>CM035132.1:160719103-161319103 GCA_020205605.1 Panax ginseng | reverse complement strand
GTTTCAATACAAATATTGTTACATATATAATACGACAATATTCATATTTAAATTATTACAATGCCATATAAAGTACAAAAGCAAATATATCAAGTCCTTGAAGGGACACGAGAAGATTTATGTTCTCCTCATTCTAATGGAGTGTGTGAGACCCCGAATTTTATGAAATAAAAGTGTTCAATTTTTTTATTTTGGTGAATAGTTAAATTGATAATAGTTTAAAGTTAAAGGTGACATTTGAAATTTTTTCAAAGTAAGTGATGATGAAGTTTTGTTTTATTAGTATTATTAATGTAATAAAACAGAAAAGTTTTTTATATAAAACAGAATACTTTTATAAAGTTATTCTATAAATAGAATATATTATATTCTATTATGCATAGTGTTTTTCATAGTAATATCTTTTATATATAAAATGAATACTTTTATAAAGTTATTCTATAAATAGAATATATTATATTTTATTATGCATAGTGTTGTATAGTGCTGCATAGTAATTTTACATAGTAAAATCTTTTTATATAAAACAGAATACTTTTATAAAGTTATTCATTTTATTAGATTATAAATAGAATATATTATATTTTATTTAAAAGATTTTTCTTTAAATCTGGACCGTCCGTTTAAAGTAAATCAATCTGGACCGTTCATAAATTAGTTACTATGCAGTCCATTCTTCTATAAATAGAAGCTCATTCATTCATTATTTCTTACGAATTCACTGAAATTCTAGAGAGAGAGAAACTATAGAGAGAAAGAAGAAAAGTATTCTACTACTTTATTACTTCTTTATCCAGTTCTTCTTTATAAGGTAAGAGATATTATTTGTTGTACCTGTAAGGGGTATTATTTCTTTCGTATTCATGAAGAGAACTTTTGTTATTCCATTCTTTATTATTATGTTGGAATAACCTGTTTATGCGAAGTACCGCATACATGGTGATCTTCTTCTGTTATTCCATTCCTTATTATTATTTTGGAATAACCTGTTTATGCGAAGTATCGCATACATGGTGAAATTCTTCTATTATTTCATTATTTACTATTCTGTTGGAATATGCTATATGTGCGTTTTACGCCGGACCTGGTTCCATTATTTATTATTCCGCATTTATTATTCTGTTGGAATATCATGTCTGTGCGTTTTACGCCGGACCTGGTTCCATTATTTATTATTATGTTGGGAATAACCTGTCTGTGCGGTCTCTATCGCATGCATGGTGAATCCTTTTTGTTATTCCATTCTTTATTATTCTGTTGGAATAACCTGTCTATGTGGATTACCACATGCATGGTGAATGATCCTTTATATTCGTTCATTATTAAATTGTGAAAATGATCTGGTTACGTTGATTATGATGAGAGTCATAATAAAAACATTGGACTGATGAAAATCATGGGTATATGAAGTATTAGTAAGTGTTATGATGAGTTATGTTGGTTATTATGTGAAAACATGAAAGTTTCTTAGAAATTACAAAGGGTTGAAAATCAGATTTTGGTGAAAATGGAACATGAAATTCAATTGACCATATCTCCTATTATATTTTGAATTTTTGAGTCTGGTCAAGTTCTAGAGTTAAATCTATGAGTTTTGTAGCATCTCCAAGTGGAATCACTGGAAAAGGTGTTGTAAATTTTCGTGTGGACTATTTTTAGCAAAAGAGTCCAAAGCTGCAAAAGAGGAAAATGCTATTGCCCAAAAACTTTTAGAAATTTGTTTTGACCACTTAATTTGTGAGAAAAATTCTGGCCTTTTGGAACATGAAAGTATATGGTATAAAGTACCTCCTATCCAAAAATGAGCTCATTCCGACTTAAAATGAGCAAGTTATGACCATTTCAATATTTAGGTTTTTCTAACGAAAAATGCTATAATCGGAGTTTTTTAACTCCGATGACCATGAAATTTAAACTGGAAGATAACGTTAACATGTGTAAGATCCTGCCAAGATTTGGGAATTTTTGGAGTTAAACTTGAGGTAGCTAATTTCTTAAGGAATTAATTAGAAATTAATTTTTGTAAAATAGTAAATGAATTTTAAAAATTCCGAGAAAAATATATGTTCATTATGGGACTATATTACGCTAAATCCCGGAAAAAGACATATTTTTGGGGGTGATTTGGTATTTTTCATGAAAATGATTTAGTTCACGAACATATGAGTTAAATATGTTATGTGAAGTAACAAAGTTGGAAAATAGGATTTTATGGCTTGAAAATCCTATATAAAGGTATATATCATATTTTTGATGAGGATTTAATCATTGGTGATGAAATCTTATGAGTATGGCATTTTTGAATGATTAAATGCATTATTTGGTAAAGTGTAAACAATTGAAATAAATTGTTTATAAGTTTAAGAAGTGATTAAAATATTGTTATGATATTAATAATATTAGATTATGAGTGATTGATAGTATTTGGATAAATTTAAAGTCTTTAATATTTATCCTTGTTTTAGTTTGATTAATGCTTATATCATTGTCATCATCATCATATTTATATTGTGTTGAAAGTCATCTGTGGCTTACGTGCATAGATGGACTTGGTATGATTATGACCAGGGATTATTCGGTATAATCATGACCGTAATGTTACAGATGATGTGGTAAAAGTCATCTTTGGCCCGTAGTGCATAGATGGATTTGGTGTGATTATGACCAGGGATTATTCGGTATAATCATGACCATAATGTGACGAATGATGTGGTAAAAATCCTCATTGGCCGTAGTGCATTGATGGACAATTTTTGGTATGATTATGGCTATGGATTCTCTTCGGCCAAGGGTGCAAAGATGAATTGTTTTATGGCATGATCAGGACCGTTGATGAAAACACGATTATCTTTGGCCCGTAATGCATAGATAATTCGTGGTCATAATATTAATCAATATCCTTGGCCTGTAGTGCAGGGATGATTCAATGATGTGGATTAATTATTGAGCTGAGTCTCAGCAATGAAATATTAATTCATGGATGTGATTTAATGAATATCCTTGGCCGTAGTGCAGGGATGATTCGATGATGTGGTTTATTTATTAAGCTAAGTCTCAACATTATTGGTTTTACAGTTGTATATCTTTGGCTGTAGTGTAAAAGATGAACCATTGGTTATTAGTTTCTGATTATATATATTTGGCCTCAGTAATAAAGATGAACTATTTGTTATTGGTTATACAGTTGTATATCTTTGACCGTAGTGCAAAGATGAATTTGTGAGTATGATTATGAGCAGGAATTGTGATTTGGTATAACCATGATTTTTGATATTTCAGGTAAAGATAGGTGATGAAAATTATCTTCGTCCTGGGTGCGAAGAGGAATTTAGAACCACGATTATGATTATGAGTTATTCATATGATTGTGGACAGGAATTGTTGATTGATGTTACAGAGATAAAATATTATCGGTGGACTTTTAACATAGAGAAGATAATAGATCTGATGGTCTATTTGACTCTTCTAATGGATTGCTCGTTCCGCTGTAATTATGGTTGAAAAGTTTTATCATCTACCATATGTTATAAATCTCTGATTTATTATTGATGAAAGCTATTGATAATTTAATTATCTTTAGTCATGATATTCTTTCTTTGGGCTAGTTGTGCTCACCTTTTTTGCTTCACTGATTCCTTTCGTGTAATAAGAGTGTAAATTTGGGTCGGCCGGGGATAACGTGGAAATAATGTGATGGTCCGAGGATCGTGAAGTTTCTCAATACATTATTAAATGGCATGACATGCAACAGATAATTGTATTGAGGACCTAAGATGTGTGTGTCATATTTTATACGTCACTTAATAATTGATTTTGGCGAGCAACAATAGGGTGATGAGAACCCAACTTTGGAAGCGTCAAAAGTGCACCTCATTAGAATGAACAAGATAGTAATCTTCTCGTTCTTCTTTGGGGTCTTAAAATATTTACTGCAGTACTTTATATGGCATTGTAATAATTTGAGTTTGGATACTGTCTATGAGACAATATTGTATTAAAACTCACAGTTAACTATGGTCGTATTCTATCTGACGATTCAATGATTATATAAATGAAGTTTGTATTTGATTTTTATAATGTGATATTTGGCGACTCAGAATGGGTAATGTATACCTATTTTAGGGGCGTCACAGAGTGCACCTTTGACGCTTCCAAATTATGATTCACCTTACCCTATTGTTGTTCACAAAAATTAAATATCAAATGATGTATAAAATATATCACACACATTTTAAGTTTTCAGTACAATTATTATACCACACCGTTTCTTAATTTGATTAGGCTTGTGACTAATTCGTATCACCAGTTTATACCCATGTTCTCTCTGCTAGTCCCAGCTACACTTTTATTACCTGAAAGGGGTGGTGAAGTAAAAGGGTGAGCACAAATATCCCATTAAAGAATATCATGACTTAAGATAATAAAATTATCAAAAGAATTCAGATATTTAGAACATATGGTAGAAGATAAAAGTTTTCAACCATAATAGCAGCGGAATCAACAATCCATTAGAAGAATCAAGTAGAACATAATGCCTACTATCTCCCCTAGATTAAAAGTCCATCGTTAATATTTCATTCCTGTAATACTCATCAACAGTTCTTGGTTATACCCAAGACAAAGAGAACTCTCATCACCTGTCTTCACCTGAACCACCACAGATTATAATTAAATCACAATTCATATTTATAATCAAGTAAATCAACAGTCCAACTTTGTACTACATGCCAAATATGTATAACTGTAAAACCAATAACCAACAACCCATCTTTGCACTACAGGCCAAAGATATATAATTGTAAAACCAATAACCAACAGCCCATCTTTGCACTACAGGCCAAAGATATACAACTGTAAAACCAATAATGTTGAGACTAAGCTTAATAGTATTACGACCACGAATTATTCATGCACTACGGGCCAAGGATATTCGTGTTTTCAATTACGGTCATGATTATACCGAATAATCCCTGGTCATAATCATATCAAGTCCATCTATGCACTACGGGCCAAAGATGACTTTTACCACATCATTTGTAACATCACGGTTATGATTATACCTGTGACGCCCCCAAAATAGGTATACATCACCTATTCTGAGTCGCCAAATACATGGTACAGAATACAAGTACAATCTTAAATATACAACATGAGCTGTGAGTTTTAATACAAATATTATCTTCTAGACAGTATTAAAACTCAAAATAAGTCCTCAATACATTTATTAACACACTATTTCATAGAATAGTGAGGACTACTAATGCTATCGTCTGGACCGTCACTCCGTTCCTCGACTAGTCCTTGCTACGTTCTCATTTCCTGAAGAGAATAATGAAAGTAAAAGGGTGAGCTCAACTAGCCCAGTAAGAACTATTATGACTAAGATAATGCAGAATAAATTATCATTAGCCTTCAACAATGTTAAACTGATAAAATACAATAGACATCAAGTTTAACTGCAACGGAACAAGCAATCCATTAAAAGAGTCAAGTAGAAAATAAAATCTACTATCTTTTATGATTTTAAAAAGTTTTTTATCACTTTTATCGCTGAGACTCAGCTTAATAAATAAACCACATCATCCTGCACTACGGCTAATGATATTCATTAGTATCACAACCACAAATTATCCATGCACTACGACCAAAGATATTCGTGTATTCATCAATGGTCATGATCATGCCAACAACTGTCCATCAATGCACTACGGGCCAATGAGGACTTTTACCACATCATTTATAACATTACGGTTATGATTATACCGAATAATCCTTGGTCATAATCATACCAAGTCCATCTATGCACTACAGGCCACAGATGACTTTCAACATAATATAAACATGAGGATGATGACAATGATATAAGAATTCAATAAAATAAGTTCAAGAATTAATTTATCCAATAACGTCCAAATTGTCAACATGATACTTCTTTGTGGAGTAAAATTCAAGAATGCTGTGACGAATGAGTTGTTTGAGTTGTGATTCTGAGGACAGTATCCTTGTAAGGAGGGAATGATGTAACATTCTAGAATTTTTAATTGCTATATTAAATATTTATTGAATTATATAAGTATTTAATGGATATGTTTATGGTTGAATTTGTAATTGTTCAAATTGATTCTATTTGGTTAATTATTTGTTAAATAAATAATTAAGAAAATTAATTATTATATGCTAATTTAATTTAATTATTAAGTTAGAGAGTTTTGATTAATTGAATTATTATTCTTTTTATTTGAATTTGTAATTAAAAGGATGTGTTAGTTGATTAAATAAATTTATAATTATATAGAAAATTATAATTTTGTGGTATTGATTTATGTGTTAAAGTAATTTAATAAATTGTTATTAGAATTAATTTAATTAAATAAAAGTGTGACAAATAACCTTTTATAAAGGAGTTATTAAAATAACTTAAAGGAGTTTAATTCAGTTTTGCCAAACAAGGCCTAATGCCTATTGAGTCTTTATTCTAATTGAGTTTTACCAAACAAGGCATAAGGATTAATTGATTATTTTTTTTAGTGGTTAGCCAAACAAGCCTTATGGCTTTTGATTTTCAAATAAAACATAACTGATATCAGTTAAGTTAGAATTATATTATATATTTAATATCTATATTATTATTATACGTTATATTTCTAAGACGTAAGGTTAGAATAGAGAGGTAAGAGAGAAGAAGGGAGTTTACAGAGAGAAAAGAAGAGAGGAAGAAAGGCTAGGGAATTGGAGAAAAGAAGCTTGAGAATCAAAAAGGGTTAGCCATCATCTTTTTCAAATAAGGTATCATCTAAACTCTGTTATTGTTTTTCTTTTCAAAGTTATAGTTGTATTTTCTCTCCCAATTTTTCTCCATAAAAGCTTGTAGAAATTGAATTATTTGTTATGTATGTGGTTTGTGCATAAAAACTATTTTCCAGAGAGTTTATGTGAATGAGTATGGTTTAATTTAAGGTAGAAATTAAGGGTTAATTAGTTGTTTAGTTGATAAATTGACCGTTGAATTTGATAGAGTGTGTATAAACATTGATAAAGTGCTTTGAATTAACTGGTTTGGTTGAAAAACAAAATCACAGTGTTTATTTTCATTAAAAACATCAAAAAGTGAGTTTTTATCAAAAATAGTGAAATTATATGTTTTAAATTCGTTGTTTATGTTGTTTTATGGGTAGAAACATGTTAGGAGTCTTTGAATTATGTTTATATGAGGTCTCTATATGAATTATGTGTTAATTAGACTGTTATAAAGGAGCTTGTAGGCCAAAATTGGCTTTGTTCATATGATTTCGTAGTCATCTGTTGAAAATGTGCAATTAAGTCACGGCCATGGCAAAGATAATTCTTATATGCATACGTAATGGCATGTAAATTGCGACCTAGTAGTATAATTCTCACATGTACAATAATTCACTGAGCACAAGATAAATCGTATGCGCCGCAATATGAGTTAGAAGAATGGTCTGACAGTGTTAATTTTGTACACAAAGTCTAAAGGAATGGTTATGTGTTAATAATAGGACTGTTAAGTTATGATTTTAATATTTCTATATCTAGAATGAACATGTTATTAACGCTTAACTTGTGTTATAACTTGATTATGTGTGATTAAATAATCAAACCTACATGATGAATGTACTTAGTTATGTTTGTATAGTGGTAGTGACTAACTATGTCATAATGATATATATATATATATATATATATATATATATATATATATAGGGTATTGAGATTTGAATTGTTCGGTTTAGCCTACGAGCAAGGCAAGTTCCCTAATCTATTATCTTGTTGAACCAATTTATCGTTTCTAATTCGATTACCTTATAAATGATGCAAGCTTTCTAAACTTTGATTTTTATATTGAACAAGTTATTCTTTTATTTAACTTGTTGTTTAGCATGCACAATTATACATACTAATGTTGAACAATTTTATCGTTCAAATTGCTACGCATGCTACACATGCTTAGTATTCGATTTTAAATAACCTTAGCTTAACATTGTTCAAGCAAGGTGTGTTTTAGTTATTTATTCAAGTTATATGCTATTAGATTATTCCTAAAACATGACTTTAATTTACCATGTTGATTCAATTACGATTATTCTATAGTATGATGTTATTGGTTTTATTCAACTAATCCTTAGTTGATGTTCGTTGAATTCCAAATTACCTTGAAATGTATCCAAACCAAACTCACTTTGGTGCGAACTTGTACTCTAAATACCGAGATGAACAATCCTATTATTAGGGGTAACTTAAGCTTAGCGTTGAAATGTTTGTGCACAATACATTGTACGAAGGGCTGATCCCCCTAAGTACGAGGAGTCCCTATAGTCTTATGACTGTTAAAGTTTAAGTTGAAAAATTACTTATAACTATGGACATAGTTCGTGGTCTTAGGACCCTCAGTTATATACTTCAGAATGTTGATAAATCATATTGTTTAATTCTTTTGAGCCTCTTATTTGACAGTTGTTGTAAAGATTTTCATTCCTTATTATTTCAAGTGAGCTTTGTTTGCTCACTCTTGCTTATATAACTATTACAATTAAAGACGAGAAGGTTGATGTACCAAGCACCAGTAAGGGAAAAGGAAAGATGAACAAGTATTGAAGACTTATAATATGTTGATATTTGATTTTTAGATTTTAATTGAATGGTTGTAAAGAAGTTTATTAATTTTCCGTATTTGAATGATTGTATTTAAAGGATAGACAACCTGGGAGATTTTTATTATGTAACCTGTCGACGTCGGAATTTTTGAGTGTCCCTTTTCGTTACTTGTTCTTTAGTGTTCTAATGTTAATGTGAGATTTGTTTGAAAAAATAAGTGAAAAACGTCCGACATGTATAATGTCGACGATTTGACTTTAAGAGTCGCCAGTTGGTGTATTTAACTTGTTGCACCAACGCAACCGAAAAGATTTGAACATTGACCCAGTGTTTTGACACTGCTAGACGGGTCTATGAAACCGAGATTCATTTTGGGTCCGGGGGCTTGATTATGCGGAGGGAAGGTGTTAGGCACCCCCCGACATCCGTGTTACCACGGTGACCGCCACCTTTCAAAAAAATTGTTATATGAATGTGTGTTTGTGTGTGTGTGGATCAATGTGCAGTTATTTGAAAGTAGTACGAGGCCTCGTTCGCACCTATATACACAAGGTTTGAATTTTATAGAAAAATTCAGTTTTAACCAAGATATAGCAATGACGTTTTTTGTAAAAGAGGTTTTTCAAACCCTGTGCTCAATAGGAATTGAGACCTTTTCATACTTCCATTTTATTATTAAATGTTCGGCTTGTTTGCTTTTATTTACGAGATGCGAAGCATTCTAGAAAATAATATCTGTTGATCTTAGAACTCCTCATGGGCATGACAACCATCCAAGGAAATTCAGTACACTATAAATAATGTACAAGTCGCCATAAATTTGAAAAAGTCCATCACGGAATCGAATCTAGATTGATGAGATCAATCTGTGATCACATGATTCTAGGCTCACATGATATCTGCAGTTTATATGGAAAGCGAGAAGCGATTATATATTTAAAAGCTGTAAATATATATATATACAGACAGGATTAACCACCACGAAGCAACTCCATGGGGATCGAAAATATAAATATATAAAAGCGGTATATATATGGACATGATCAACCACCACTAAGTAAAATCCAAGTGGGACGAAATATAAATAAAGTTGTAAAAGCGATCAACTGCCACGAAGTAAACTCCAGGTAGGACGGAAATGTAAATAAAGCTGTAAAAGCGATCAACTGCCACAAGTAAACTCCAAGTAGGACGAAATGTAAATAAAGCTATAAAAGGCCACTAAGTAAACTCCAAGCCCTATGTAAATGTAATATATATATATATATATATATATGTACAAATATATATATAAAAGCGATAAATGCACAGGATGTGAATCCGTGCTCATCGGATATGTCCCAAAATAATAATTATATATATATATATATATAAAAGCGTAGTAAATACAGGATATAAAATTAGGGCTTATTTGATATATCCACAACAATTATATATATATATGTATAATTGTTGTGAGATATATCGATGAACTCGATTTTACATACTTATATATATATATATATATATATATATATATATATATAAGTATATATATATAAAAGCAATAAACGCCTGCATCAAGTTCAGGCTCAATTGAGACATAACTCGATAATGTTAGTCCATATATGAAATATATACATATATAAGTATATATATACAGATAGAAATGAAAACCATGGACCGAAGTCCGGGCAAACTGACACAACACAACTCTCAATGTGTATAACAGTGTGTGCTAATATGAGAAGAAGGCTTTATAGAATGTAAGAAGGCTTACAGTGGGCTGCCAATGTAGACTTCTATGACTTTAGATGGATGAATACTCAGCTCCCGCCAGTAAAAATATGACAAAATATAATCTCAAAAGTGTTTGAAATAAGACAACACTCAGTTTATGGGGTGTACAATGCCAATTGGACAGGGTTTCCTCGCTCTTTTCTCTCCCAAAATGGCTAGCCTAAGCCCCATATTTATAGAACTAATTGCCCCAGGTGTACCTGCGGTAGCCTCTGTTACACCTACGTCTTCCCGAACTGCCCGGGGTTTTGTGGGTCCCGTCGTCTCGAAGTACGTGCACTCGTGTAATGTAATGTCCGCTCAAACTTGCAGAACTTCAATCCGAGCATCTGAACGAGGTGTACAAGACCATCTTCGGACTGCTTTTATCGTGAGTTGCGCAATGACATGGGATTTGCCCTTTTTGATTCCAGGAAGATGGGTCCATGACCGAAATAGCATTCCCAGGTTCCCATCAGGCAATCTGGTGAGCTGTTTCGTGTAGTTTTTGCTCCGATGTTAAGATATCAGTCTTGTGGGACTAATTTTGAATCAATTTGAGTTGACATGAGTGTATTTGATTTGAAGTGAATTTGAGTTGGCAAAATGACCATTTTGCCCCTCCCGGGGTTATCTCCGATTTTTGCACAACAGATTATAGTGAGTTTTTCCTGGGTTATCTCGAGATGGTCATCTTTGTTGACTCTGAATATCCTTAGGGTTATCTCTGAGATTAGAATTGATGTTGTGGTCCTCCAGGGTTATCTCTGGAGTGTGAAAAAGACGTTTTTCCCTCCCTACGCTTAATAACGGAAAAAAAAAAATTGAGTGTCTATAGATGCCCCTCTTTATCATGTTCATGCAATGCAATGGAATGGACATGATAAAGATTAGTAGACACTTGAAACATGACAATGTATTTTCAATGATGCAGATCGCAATGTAGTGAATGTGATGATGAATTCTAAAAATGTTTTTGCAAATCGTAGTTCGCAAATTGCACATCGCATTTCGCACTTCGCATTTCACTTTTGGCCAATCGCACTTCGTAACTCGCACATCGCATTTCGTATATCACAAATCGTAAATCGCAATGTAATGAATGTTATGATGTATGTTTAAAATGTTTTCGCAAATCGCTTTACCTTTACCGGGGATTGCTGATGCCTATACTGGTGTTGACTTCAACAGTTTGGCTTTTTGTCGGTGTTGCTAATGCCTGTTTGATGAAGAGAAATTGAGATGTCGACAATGCATACGCTGGTAGTTTACAATGGTGCCTACCTTGATGGTAGTTTGATAACAGATCCTACCCTGCTGGTAGTTGACATCGCCCAACTGTTTTGGTTCCCACTCGAACGGTAGTATACAAAGCTTTCATTGCTCGACTGTCTTGATGTTGCACTGAATTGATACCAATGGTTTTGAATACCAGATCTCCCGATACCTTTGCTAAAGTAATATTCAAAGGTTTGCTTCGCTAGATTCTGCCTGATGTTACGCTGGATAGAGATGTACGTTGATGTAGCGTCTCACCCTTTTTGAGGTGATTTATAGTTTTCTTTCACTGTTGAGTGTTTGTGCCCCATTTCCTTGAGCATTTGATTCGCAACTCGACTGAACTGATGATCTGAATGTCGCTGATATCCCTGGGGGGTGCAGTTTGTACTTTCGCTGCCGAACTTTGAATTTTAGTGTAGAGGCCTCAGCTTATGAGGATTTGATGCAAATTGATGGTGTAGATTTCATTCGCCAGACCCTTTGTCGTTGGGCTTCTGCTCTTAAGTTAAGAACTTTGTTGAGAATTTTCCCCTTCGTCTGTAGAGGCAAGCTAATGTCGCCATGATTCTATTCAGGAGTTTTCTTTTTTTTGATGAGAGGCCTGATCCCGCCTTAAAATCCTTCACTTTCTTGGAATCAGAAAATGCCCCAGTCCTTTCGCATGCTGATGTCGGGGATTCATACAAAAAACTCTCTTTATTGATGAAGTCGCAAGTGAGTAATATCCAAATCGCTAGTGAGCTGATTGTGAGGGAAGCTTTGATGATGATGGACCATGCTGATGGTGTTGACTGGGGCATTTTCCTCTTTAGGATGTTTGATAAATGCCCTAGTGTTGAGTTGTCGCTATTTCCGAGATTGCCCAAGTCTTATTGTAGTGGTCGCAATATCGGGGTGTCATCAATTTTGAAATGCCCCACTTTGCTTGTTGCTCAGGATAGTCGCTTGATGAGATGTAATGATAAGATGTTGAGATCGCAAGAGACTTTTTCTCTGTACCGGATGGTGAACAAGTACAGGACTTGGGTTTTGATGCATTCAATCATTATTCCTGACTTGTTATTGCAATCAGTCTTGTTTTTCTTTTGATTTGATGAAGACTCGTGATTAAGGGTGTCAAATCTTTGAAGGTCCTCGTGATTAAGGGTGTCGAATCTTTGAAGGTCCTCGCTGCTGATTGTCTTGGCATATCGCTAGTTCTTCTTTTCTGGGATTTGTGCCAGATTTGATGGAATGACATTGCAGTGTTGTTGGGTCTTTTCCACATAGGTCGCTGACTTGGAGGGTCGTTCTTGAGATCGACATTTAGATTTGGACGTTTCTGTTGAGGGTCAGACCACACCACTGGTGGTTTCCTACGTATTCCCATGAGTGTGGGAGATCAGGTCTGCGTAGTTCCTACTTGATAAGATAAACGGTTTGAAAAGTGTTTGTTTGAGAAGCGTTTGTTTGAGAAGTGTTTGTTTTAGAAGTGTTTGGTTTGGGAAGTGTTTGGTTTGGGTTTTTTGGGTTTTTGTTTGAGATGACCGCGCCATAAATGGCTGCCTACGTACTCCCATTGAAGAGGGGAGATCAGGTCTTTCGTAGTTTAAGCTTGATGAGCTGAAACCTGAATGATTTGATTTTTGATATTTTATTTTTTTTTCTTTTATTTTTTGTTTTTTTTCTTTTGTTTTTTTTTCTATACATGCATGGAAAATAAAAAGCATACTGCGAAGGAAGTGATACCGTCCCAACATCTTCTAGAACTCGCAACTTTATCCCCTGGATCTACATCTTTTTGGCTAGTTGAGTCCTGATAGTCCAGTCGTCAGTGGTTGTGTTGCCTTCAAGGCTCGCGACAGAGGTTACTTCTTGGTTTTTAATGTCTTTACTTATGGCCATAACTTGATCGCTTCCAGGCTCAATACATTCTTCAGGGATGCTTGAGCTGGACCCATCGCAAAAAGGTATGAAATCTTGATTCTTTGATGGGTTGGTTTCCCCGACAACCTCACCACCTTCTCCTTCATCTGTTCTTTCATGCTTTTCCTGGGCTTGAGAGGATTCGACCATGAAATCTCCCTCGAACTGTTGTCACATTTCTTGCAAGAAACTTTCCTTTTTTGCTTTTTCTTCCTTGGAAAGGATTAGTATTTCCTCCGCATCATCCAAGGTGATAAAATCAGGAACGTGGGTGTTATCCTTGGACCACGGGATGTTGGATGTTGGCGGAGGAACCTCCTTCGGGGATTCCCTTGTCTCTTCTATCATTTCCTGCATTAGGATCGCTCCATCTTGTGTTCTGCCAGGATTATCACTCATAGCCTTCACCTCATTTGAGCTGCTTGTCTCAAATGGACATCTTAAGCTTTTTATTGCCTTTCGCCTTTTTTGGTCATGGGAATTTCTATCTCCAGCTCTCCATTTTCAATGAGATCCTGGATTTTATGTCCCAAAGCCCAACATTCCTCAGTCGTATCTCCAAGTGAGTTAGAATGGTAGAGACATATCTTGGTGGAGTCATAGCTCTTTATCTTGGGATTTACAGGAGGTAGCAACTCAGTAATCCTTCTTTCGCTCATCAGAAAGTGTAGCATTTCTTTATTGGATTTGCTTAGAGGGGTGAATTTTCGAACTCTTATGGAGGTTGTTTGATCTTTCTTCTTTGAGAGTTCGCATTCCCCCAAGCGAATTTTCCGTTGGCGAGGTCTGCTAGCAATTTTATCATCCCCCTTTTCTTGGCCTTCTGATAGTTGAGTGAAGAAATTCCTCGTATCCTGATGTTGGCGCACTATCAGCTTAGCTAGAAGATTTACTTATTTTTGGATCATCTCTAATTTTTGCATTACTATGATACCTTCCTCTGAGTTTTCCCACTTTAGGACATTTGTTCTGTGCCTTTGGGGGTAGTCCACTATCCTTCGTATGCACTTACGAATTGGATACATTTTAGCGCTTCCTGACCCGATCATGTTTACTTCCCCCGTATCATGCTGCAATGGAAGGTTGGTGTTGACATTCTATTGATTAGGTTGCTGAACCACAATACTGCCACTTTCGATCAGATTATGAATTTTATGCTTTAAGGACCAACAATCTTCTGTATCATGTCCTGGAGACCCTGAATGGTAAGCACATATTTGGCTTGGATTATATCTTTTGCTCCCTGGTTCTAGAGGTGGAGCCAGTTCGGTAATTTTCTTGTAATCCATTAATATTGCCAAGACATGTTTAAGGGAATCGCCTAGTGGAGTGAACACCCGATTTTCCGTTCTTTCAAATTTTCTTTTCCTATCTGGGTATTGGTTGAACGCAGCCTATTGTTGACATGGCAGATTGTCTTGTATTTTCTGAATGGGGACTCCATTTGAGTTTGAATATTGTCTAGAAGACAATATTCGTGTAAAAACTCTCAGCTACGCTTTTGTCGTATTGTATAAAAGAAGTTTTTATTTAAATTCGGTACCATGTATTTGGCGACTCAGAATGGGTGATATATACCTATTTTGGGGGCATCACAATATCCATAATTTCTTGTAGTATTTGTCACTAAATATAAGGATTTATGACGAACCAGTTTTGTCACTTATCCACTTATCTAATTAGTGACGCACTATTATCTCGTCATATAAAATTGGTATTTGTGACAACAAAAATTGTCATAATTTATTAATTTTTCGTTTTTACAAATTTTGCCTCAAAAATTTCTTAAAATTTTTTGCCTCCAAATTAAATTGTGACGATATTACGTACTGTGACACTAAATATAAGAATTTATGACGAACCATTTTTGTCACTTATCCATGCATCTAATTAGTGACGCACTATTATCTCGTCATATAAAATTGGTATTTTTGACAATACAAATTGTCATAAATTATTATTATTTTTGTCTTAAAAAAATTTCCCTCCAAAAGTTTTCAGAAATTTTTTGCCTCCAAATAAAATTGTGACGATATTACGTACTTTGTCACTAAATATAAGAATTTATGACGACCCATTTTCGTCACTTATCCACTCATATAATTAGTGACAAACTATTATCTCGTCATATAAATTTGGTAATTATGACAATACAAATTGTCATAAATTATTATATTTTTCAGAAAATTTTAGCCTCCAAATAAAATTGTGATGAATTTGTATTTGGCGTCACTAAATGTGAACATTAGTGACGAAAGCACATTGTCACTAAATTTTACAAATAATTAATGACAAACTATTATGTTGTCATCGAAAGAAATATTTGGTGACAATAAATACTGTCATCAATTATTACAAAATATCACTAAAAGGTTTCCCTCCAAAATTTTGGTACGAAATTCTACCTCCAAAATAACTTGTGACGAAATTTTTTTAATCCTCGTCAAATGTGTAAATTAGTGACGATATAAATGATTAATAGTAACAAAAGTAAAAGTCGTCACAAAAGCAAAAGTTTTAGTGACGATTATGAATTTCGTAATTATTAATTAACAAATTGTGATAAAATTTTGTGCGTGGCAAAAATTTCGTCATAAAATGTGTGATTTCTTGTAGTGAGAAGAGAGTTTATAGAGAGAAAAGAAGAGAGGAAGAAAGGCTAGGGAATTGGAGAAAAGAAGCTTGAGAATCACAAAAGGGTTAGCCATCATCTTCTTCAAACAAGGTATCATCTAAACTCTATTATTATTTTTCTTTTCAAAGTTATAGTTGTATTTTCTCTCCCAATTTTTCTTCATAAAAGCTTGTAGAAATTGAATTATTTGTTATGTATGTGGTTTGTGCATAAAAACTATTTTCCAGAGAGTTTATGTGAATGAGTATGGTTTAGTTTAAGGTAGAAATTAAGGGTTAATTAGTTATTTAGTTGATAAATTGACCGTTGAATTTTATAGAGTATGTATAAACATTGATAAAGTGCTTTGAATTAACTGGTTTGGTTGAAAAACAAAATCACAGTGTTTATTTTCATTAAAAACATCAAAAAGTGAGTTTTTATCAAAAATAGTGAAATTGTATGTTTTAAATTAGTTGTTTATGTTGTTTTATGGGTAGAAACATGTTAGGAGTCTTTGAATTATGTTTATATGAGGTCTTTATATGAATTATGTGTTAATTAGACTGTTATAAAAGAGCTTGTAGGCCAAAATTGGCTTTGTTCATATGATATCTGTATTTGTTTGTGAAGTTCACAATTGGTATTTTACGTGCTTAGCATGATATAATTCTCATGGCCCATGAAATACGGTATACCTTATGATAAAGGCGACCTAGTAGTATAATTCTCATGACAATGACACCATCATTGCTGCACATGGTTGACCCACATTATAAAGCGTGTACTTAGTGTGAAGTTAGCAAAATGGTACAGCGGTGTTAATTTTGTACTCAAAGTCTAAAGGAATGATTATGTGTTAATAATAGGACTGTTAAGTTATGATTTTAATATTTCTATATCTAGAATGAACATGTTATTAACGCAACTTGTGTTATAACTTGATTATGTGATTAAATAATCAAACCTACATGATGAATGTACTTAGTTATGTTTGTATAGTGGTAGTGACTAACTATGTCATAATGATATATATATATATATATATATATATATATATATATATATATATATATATAGGATATTGAGATTCGAATTGTTCGGTTTAGCCTACGAGCAAGGCAAGTTCCCTAATCTATTATCTTGTTGAACTAATTTATCGTTTTCAATTCGATTACCTTATAAATGATGCAAGCTTTCTAAACTTTGATTTTTATATTGAATAAGTTATTCTTGTATTTAACTTGTTGTTTATCATGCACAATTATACATACTAATGTTGAACAGTTTTATCGTTCAAATTGCTATGCATGCTTAGTATTCGATTTTAAATAACATTGGCTTAACATTGTTCAAGCAAGGTGTGTTATAGTTATTCAAGTTATATGATATTAGATTATTCCTAAAGCATGACTTTAATTTACCATGTTGATTCAATTACGATTATTCTATAGTATGATGTTATTGGTTTTATTCAACTAATCCTTAGTTGATGTTTGTTGAATTCCAAATTACCCTGAAATGTATCCAAACCAAACTCACTTTGGTGCGGACTTGTACTCTAAATACCAAGATGAATAACCCTATTATTAGGGGTAACTTACGCTTAGCGTTGAAATGTTTGTGCACAATACATTGTACGAAGGGCTGATCCCCCTAAGTACGAGGAGTCCTTATAGTCTTATGACTGTTAAAGTTTAAGTTGAAAAATTACTTATAACTATGGACATAGTTCGTGGTCTTAGGACCCTCAGTTATATACTTCAGAATGTTGATAAATCATATTGTTTAATTCTTTTGAGCCTCTTATTTGACAGTTGTTGTAAAGATTTTCATTCCTTATTGTTTCAAGTGATCTTTGTTTGCTCACTCTTGCTTATATAACTATTACAGTTAAAGACGAGAAGGTTGATGTATCAAGCACCAGTAAGGGAAAAAGAAAGATGAACAAGTATTGAAGACTTGTAATATGTTGATATTTGATTTTCAGATTTTAATTGAATAGTTGTAAAGAAGTTTATTAATTTTCCGCATTTAAATGATTGTATTTAAAGGTTAGACAACCTGGGAGATTTTTATTTATCCAGTTTTATTGTGATGGGTAGTTAGATATGAATGTTTGATTTAGTGAGAACCAAATCCTGTGGGAATGATGTACCTGGGTTTGGGGGTGTCACAAATGCTTAGAAGAATATTTCCATGAAAAGATACTGGATGAAGTGCAAATATCAAGGATATTCCACTAATTTCATGAAGTATAAAAGCCAAAACTTTAACCAACTGAGTATAATAAAGAATGGAATAACAAAAGAAATCACCAGGCATGCGATAGACCGCACAGATAGGTTATTCCAATAGAATAATAAATAATGGAACTAGGACATGCATAACGCATAGACAGGATATTCCAACAGAATAATAAATAATGGAACCAGGTCATGCATAACGCACAGACATGATATTCCAACAGAATAATAAATGGAACCAAGTTATGCGTAAACACACAGACAGAATGTTCCAACAGAATAATAAATAACAGAACCTTGTCATGCGTAAACGCACAGACAGGATGTTCCAATAGAATAATAAAGAATGGAATAACGGAAGAATTTCACCATGTATGCGGTGCTTAGCATGATGCAAAAGTTATTCAACATAATAATAAAGAATGGAATAATGAAGAATTTCACCAAGTATGTGGTACTTAGATGCATGAGCAGTTATTCCAACATAATAACAAAGAATGGAATAATGAAGTTCTCTTCATGAAGACGAAAGAAAGAAATAATACCCCTTACACTAGTAAAAAGAAGAGTATTCTAATTTGGTAGAGGCGAGGATATTCTTGAAGAAAACTTGCACTACGCTCAAAGTTTCTTAAAGCTCTAAACAAATACGCTCAAGATTATAGAAGAATTCTCTAAATTTCTGGTGTGGTTTTCAATTCTAACTAAGCATCCTATTTATAAGAAAATAGAAAGGATACTATGTTGCACTATGCAATGAAATATAATATATTCTATTTATAATCAAATAAAATAAAACTTTATAAAAAGTATTCTGTTTTATATAAAAAGTTTTTCTATTTTATTATATTAATAATACTAATAAAACAAAATTTATATAATATATATATATATATATATATATATATATATATATATATAAACTTCTGTGACTTCATAAAAAGACACCTCAATATATGTAACAACATTTATCATTATTATTATAATTCACAATATTAATCGACCAGGTCGTTCCTAGGAAAGAGGGGGCTTTTCAATAAGGATTTCTCCCTATTGGCGCGCAATTAGGTGACCAAACCTCTCCTTGACAGAACTTCTAGACATCGTTAATATTGCAAATAATAATATTAATAACTCTATCATCTCAATTATTGATTTAATAATATATAAAATATCGACAATAATTGAATCAAATAATGTGAGATACTATGCAACAATTAATTGAAGCAAAATTGAACAAAACGCGGTGACTTCTCACGTAAGCATCAATAATCAATACCGTGTGCTACTATGTAACCACGCGTATTACTGTACTTTTACTACCGAGTAGTTCAACAGTTTTAACGGTAAAATTTATATAACAACTTGAGTACTTTGCAAAATTTATAAATATTACCCACAACTATAACATTATATCAAATTCATTCCATAATATTTAAAAATGATATTTATAGAAAAATCATCTTTATTAAAAAGTTTGGGTTTTATAACCTCCCCTTCTTATGAAATTTCGCCCTCGAAATTAGGGTATATACCTGGTATGTCGAAAAGGTAAGGATATCTTGATTTCATTTCAGATTCTAACTCCCAGGTTATTTCCTCAACATCGTGGTTTCTCCAAAAAACTTTGACTTGAGATATAACCTTGGAGCGTAGAATATGTTCCTTCTTATCCAAGATTTGAACAGGAACCTCTTCATACGTCAAATCTTCCGCTATTTCGTCCGGTTCTAACTCAATAATGTGGTTCGAGTCTTCCACATATTTACGTAACATGGATATATGAAAAACGTTATGAACATGAGACATACTTGGCGGTAAAGCAAGTCTATACACCACAGTTCCTACTGGATCGAGGATTAAAAATGGGCCAATGAATCGAGGATTGAGCTTTCCTCTCTTTCCAAATCTCGTAACTCCTTTCCATGGAGCAACACGTAACAACATATGATCTCCAATATCGAATTCCACGTCCTTTTGATGAAGATTAGCATAACTCTTTTGTCGATCTTGTTAGGTTTTTATACGTTGTCGTATCGTTTGAATTTTTTCCGTAGTCATACGTACCAACTCCGGTCCCAACAACGTTGCTTCACCCACCTCATCCCAGCATACTGGAAACCGACACTTTCTTCCATACAACGCTTCGAATGGAGCCATGCTAATACTTGCTTGGTAGCTATTGTTGTAGGAAAACTCTACCAATGGTAAGAACTTGTCCCAACTTCCCTTGAAGTCAAGGACACAGAGTCTTAATAAATATTCAAGAGTTTGAATAGTCCTCTTTGATTGTTCGTCCGTCTAAGGATGATATGCCGAACTAAATCGTAAGTCTGTGCCCATTGCTTTTTGCAAACTAACCCAAAATCGTGAAGTGAATCTTGGGTCTCGATCAGAAACTATGGATACTGGCATACCATGTAGTCTTACAATCTCATTTATGTACATACGAGCAAGACGTTCAAGTGTATAAGTTTCTCGAATTGGTAAGAAATGAGTAGACTTGGTCAATCTATCAACAATGACCCAAATTGCATCTATGCCTTGAGAAACCTTGGGAAGACCAGTAACAAAATCTATGGTAATGTGCTCCCACTTCCATTCTGAAATTTCAAGTGGTTGTAATATACCTTTTGGTGCTTGATGCTCCGCCTTGACTCGTTGACAAGTTAGACACCTTGAGATAAACAACGCTATCTCTCTCTTCATATTTCTCCACCAAAATGTATGACGAAGATCACGATACATTTTGGTACTCCCAAGATGGATTACAAACGGTGTGTTGTGCGCCTCCATCATGATTTTATACTTTAAATCAGGGTCGTTAGGAACACAAAGTCTGGAGTTGACTCGAAGTATTCCTTCTTCATCGATTCTTGCTTTCGGCATAGCACCTTCTTGCACTTTCTTCCTCATACGCATCAGCTCTAGATCTGTAACTTGAGCAGCTTTAACTTTATCAATTAAAGTCGGTTCTACTCGTATATTCGCCATCATCACATGGGTCCCTAGAGTCTTTAACTCTATTTCCATCCTTTCCAAGTCACACAAAATGGGCCTTTGGGTTATCAATATCGCACTCGTACCCGCATATGATTTTCTACTCAATACGTTAGCTACCACGTTCGCTTTTCTAGGATGGTATTGGATGGTATGATCATAATCTTTCAACAGTTCAAGCCAACATCTTTTTTGCATGTTGAGTTCCTTTTGAGTGAAGAAATATTTGAGGCTTTTATGATCCGTAAAGATCTCCACTTTCTCCCCATACAAGTAATGCCTCCAAATTTTAAGTCGCGAAAACAAAATGTTTAACTCTAGATCATGAGTAGGATAATTCCTCTCATATTCTTTGAGTTAATCGAGAGGCATAAAGGCTATGACTTTCCCATGTTGCATGAGAACACATCCTAACCCTTTGCGAAGCATCAAGCATCTTGTAGATGATAAATCTCTCCGAGCCAGATGGTATTGTCAGAACAGGTGCTCAAACTTTCAACAAATCAAACTAATTTTTCTGAAAATTTCCAGATTTTGTTCTTCTCTTAATTTCTTGATTTCTTTCCTTTGATTCATATTTTTTGTAAGTTTAATCTATCACATACAAACATAAACACACCAACATCATAAAACTTAACATCTATCATGAAAATCAAAGGATTAATCAAGGTTTTATTCATTACCTTTAAAGAGTTTATTCCTTCATTTTTCTTTTTCCTCTCTTTCTCTTTCCTTTCTCTCTTCTCTCTTCTCTCTTCTCTCCTTCTTCTCCTGAACATGGCTACGGGAGGATGGAATGAGGGAGAGGGCTGATGGCTCTTTTCTTTTTTCTCTCTCTTTCTTCCTTCTTTTCCCTCCCTCTCTCTCTTTCTTTCTTCTTTCTTTCTTTTATTTCCCCCCCAAATTATTCCTACGGGAGGATGAAGAGAAGGCTGATTTTTCCCTTAATCATACAACCAACATCCATGGCCCATTTGACTAAAAAGACCAATCAAAACAAGTTTAGTGAGGAAATTTAGAAAATGTTTGGAAGCATGTAGGAAACTAATTTCATCACTTTTCTTACTCAATTATCAGCCTCTTAACCGCCGCCCACATGCCACCCTTCTAGAAGATTTAATCCCCATCTTTTATTTACTCACTTATCAGTTTAATTGTTCGTTTGACAATTTATGAATTTAACATTTTATAATTTTAAAAATAATAATCATAAATTAAATTAGACTTTTATTTCATAAAAGTTGGGGTCTTACATTCTGGATCTTCTTTATGCTCTGCCACTTTTCTGAATGCTATCATCTTGGCCTTCTCGGCTCTTATCTTAGCTGCCATCTTTAGTGGCATTCTCATCTTTGTTGAGTGAAGCTTTAGTATGTTCAATTCCTTCAAAGCTGCTTCACTTCCAACTTTGTAATCTCACTGTCACTGAGACTTGTTCTGTTTAGTTCTGGTGGAACTTGTAGAGTCAATAATATAGCATTCCAACAACTCAATGATCCTTCAACTCAGCAACTCTTGATCTTTGAAGCTCTGGTTGATATATACTCCTTCCCAATCTTCTCGTTGGAATATATCCATTGAAAGTAGTTTAAATTGCCTCGCCGATCTCGAGTTATTTGATGTAGACTGCAGATGTGACATGACATTCTCTTTTTGCATCTTTCTGACACTGCAGTCTATTGTTTCACCTACCCCCGTTAGAGATGTCACTTTGATGTCTTGGGCAGGAAGTCAACTTTATTTCTCCCTTCTAATTTCTTGATTAGAACATCAGAGATTGTCCTTTTGCATCGATGCTCTCAATAAGCTATATTCGAATATCACTCTTTAGATTGAAATGTTGCCAATGCTTGATCTTGGATGAATAGAACTCTCACGATTACGATGCATATTCTTGGACCTGATCGTAGTGTCTTGTTGAATGTTGCTCATTGACTGATTGAGATAACACTACGATCCTGAAGAGTGTTCATTGGTGTTAGGTTTGTAATATTCATGAACGCAATCAAATTGCACAAAGTAAGCGAAAATGTGATAAAATAGAGTTTTAAAATTTTACAAACCATATACCCAGATCATCCTTTATGCACAATTATTAATTAAACGAAAATAAGAAGAACAAAAATCATACCCTTGAAGATTCGAGCTTCCTCAGATACAAGTTCACCTCCAATCTTTTCACGTTCAACTTGAATCCACCGGGTTTGGTTCCTTCTTTCGATCAATGTTAGCCACCCAAGTGTTTGGTCTCTAGAGGTGATCCACCAAGGAAGAAGAAAGATTTAAGAAGAAGGGTGGTTGACTAAACCCTAGTTTTCTATCTCTATAGAAAAAAGGTGTACTCTCCAACAATTGGAATTACGTATTTTGTGAAAACGTCAACCCCTTCCACCTATAATAAGACTCCTCTTATTTATAGATGTGGGCAACCCTCCTTAACAATTAAGAAATTAGGTTTTATTTTAATTAATTAAATTCTTTTAATTAATTAGGCTCCTAATCTTATTAGAAATAATTAATTAAACTCTTTTAATTAATTAGCTTCCTAATCTTATTAGGATATTTGAGAGTACTTTTATTAATTAATTCATAAACTCCTTTAGAAAATAAAAAATAATAATAATAGTAATAATAATAATAAGACTCCTCTTATTAATTTATATTTAATATTTCCAAAATATTAAATAATAAATATTAAGCTATTTAATTTATTCTATCACCATAGATTAAATTAATATACTTAATTAAATAATTATTCTTCCTTTTATGGTGTGACCCTTTAGGTTCTCCATATTAAACCGGTTGTGAATAAATCAATTAGAACAATTCTAATCTTATTTAAATAAATAAATTAAACTATTAATTTATTTAAATAAATAATATTTATTCTACAATAGAGATAAGTCTCCCTAGCGATCAACTACTTTCCAGATAATATATATTTCAACATTATTCAAAAAAGAACCTTTGAGTAAATAGTTACCGTACAATTTAATCCTTCCACCATACAATGTCCCAATTAAATATAAGACATGGAATTACTGTCAAGTCTTATTTTATTTCATTATATGTATTTCGATCCTTAAATGCACAACTCCAAATAATGTAAATTAGAAACTCCTTTCTAATTTTATTACGCTTATGGGCAAGGACTCTTTGGGTTGTCATTTATCGAATCACATAGGACATTCTCTTCTTTTTTACTAGAAGTGGTAGATTTTTATTGATCATACATTATCTCCATGTACAACTTATTATACCCAAGCATACCCTTTGATATACCCTAAGAGTCTTAAGGAATAAGTCAAAGTATAACTCATCATACACAAGATACTATGATGATCTTAAGTCCAAAGATCACTTGTACTGTGATGCCGCCAAAATAGGTATACATCACCTATCTTGAGTCGCCAAATACATGGTACAAAATTTAAATACAACTTAATTATACAACTATCGTGTAAATACGACAAAACATAATATGAGAGTTTAAAAACGAATATTGTCATATAGACAATATCCACACTCAATGGAGTCCTCATTATTTATTATCACACTATTTAACAGAATAGTGAGGACTACTAATGCTATCATTTGGACCGTCACTTCGTTTTGCGACTAGTCCCAGCTATATTCTCATTTCCTGAAGAGAACAATGAAAGCAAAGGGTGAGCTCAACTAGCCAGGTAAGAAACATTATGACTAAGATAATGCAGAATAATTTATCGTTAGCCTTCAACAGTGTTAAACTGATAGAATATAATAGACAACAAGTTTAACTGCAGCGGAACAAGCAATCCATTAGAAGAGTCAAGTAGAGCATAAAATCTACTATCTTCTATGATTTAAAAGGTTTATCATCAATTTTATCGCTGAGACTTAGCTTAATAAATAATTCACATCATCGAATCAGCCATGCACTACGGCTAAAAATATTCTTTAGTATCACGACCATAAATTATCCATGCACTACGGGCCAAGGATATTCATGTATTCATCAATGGTCACAATCATGCCAACAACTGTCCATCAATGCACTACGGGCCAATGAGGACTTTTACCACATCATTTATAACATTACAGTCATGATTATACCGAATAATTCCTGGTCATATTCATACCAAGTCCATCTATGCACTATGGCCACAAATGACTTTCATCATAATATAAATATGAGGATGATGACAATGATATAAAAGTTTAATTAAATGATAGCAAAGGATAAATTTTTAAAAACTTATAATTTAATTTATCCAGAAATCAATAACGTCCAAATTGTCAACATGATACTGCTTTGTGGAGTAAAATTCAAGAATAATATTGTACCAAAAATGATTTGGACCGAAAATGAATCAATTTTTATCATGAATAGTACTCCGGGTGAATAGTACTCGAGTGAATAATACCCCGTGAATAGTACTCCGGCATGAAAAAGTTAAAACTTATCAAGAATGCTCAGAATAATATTTCCATGAAAAGATACTGGATGAAACGCAAATTTTAAGGATATTCTACTAATTTCATGGAGTATAGAAGCTAAAACTTTAACCAAATGAGTATAGAATTCGAAATCTGAAACGAAATAATATTACTTACATACTACAGAGTATGAAAAAAATATTATTTCTATCGAATATTGAACAGAAATAACATGTCTTACGAATATTGAATGAAAGTAATATTCCTTACGAATATTAAACGAATATAATATTCCTTACGAATATTAAACGAAAATAATATTTATTACGAATATTAACCGAAAATTATATTCCTTACGAATATTGAACGAAAATAATATTCATACGAATACGAAAAATAATATCTCTTCAGAATATGAAATATATAATACCCCTTACCTTAAAGAGAATAGTATCCCAACTGGTATAACGGGGATATTCTTGAAGAAAACTTTCACTATTTTCTACGCTCAAAGCTTTCTAAAACTCTAAAGAAATACGCTCAATATTATAGCAGAACAATTCTCTAATTCTGGTGTGATTTTCAATTCTAACTAAGCATCCTATTTATAGGAGAATGGAGATGATACTATTTGAATTTGAAAATTACGGACGCACAGTAACTTCAAAAAATTTTCACGGATGATTCGTTTTTAAAAAATTTAGAATATAAAATTCAAGTAAACTTTATATATAATATAATATATTCTATTTTTTTTCATAAAAAATAAAACTTATTATAATATATATATATACATATATATTAAAAATAACAAAGTATGTCCTATATACATATATAATAATAATAATGCATACCCTCAATCATACGGAAACTCCATCCTCCCCCATTTCAAAAATTTCATAAGTCACATGTAGGCCCCACATGTGGCCCCACCTTTATAATATTAAATAATTTTCTATCGATTATTTTGAAAAATAGGTAAATGGGGGTCCAACAAATACTTCATAAAAATTACCTCAATATTTTTAACAACATTTATCATCATTATTATAATTCGCAATATTTAACGACCAGGTCGTTCCCAGGAAAGAGGGGACTTTCCAATAAAGATTTTTCTCTATTGGTGCGCAATTAGGTGACCAAACCTCTCCTTGACAGAACTTCTAGACATCGTTAATATTGCAAATAATAATATTAATAACTTTGTCGTCTCAATTATTAATTTAATAAAATAAAATATTATGTAGATGATAATGTGACAATAATTGAATCAATAATATGAGAGATATGATGCAGCTATTACTGTAGCAATAATTGAGTATAACTAAGTGACTTCTCACGTAAGCATCAATAATCAATCACCGTGGCTACTATGCGACCCACGCGTATTCATCGTACTTTTTACCACCGGTATTTCAACAGTTAACGGTAAAACTTCCGCCGTTATTTTCATAAAAAGATATTTATGTCGTTTTCTCATTCCGACAATAATTCCGTTGTAGGGTCCACTAATGATTGTGTCGTCGTACGAATATTCCCCGACCAATCGAATATTTTATGACAACTTGCATACTTTGAAAAATTTATAAATACTACCCACAACTATAACATTATATCAAATCCACACCATAATACTTAAAAAAAATATTTTGAGAAAATTAATCTTTATTCACAAAATTTGGGGTCTTACATATACTACTATCACTATAGGAATTCCTATTGACAGGCAAGTAAAACTCCATTAGGTATTCCTTAGCGAACCACGTTCAGTGAACTTATTCTCTAATAAGCACCTATATACTTGCTTTAGTGTCTCCACACAAATGATTATGAGATCAATCATCCTCATCCAATAAGCAAGCAACGTATGTACCAATCTATCTGGATTCACTAATCCCCAATTTAGTAATCTAATGATTGAGAACTCTTTTAGTTTTAAGCTTTCTAAGAATTTAGATCTCATTAGAATGATCATTATCATTATTCTAAAAGTATTATTTAAAACTATGGGTATATCACATTTTATAAAGCAACATCATGTAGATAATTAAAAGCCTTTAATAAATTAATACTTTTTATTAATAAATGAATAAGATTGTTACAAAGTATATGCTTTATCATCAAATATGATTGGCTTGTGTGATTACTATTTTCAATCTCCCACTTGTACTAAAGCCAATCGTCATGGTATCTCATACCCTTCTTCTCTAAGTGACGATTATCCTGCTGTTGGATAAGCTTTAGTTAATGGATATGTAATGTTGTTCTTGAGAGTCCAATATCTCTATAGTGATTTCCCATCTTTCAATGATTCATATAATCAAATGAAAGAGCCACAACACATGTTTAGATCAACATATAGTATTAGGAATGTCACGATGCTCCCACTGACCTTTTGTACACACTAGGTTCATTCTTGTTTTTGAAAAAAAATCAAACTCTTTTGATTATTCCATTAAAACGAATGTTCCATATTTGAGAAGCTTGCTTCAATCCATTTCTCTGAGTAGACCTGGAAAATGGGTAGGGCCATCATGGTAAGCCAAAATGGCTCGAGTTTTGGTGAAATTTGGAATTAAGCGGCCGCGTCTGGTTGCCGGTTGGGTTGGCTACCGGCCCATGGGATTTTTTATTTCTTTTTTTTTAAAAAAAAATCTGTAAATCACAAATTCACAATAATATTAAAATTTTAATCAATCATTCTCTCATGTCTCCACTTTCTTTCTAGGGAAAGTTCAGTTGCTGTAACATATTACAATTTACATACAATGATACAAATAACAAATGAGACAAACTAATCTTTGAAGTGCTTTAATTGATAAATGATAAAGTACACAAATTCAAACCAAGACAACAAGACTAGTCATTTCATTTGACATGTCATCATCAACATAAATAAGCTCTAAATGCATACTTGCAATCCCATCTGCTAGTGAAAGAGTATAGTGCTGATAATTTTTGAAGTTAGATGCAATTTCTGTTGGACATTGTATAATACTGATAAGTTAGAAGCAAACTCTGTTCTGCAATAGAAAGATGTACCCATTAGAGAATATTAAGAATTGATGGAACCTATTCAGTTCTAAAACCAATTCAAACAAAAAAATAGCTACTGACACACATAATATAGAGGGATTCTGATTTCCAAACTAGAAAGTGATCATAAAAATGAATTTCATCAGTAGGATCAAAATAAGCCCATGGCTTACATATGCAACATTAAAGGCAACTCCACAGTACATAGAAATGACATAATCTGTGTAGAATTAATGCCAAATAAAGTAATCCAAGTATAAGATAACATTTAGTTCATATGACTGGGAACATTGAGCTATGAAAAAATTACTCAAAGAGTAGCAAGAAATTATAATACAACCACATACTAATGTATTAATTAACATCATTCAGTCAAAGAACAAAATGTTTAGTCAATCAATAGATGTGAATGAAAAGAAATCAAATAGCATACAAGATGAAAAACCCTCAACTACTCAACCCAAATATGTCTATTCTCCATAATCCAAAAACACAAATGCCAAAATATAAAGCCACAAACATAGGAGCAATAGATTAGGACTCCCAGATGTATAAGAAGCCGCACACATATATTCTACTATTACCATAATTATATTAAATACTCACATTAATTTCCCAATACAGAGCATCTATACATAAAAAAATACTGGAACAATAACAAAGAAAGCCATTGCAACATTAATGAATGTATTTGTGCAGTGTACATGATGATTGATGAATGTATTTGTGCAGTGTACATGATGAATGTACAGACCAACTAGAGAGTGTAGTGTACATGATCAACTTCCATCAATATATTTTTGTGCAGTGTACATGATGTTCCTCAACATTAATGAATATTTATAAAACTAATTCATAGCAAATCCTGCAAATGCAACCCCAACCACTGGAAGGAAACTAACAATAAAAAATATGGGGTGAAAAAACATGAATATAAAAACAGTACAAGCATGGCAAACTTCCCCCAAACTGTGTTTAATAAAAATTCAAATAAAAACATGCCTAATCTGTGACGCCCCCAAAATAGGAATACATCACCCATCTTGAGTCGCTAGATACATGGTACAAAAATTCAAATACAACTTAATTATACAACAGTTGTGTAAAATACGACAAAACATAGTTGTGAGTTTAAACAAGAATATTGTCATCTAGACAATATCCACACTCAATGGTGTCCTCATTACAATTATTATCACATTATTCTGTAGAATAGTGAGGACTACTAAAACCATTTATCCTGGACCATCACTCCATTCCAGGCTCGTCCCGACTATATTCTCATTTCTTGAAGAGAACAATGAAAGAAAGGGTGAGCTCAACTAGCCCAGGAAGAAATATTATGACTAAGATAATGCATAATAAATTATCCTTAGCCTTAAACAGTATAAACACTGATAGAATACAATAGACAACAAGTTTTAGATCAACAATTGCGTGAAAATAAGCAATCCATTAGAAAAGTCAAGTAGAGCATAAAATCTACTATCTTCATGATTTAAAAAATTTTCGTCAACTTTATATTTGAGACTCGACAATAAATAAAATCGAATCATCCATGCAAGACCACGACCAAGGATATTCATGTAATCATCAATGGTCATGATTATACTTAGAATAATCCACGGTCATAATCATACCAACAAAGCATCCATCATTGAACTACGGGCCGATGAGGACTTTTACCACATCATTTCGTCACATTACGGTCATGATTATACCGAATAATCCACGGTCATAATCATACCAAGTCCATCTATGCACGTAAGCCAAAGATGACTTTAATCACAATATAAGCATGAGGATGATGACAATGACATAATAATTCAATAAAACAAGTTCAAGGATAAATTTTAAAGATTTATAATTTAATTTATCCGAGGAATCAATAACGTCCAAATTGTCAACATGATCTGCTTTGTGTAGAGTAAAATTCAAGAATAATATTCATGTACCAAAAATAATTTGAATGGAAAAGAAATATATATTTTGGGTGAATAAGTACTTGGGAATAGTACCCAAACACGAAAAGTGTCCGAATACTCGAGTGAATGATACTAGAGTGAATAGTAATTGGGTGAATAGTAACTTCGTGAATAGTACTCCGACTACAAAAGTACCTCGAATACTCGGTGAATAATACCAGTGAATGAATAAGAAGGGTAAATAGTAACTCGTAATAAAAAAATACCAAAGAAAATGATATTTCATGACGAGTACAAAAGAAATGATATCCTAGATGAGTATAATAGAATATACGAAACTGGAAATAGATTTTCACTCGCCATGCGGTAATCCACGTAGACAGATCATTTCTATAATTTAATAAAGAATGAATACGAAGGATCATTCACTATGCATGCGGTAATCCACATAGACATGTTATTCGAACAGAATAATAAAGAATGGAACCAGGTCATGCGTAATCCACACAGACAGGATATTCCAATAGAATAATAAAGAATGGGATAACAACAGAATTCACCAGGCATGCGATAGACTGCACAGATAGGTTATTCCAATAGAATAATAAAGAATGGAATAACTGAAGAATTTCACCATGTATGCGGTACTTCGCATAGACAGGTTATTCCAACATAATAATAAAGACTGGAATAACAACCCTTACGAGTATTAAAAGAAAATAACTCTCTTCATGGATACGAAAGAATAATACCCCTTACCTCAAAGGAAGACTAGATACTGGAATAGTGAGGTAACAGACTTCTCTTCTTCTTTCTCTTTATAATTTCTCTCTATAATAAATGCTTTATAGCTTTAGTGAATTGGTGAAAAATAATGAAGGAATGAGTTTCTATTTATAGGAAAATATAGTTTCAATAATTGCAAATTTTGGGGCTCGAAATATTACAGTATAATACCTTTCTCTTTTTCTTCATTTTTAATTTAGTCCTGCAAGTATTATCAAACTTGCACCACCTCCCCTAATAGTAAATCATGTGAATCAATAGTAAATCATGTGACTTAATAGTTTTAAACATGTAAAAAAAATAATTACAGTATAATACTTTCATCTATACCTCCATTTTTACTTTAGTCATGCAAGAATTTTCAATCTTGCACCAACTCCCCTAATAGTAAATCATGTGAATTAATAGTACACACATGTGAACACATAGTTATAAGCATATGAATTAATAGCAATTAATTGCTCATTTTTAATTACCCGATTGGTCAATATAACCTCCAGACATCAATTATTATCGAAATAAATGTTAATTTTCACTAACACTAATAATTCCAACACAATGGAATTATCAATTTCATCTTTAATCAACACGAACTTATTCATCATTAATATTATAACTCATAATATTTAACAACCAGGTTGTTCCCAGGAAAGAGGGGTCTTTCCGATAAGGATTTATCCTTATTGGCGCGCAATTAGGTGACCAAACCTCTCCTTGACAGAAATTCTAGACATTGTTAATATTGCAAATAATATTATGAATAACTTTGTCATCTCAATTATTGATTTAATAATATAACAAATTATACAGATGATACTGTGACAATAATTGAATCAATAATATGAGAGATATGATGCAACAATTCTTGTAGCAATAATTGAGTATAAGCGAGTGACTTCTTACGTAAGCATCAATAATCAATACTGGTGTGCTTACTATGCAACCACGCGTATTACTGTACTTTTACTACTGGGTAGTTCACAGTTTTAACGGTAACACTTTGGCCGTTATTTTTATAAAAAGATAATTCTTTCGCTTTCTTACTACAACAATACTTCCATTGTGGGGTCCACCAATGATTGTGCCGTCGTACGGATATTCTTCGACAAAAAGAATATTCCCCGACCAAACGAATATTTTATTACAACTTGCATACTTTGCAAAAAATTTCACATATCACCCTTAACTTTAACCTTTTATAAATTTTACCAGTTACGAAATAAAATAATAATTATAAAAAAATTGAATACTTTCATTTCATAAAATTCGGGGTCTTACAATCTCCCCTCCTTATGAAATTTCGCCCTCAAAATTTACGTACGTACCTTGTATGCCGAAGAGGTGAGGATACCTTGACTTCATTTTATAATCCAACTCTTGAGGTATAACCTTTGAGTGTCGAATATGATCCTTCTTATCCAAGATTTTAATATGTATCTCCTCATACGTTAAATCTTCTGCTATCTCGTCTAGTTCTAATTTAATAACGTGGTTCGGGTCATCCACATATTTACGTAACATCGATACGTGAAAAACATTATGAACACGCGACATACTTGAAGGTAAAGCGAGTCTATAGGCCACAATTCCTACTCGATCAAGGATTTCAAATGGACCAATTAAATCGAGGGTTGAGATTTCCTCTATTCATCGACTCTTGCTTCTAGAATAACGCCTTCTTAAACCTTCTTCTTCATATTCATCAGCTCCGGGTTTGTAGCTTGAACGGCTTTTAACTTTATCGATTAAAGTCGATTCTACTCGTATATTCGTTATCATCACGTGGGTCCCTAGAGTCTTTAACTCTATCTTCATCATTTGTAAGTTATACAAAATGGGTTTTTATGTTAACAACATCGTACTCGCATACGATCTTCTACTCAACGCATCAGCTACCACGTTCGTTCTTCCACGATAATATTGAATGGTATAGTCGTAATCTTCAACAGCTCGAGCCAACGTCCTTGGCGCATGATACGTTCATTTTGATTGAAGAAATATTTAAGGGTTTTAGAAATGGGTTTTGTATTGGGGTCAATACAAAATTCAATTTCACGCTCTAGGGATAGGCTAAGAAGTCTTCAAGAATACATCAGGAAGTTTATTAACGATAGAAATATCATTTAAAAACTGTGACTTTTATCCAAGACTTGGATAGTACGTCACATTGATACCTATAAACTTGCCATCGTCATTCACGACGTCGCCTACAGAAAGTCTGGCTTCGGTGCATTCCACACAAGGAAGTCACCAGCGAAAGGCTCGGGGCTCTTTACTTATGGCTTGATATGACAATGATTGACTTTTAGTGGTTTGGTTGCTTGAATTCGCATAACAGGTTGGTTAGGAATATGAAAGCTAACAACCTTACGAAAAGCATGATGAGTAGTTAACCAATCGATTCCTAAAATCACATCAAAGGCAAGTATTTTCAAAGAGATAAGATCGACAGATAACGTGAAAGTGTCGATTTAAATTAAACAAGATTTATAAATAGTGGATGTAACGAAGGTTTCTCCTAACAGAGTTTCAACCGATAAGTCAAAGTCTAATTTTTCTGGAGTCAAATTTAAACGTTGAGCGCAAGCAAGAGAGATAAAAGAATCGGTAGAACCGGTATCTAATAAGGTATAGACTTCGCAAGAATTTATAATTAACTAACCCGTGCTAACTTCATTCGGGTTACTCGCTTTTTGAGAAGTCACGAAAAATGCTCTTCCTGAAACCACCGACTTTGTTTTGTCCGTATCCGCCTTTGGTGCCACTGTCCCAGCTGGACTTGACTTTGGTGCATGATAAAATTAGGCCAGGTGACCTTCTTTTCCACAATTGTAACATGCTTTGGGTTGCATCACACAGTTTGGACTGATATATCCCTCCCCTCCGCATTTGAAGCATACAATTGGTGGTCATTTTCATCCCCTAGAATTTGTTGTTGGTGTTGGTGTTGCTATCTTTCCATCGTTGTTGAACCTTCACTTCTTAAAATTTCCACTACTCCTATTATCTTGGCCATGATTACCACCGAAGTGGTTACCATTCTTGGCATGATAATTTCCCCCACGATGGTTATCATTATTCCGATGGCCGTTGCCACTGGTACGATTATTATCGTGTTGTTGCTTGTTACCTTTTGGTTGTGTTGACTCATTATCGCGCTCCAATAACTGAGTCCTATTCACAACATCTGAATATAAACAAAGTTTATGAGAAATTAGGTATTGACATATTTCGGGTTTCAAACCTCTTAAAAACATTCGCGTCATTCGCTCCTCATTATCGACCAAATGGGATACAAACCGGGATAACTCTGCAAACTTAGCCTCGTATTGCGACACGGTCATATTGTTTTGTTCCAGCTTGATAAAATCCACCTCCTTCATGTGACCGAATACTTTCGGGAAAGTACTTGTCGTTGAATGACTCTTGGAACTTCTCCCGGGACATCTTGAGTCGTCGAGGAGTAGGTGCGTTTCTGATTCCCACTAGTGTCGATTCTTCACGCAACATAAAGGTGGCAAAGGGAACCTTTTGCTCCTCGGAGCATCCCAAGACATCAAATATCTTGGTGATCTGCTTCAACCACGTCTCGCCTTAAGTGGTTACGGCTTTCCCAAAAACTCCGGTGGTCGGCTCCTTGAAGCTGCGTAGCGGTGACCAAATCGTGGGTTGCCAGTGTTTCCACCGCATTTTGAATGTAAGTCTCTCACCGCCTGATGTTGCATGAATTGCATAAAGCCTCTGAACATCCCATCGTTCATCATCTAATCAGTGTTGTTGTTTACCTAAGGATTGTTGTCTTTATGTTGCACATTATCCTAGGTATTGATCGTTGGTGACTCAACGGTCTCATATGCTTCATTCATGATCTCAACATTATCAGATGCCATTTTCAAACACTGTCACAAAACAAGGGTTAATTGACATATCACATATTATCTCTATACTCTAACCAACCAATTAAATACCAAATAAACTTAGGTAGGTCATACTAGCGAAGGAATTCTCTGTCTCTCCCCTCCTAGTTCTTGTCTCACATCTCAGCCAGGGATTATATCCCTAAGCTTTGATACCAACTGTGACGCCCCCAAAATAGGTATACATCACCCATCTTGAGTCGCCAGATATATGGTACAAAAATTCAAATACAACTTAATTATACAACAGTCGTGTTAAATACGACAAAACATAGCTGAGAGTGTAAACAAGAATATTGTCATCTAGACAATATCCACACTCAATGGTGTCCACATTACAATTATTATCACATTATTCTGTAGAATAGTGAGGACTACTAAAGCCATTTATCCTGGACCATCACTCCATTCCCCGACTCATCCCAACTATATTCTCATTTCCTAAAGAGAACAATGAAAGAAAAGAATGCTAAGCCGAGAAAGATACGTACTTCGGTCACTGATTTAGGTTGTTCCCAGCTTTGAATAGCTTCAATCTTTTCTGGGTCAACAGATATTCCATGACTTGATACCACGTGCCCAAGGAATGCTACTTCCTCAAGCCAGAACTCGCATTTCTTCAACTTGGCATAAAGCTTGTTCTCATGAAGCTTTTGAGTATCGGTGTATGGCGTCCCGAATCCACCCCAAATCGCGGCCGGATTCGGTTTGCTAATCATTCTATTCTTTGTTTGCGGAAGATATAAACATAAAGTGTTTATACATTACATTACACACTTATTCCCCAAGGTCGAGTAACCTTAACTTATACACATTTCATAAACTATTTATTACATAACAATATTTATCACAACTATATTTATTACAAACTAGCTGCACTTTATAACCCAAGCTGAACTTGGCTTTAATCGTTTCCTGTATCCGAACGCTTTCGTCTTATCTGCAATGTTTTATCATGATATAGCAAGGGTGAGCATGAAAGTTGCCCATCAAGTTTAAATACAACAATATAAGGATATATCATGATTGAAGAGTATGAATAATGGGCTTGCTATAATTCATCAATATAATTGAGAACTAACACGAACAAATTTTTGACTGAACAAGTTTTAAACATGAACAAACATTTCTGGACAAACCGGTAATGAAGGTGATTAGCCTTTCATACCTGACTTATACATGCAAGATGTACAGAGTACAATTTTCATGGCAATCAGCAATGATTAACCATAAGCTTGAATAAAACACTCTTATTAGAGTTAAGTAAGAACAAACTTGCACGAGCAGATTTGATTCTGTAACGCAATTTATAACGCTTTGCAGAAGACCTAATATTAATAATATAGATCTCAATATTAGAATAATATCATCATAGTATAATCTTGTTATATTTATATACACGAATAACCTAAACACATAACACATAACCCTATAAGTCTATCTGAGACATAAGACTTAATATAAAGTCAAACTATTTATTTTGACTTAAAACTAACATCATTCTGTCATCCCGACGGTTTAGTCGGACAATACCCGAGTTTAAGTTCAATTAAACTCTTCATGAACACTTAACAATTAACACAGATAATTTTCTTATCAGTCAAAACATTTTTCCTAGGCTCGTAATAATTTTCGAATAATTATTACCATTTATCATGATTTTCCAATCATTAATATCGTATTTAAATGAATTAAATACCGTGATAATTCCTTAATCATTAATATTCATTTAATATAAAATATTAATGAAATTCATAACTTATAATATTATAATGTAATTATAATATATCAAAATATTTTAATATCTTAAAATCATAATTATTTGATTTTTAAACACTTAAATCCATTATCCAGATAATTAATATTAATATTAAAATATTAATATTTTCATGCCAAAATATCAAAAGTTATATTTTATAACTTAAAATATTTTTATAACACTTAAATCATTTTATATGATTTTTAAATCATTAATTTCATTTTTCCTTAATTTATTTAATATATTAATTAAATAAACTAATTACCATTAATAATAAATTATTAATGAAATTCATCACAAAATATTAAAAGTCATCAAAAATAACTTAAAATATTTTCTTTTACCACAATATTATTTTTCATGATTTTCATGAATTAAAACTATTTTAAATAATTTATTTAATATTATAATTAAATAAATAAATACCTTTTTTATATTCCCAAAAATATTAAATATTTTTGAAATATATCCAAAATAATTAAAAACTATTTTAGAGCTTTAAAATAATTTTTCGTAATTTAATATGTATTTTAATAATTAAAACCATTTTTCTAATTTTAATTAATTTTTAAATAATATTAATAAAGCTGTCGCTAAAGGGGCCCTATAGCTGCAGTAACTGCCGTCTATAGGTGTTCTTGGTGTTCTTGGCCAATTTCGAGATCTTCATGTCGAATTAGAAATTTAGGTTTGATTACTTATAAATTCTTGATCCTAAGGTTTTCGGGAAATCGTTAAGCCGCGAACTTGTAGAGTTTATATAACACTACAAGAATTAATAACAATATAAGTAATATGACAAAACACTATCAAGATCCAAGCCCTAAAGTCACGACAACGTGACACAGGAATTTTACGGGCATGAAGCGATTGAGTTGCCATATTTAAACTCGATTTAAGCTATGTTACGATCTTATTTTAAGTCTTTTGTTGATTCATAATTGTATTTCTTATGTCGAGGAATAACGACATAACAATATCTAGGTCCAACAACAACTAAATCGGTAGATAATCTTTTGGTCAAACGTTGTCGAAAACTTCATTGCCAGAGTGCAGGTTTTACCAGATTTCCAAAATCTGCTAGAGACGCCTACTTTGACCAAATTTTCTAAGCAATCCAAAGCTGCTATAAGAGTCCTAATAACCCAGATCCGTATTCCATACTACAAGCTACACATTTAACACAACAACAGCAACAAAAACACACAAACCGGAAAGCGGATCTAGAAGCTTAAAATTACGGCCGACGCCACTTCGGTTTACGGGCTTGCCCGATTTTAGCTCTAGTCGATCCGGTCAGCTGGATTTGATTGATTAATATATCATGATCTATCTATTCAATTGCTATTCTACCACTTGGAGATGAAAGACAACATATCAAGCTACAATTAAAAGCTTAAAAAAACACAAATCATGAACACATAAAGATCTAGAGGCGTCGACATTCCTTGTCGGGGCAGAAATGTTTTTTAAGAACGATTTTTGAAAAATCGTTTTCACCCACCTTGATGTTATGGATCCATCATGGATCATTATATAACAACTAAAAACATCCTATTACATAATAATAAACACAAAAACACCAAATTTTCTTAAGCATCAAAGATCAAAATTAAGAAATTTGGTTATACCTTTTGATTCGATTTTTAATCTTAGCCTCCAATTTGTTTATGGTTGATCTGAAATTTGGATATATAACTGAAACACTTCTATTTTTCGTGGGTTTGAGAGAGAATGGGAGTTGGTGAGAGCAACAAAGAAATTGGCTAAGTTTTGTTCACTTTCTCTCTCTAAATCTCTTAAATAATGACCTTAGTTGTTAGATCTGATGTGTTGGATGAATTTGGCTGGATTTTGCTGAGATTTCAGTCACACAAGTCAATGTATTTGGTAACCTAACACAAATTTGCCAAGATTTGCAAGCTAGCTCACTAATTTACACTAAAGGGCAATTTGGTCATTTCAAAAATATAATTAATGGCATTCTTGTAATTTTTACAAACCCTTAGGGTTTAGGGTTTGTTAGGGTTTAGGGTTTGGACATTTTTAGGGTTTAGGTTTTAACCTTCAAATATTTAGCAACTTGGATTTCAAAAATTTTCTAATTAAATTTTTAAAAAAATAGAAAATTTTGATTTCTAATTAAAATTAGGGCTTCCTAATTATATCACCATTTCCTAATCATGAATCATTATTTGCTAATTAGGACTATTTTATCCTAATTAAAATTGCTAATTACGCAAGTAGGGTCAAATTTGTACATTATAATTTATAACCCAAAAATTAGGGTTTTCAATATAAAAATAATATTTCAATTTTTAGAAATTAGATTTCCCAATTAGATTAGGGTTTCTAATAATTTTCTAAAATAGAATTTAAATACTTGTAATTAGATTACAGTTTTTTAATTACTAAATCTTGAAAATTAGAATTAATATATCCTAATTAACATTAAAATATTCAATTAACACTTTCATTTTCCCTAATTAGAAATTAGGGTTTTCAAATCCGTCATTAGGGTTCCTGACGGAAAAGTTCAAGTTCGATAATTTGAAATTAGGGTTTGCTAATTAATTAAGCGTTACCCTAATTAATATTATAATAATAGCGGTGAAGCATTATAATTCTCCATTAATTTCCTGATTAGGGCTTGATTTATCGAGAATCGAAACTAGGGTTTTCGGATCAAGTATTAGGGTTTCAGATTTGGAATTAGGGTTTTGTAATCAATTTGTTAAGATTAACCCTAATTAATCTTATAGTTATTTACACTTATGCCATTAAGTTCCCAATTTAGGGTTTCATGCACCGAATTAGGGTTTTGGATTCCCGGAACTGAAACTAGGGTTTCCAGAACCGATTTCTAGGGTTTCTTATCAGACGTTAGGGTTTTCTAACTGAACGTTGGCGTTCTTAATATATTCTTAGGGTTTGATACAAATATAATTTATCTGGTCAACCCTTGACCCTTAACCACATTCTGAACACATCATTAACCATATACACAGAACTTAATCACAAAAATCCTTAATCCTGAATAATTCACCTATAAGCCTTCACGAAATTTTGAAATCCTCAAAATTCCATCCTAATAACATCAAATGCATACACTTATTTTCTATCTAGGTCTAATATTTGACCTTAAATCAATCATTTAAGATTTTAATAAATGGTCTAAATTCTCGGGTTGTCACATCAGCCTCAAGTGTTGCTCATGATCTTCACGGCTTTTGGAATATATGAGGATGTCATCAATAAAGACGATCACAAAGTGATATAAATATTCTTTGAATATTCGGTTCATCATATCCATTAAGGCAGCAGGAGCATTAGTCAATCCAAAAGACATGACTAGGAATTCATAATGCCCGTACCGAGTTCTGAAAGCCATCTTTGGAATGTCATCGGTTTTAATCTTCAATTGGTGATATACGGAACGAAGATCAATCTTTGAAAAGAATTTAGCGCCTTGCAACTGGTCAAATAGGTCATTAATACGTGGCAATGGGTATCTATTTTTGATGGTGACATGATTCAACTCCCGATAATCAATACAAAGTCGCATACTCCCATCTTTCTTCTTCACGAATAGAACAGGAGCACCCCAAGGAGAAGTACTAGGACGAATGAAACCGATGTCTAACAATTCCTGCAGTTGGGTCTTTAACTCACGAAGTTCAATAGAGCCATTCAATATGGGGTTTTGGAAATAGGTTTTGTACCGAGTTCAAGGTCGATACAAAATTCAATTTTACGCTCCGGGGAAGGCCGGGAAGTTCTTGAGGGGGAATACGTCGGAAATTCATTAACAATAGAAATATCATTCAAAAGCGGCGTATTTTTGTTTAGATCCGTGACATGAGCTAAGAAAGCATGACATCCATTTTTAATAAACGAATAGCTTTATGGCTTGAGATAGACAAAGTGATTAATTTTAATGGTTTGGTTTCTTGAATTCTCATAATAGGTTGGTTAGGAATATGAAAGCTAACAAACCTTACGAAAACAATCAATTTTTTGCATGATGAGTAGTTAACTAATCAATCCTAAATTACGTCAAATGCAAGTATTTTCAATAAAATAAGATCGACGTGTAATGTGAGGGTACCGATTTGAACCAAACAAGACTTATAAATAGTGGATGTAATTAAGGTTTCTCCCAGCGAAGTTTCAACAGATAAGTCAAAGTCTAATTTCTCCCGAGTCAAATTTAAGCGTTCGGTATAAGTAGGAGAAATAAAAGAATGGGTAGAACCGGTATCAAATAAGGTATATACTTCACTAGAGTTTATGATAAGCTTACCCATGATGACCTCGTTCGGGTTCCTTACTTTCTGAGAGGTCACAACAAACGCTCTCCCTTGAACTACCAGTTTTATCTTGTATGGGACGGCCTTTGATGCCTCCATCCCAGCTGGACTTATCTTCGGTGCACGACAAAATCGGGCCAGGTGACCTTATCTTCCACAATTGTAACATGCTTTGGATGGCATCGCACAGTTTGGACTGATGTGTCCCTCCCCTCCACATTTGAAGCATATAATAGGTGGTCGTTCTCCTTCCTTAACGACGGGTGCTGATGCTGACGTCTTTCCATCATTGTTGAATCTCCTCTTCTTAAAATGTCCACTCTTATTGTTTTGACCATGATTACCACCGAAGTGGTTACCATTTCTGGCATGTTGATTCCCTCCACGCTTGTTGTCACCGCTTCGATGACTGCTATAACTGGTATTATCATTTTGTCGGCTGCTCTCTTTTTAGTTGGGTTGACTCATTATCGCGCTCCAATAACTGAGACCTATTAACAACATCTGAATACAAGCAAAGTTTATGAGAAATGAGGTATTGACGTATCTCGGGTTTCAAACCTCTTAGAAACATCCGTGTCATTCTCTCCTCATTATCAACCAAATGGGACGCAAACTGGGACAACTCGGCAAACTTGGCTTCGTACTGCGACACGGTCATGTTGTTTTGTTCTAGATTAATAAACTCTACCTCTTTCATGTGATGAATACTTTCGGGAAAATACTTGTCGTTGAATAGTTCTTGGAACTTCTCCCAAGACATCTTCAATGCGGCAGGTTGAGTACGCTTTACAGATTCCCACCAGTAATCTGCCTCTGCCCGTAACATGAAGGTGGCAAAGGGAACCTTTTGCTCCTCGGAGTATCCCAAGACATCAAATATCTTGTTGATCTGCTTTATCCACGTCTCCGCCTTAAGTGGTTTTGGCTCTCCAAAAAACTCCGGTGGTCCCAACTCCTTGAACTGCTTAGCAGTGACCATCCGAGAGTTGCTAGAGTTTCTACCTGCATTTCGGACATGAGTCTCTCTTGCCTGATGCTGCATGAATTGTAGAAAGCCTCTGAACATTCCATCGTTCATTATTTGGTCAGTGTTGTTGTTTGCATGGGGATTATCGCCTTCCTGATGCACATTGTCCTGATTATTGATCTGTGGAGACTCAACGGTCTCCTGTGCTCCATTCCTAATCTCAACATTCTCGGATGCCATTTTCAAATACTGCTACAAAACAAGGGTTAATTAACATATCACATATTATCCCTATACTCTGACCGACCAATTAAATACCAAATAAACTTAGGTAGGTCATACAAGCGTAAGGAATTCCCGTCTCTCCCTCCTAGTTCTTGTCTCACATCTCAAATGAGGATCATATCCCTAAGCTTTGATACCAACTGTGACACCCCCAAAATAGGTATACATCACTTATTCTGAGTCGCCAAATACATGGTACAGAATACAAATACAATCTTAAATATACAACAAGAGCTTTGAGTTTTAATACAAATATTGTCTTCTAGACAATATCCACTCTCAGAATAAGTCCTCATTACAATTATTATCACACTATTTCATAGAATAGTGAGGACTACTAATGCTATCATCTGGACCATCACTCCATTCCCCGACTAGTCCCTGCTACGTTCTCATTTCCTGAAGAGAACAATGAAAGCAAAAGGGTGAGCTCAACTAGCCAAGTAAGAAATATTATGACTAAGATAATACAGAAAAAAATTATCGTTAGCTTTCAACAGTGTTAAACTGATAAAATATAACCAACATTAAGTTTAACTGCAGTGGAACAAGCAATCCATTAAAAGAGTCAAGTAGAGAATAAAATCTACTATGCTTTATGATTTAAAAAGGTTTTTCATCACTTTTATCGCCGAGACTCATCTTAATAAATAATCCACATCATCCCTGCACTACGGCCAATGATATTCATTAGTATCACGACCACAAATTATCCATGCACTACGGGCCAAGGATATTCGTGTATTCATCAATGGTCATGATCATGCCAACAACGTCCATCAATGCACACTATGTGCCAATGAGGACTTTTACCACATCATTTGTAACATTACGGTCATAATTATACCGAATAATCCTCGGTCATAATCATACCAAGTCCATCTACATACTCAAATGCCACAGATGACTTTCAACATAATATAAACATGAGGATGATAACAATGATATAAGAATTCAATAAAACAAGTTCAAGAATTAATTTATCCAAAGAACCAATAACGTCCAAATTGTCAACATGATCTTTGCTTTGTAGGGTAAAACTCAAGAATGCTCGGAAGAATATTTTCATGAAAAGATCTTTGGATGAAGCACAAATATCAAGGATATTCCACTAATTTCATGGAGTATAAAAGCCAAAACTTTAACCAACTGAGTATAATAAAGAATGGAATAACAAAAAAAAATCACCAGGCATGCGATAGACCGCCTTGCAGATGAGGTTATTCCAATGTAATAATAAATAACGGAAACGTGTCATGCGTAAACGCATTGCAGTGAGGATATTCAACAGAATAATAAATAAGCGGAACCGGTCGGTGAAATTCAGACCAGACAAAATGTTCCAATGTAATAATAAATAACAGAACCAGTCAAAGCGTAAACGTTATTGAGCGGGATATTCTAATGAATAATAAATAACGAAACCAGTCGGGAAAAATTCGCATCGCGAGGATGTTCCAATGAGAATAATAAAGAATGGAATAACAAAAAAATTTCACCATGTATGCGGTACTTGACAGACCGAGTTATTCAACATAATAATAAAGAATGGAATAATGAAGTTCTCTTCATGAATACTGAAAGAAATAATACCCTTACAGTAAAAGAAGAATATTCCATTTGGTAGAGGCGAGGATATTCTTCTACTTAAAACTGCACTACACTTAAAGCTTCTTAAAACTCTAAAGAAATACGCTCAAGATTATAGAAGAGAATTCTCTGAATTTTTGGTGTGATTTCAATTCTAACTAAGCATCCTATTTATTGGAAAATGGAAAGGATACTATGCAATAAAATATAATATATTCTAAATATATATATATATATATATATTTATATATTTTATTTAAAATCTAATAAAACAAATAACTTTATAAAAGTATTCTATTTTATATTAAAAGATTTTATTATGCAAAATACTATGCAGGCTTTATGCAATACTATGCATAATAAAATATAATATATTCTATTTATAGTCTAATAAAAACAAATAACTTTATAAAAGTATTACATTTTATATAAAAAAGATTTTACTATGCATAATAGAATATAATATATTCTATTTATAGTCTAATAAAATAAATAACTTTATAAAAGTATTACATTTTATATAAAAAGCTTTTCTGTTTTATTACATTAATAATACTAATAAAACCAAATTTATATATATATATATATATATATAAACTTCCGTGACTTCATAAAAAGACACCTTAATATATTTAACAATATTTATCATCATTATTATAATTCACAATATTAATCGACCAGGTCGTTCCCAGGAAAGAGGAGGCTTTCCAATAAGGATTTTTCCATATTGGCGCGCAATTAGGTGACCAAACCTCTCCTTGGCAGAACTTCTAGACATCGTTAATATTGCAAATAATAATATTAATAACTCTGTCATCTCAATTATTGATTTAATAATATATAATATATCGACAATAATTGAATCAAATAACGTGAGATACTATGCAACAATTACCGAAGTAATAATTGAACAAAACTGAGTGACTTCTCACGTAAGCATCAATAATCAATACCGTGTGCTACTATGCAACCACGCGTATTCCTGTACTTTTAACACCGGGTGTTTCAACAGTTAACAGTAAAACTTCCGCCGTTATTTTCATAAAATATTTTTGTCATTTTCTCAATCCGACAATAATTCCATTGTGGAGTCCACCAATGATTGTGCCGTCGTACGAATATTCCCTGTTAAAACGAATATTCCCTAACCAATCGAATATTATATAACAACTTGCGTACTTTGCAAAATTTATAAATATTACCCACAACTATAACATTATATCAAATTCATTCCATAATATGTAAAAATGATATTTATAGAAAAATCATCTTTATTAAAAAAAAGTTGGGGTCTTACAACCACGACTAAGGATATTCATGTAATCATCAATGGTCATGATTATACCGAATAATCCCTGGTCATAATCATACCAACAACTGTACATCATTGAACTACAGGCCAATGAGGACTTTTACCACATCATTCGTCACATTACGGTCATGATTATACCGAATAATCCCTGGTCATAATCATACCAAGTCCATCTATGCACGTAAGCCAAAGATGACTTTAATCACAATTATAGCATGTGGATGATGACAATGACATAATAATTCAATAAAACAAGTTCAAGGATAAATTTTAAAGATTTATAATTTAATATATCCAGGAATCAATAACGACCAAATTGTCAACATGATACTGTTGTGTAGAGTAAAGTTCAAGAATAATATTTATGTACCAAAAATAATTTGGACAGAAAAGAAATATATTTTTTGGGTGAATAGTACGAAAAGTGTCCCGAATATCCGAGTGAATGATACTAGAGTGAATAGTAATCGGGTGAATAGTAACTCGTGAATAGTACTCTGGTACAAAAAGTACCCCGAATACTCGAGTGAATAAAACAAGAGTGAATAGTAACCGGGTGAATAGTAACCCATGAATAGTAACTCGTAATAAAAAGATACCAAAGAAAACGATATTTCATGACGAGTACAAAAGAAATGATATCCTAGATGAGTGTAATAGAATATACGAAATTGCAAATGGATTTTCACCCGCCATGCGGTAATCCACGTAGACAGATTATTTCCACAATTTAATAAAGAATGAATAGGAAGGATCATTCACTATGCATGCGGTAATCCACATAGACAGGTTATTCCAACAGAATAATAAAGAATGAAACCAAGTCATGCGTAATCCGCATGCATGTGATATTCCAATGTAATAATAAAGAATGGAATAACAATGAATTCACGGGCATGCGATAAACCGCATGCAGAAAAGTTATTCCAACGAGAATAATAAAGAATGGAACCAGTCATACGTAATCCTTATGCATAAGATATTCCAATAGAATAATAAAGAATGGAACCAAGTCATCGTAATCCCACATGCATGGATATTCCAATGAATAATAAAGAATGGAATAACAACAGAATTCACCAGGCATGCGATAGACTACACAGATAGGTTATTCCAACAAAATAATAAAGAATGGAATAACATAAGAATTTCACCATGTATGCGGTACTTCGCATAGACAGGTTATTCCAACATAATAATAAAGAATGGAATAACAACACTTACGAGTATTGAAAGAAAATAGCTCTCTTCATGAATACGAAAGAATAATACCCCTTACCTCAAAAGACTGAATACTGGAATAGTGAGGTAGCAGACTTCTCTTCTTCTTTCTCTCTATAATTTCTCTCTATAATAAATGCTTTATAGCTTTAGTGAATTGGTGAAAAATAATGAAGGAATGAGTTTCTATTTATAGGAAAATATAGTTTCAATAATTGCACATTTTGGGGCTCGAAATATTACAGTATAATACCTTTCTCTTTTTTTTTCATTTTCAATTTAGTCCTGCAAGTATTATCAAACTTGCATCACCTCCCCTAATAGTAAATCGTGTGAATCAATAGTTCTAAACATGTGAAAAATATAATTACAGTATAATACCTTCATCTATTCCTCCATTTTTAATTTAGTCATGCAAGTATTATCAATCTTACACCAACTCCCCTAATAGTAAATCATGTGAATCAATAGTACACACATGTGAACACATACTTATAAGCATGTGAATTAATAGCAATTAATTGCTAATTTATCCGGTTAATTACACGATTGGTCAATATAACCTCCAGACATCAATTATTATCGAAATAAATGTCGATTTTCACTAACACTAATAATTCCAACACAATGGAATTATCAATTTCATCTTTAATCAACACGAACTTATTCATCATTAATATTATAACTCATAATATTTATCAACCAGGTCATTCCCAGGAAAGAGGGGGCTTTTCGATAAGGATTTCTCCTTATTGGCGCTCAATTAGGTGACCAAACCTCTCCTTGACAGAACTTCTAGACATTGTTAATATTGTAAATAATAATATGAATAACTTTGTCATCTCAATTATTGATTTAATAATATAACAAATTATACAGATGATATTGTGACAATAATTGAATCAATAATATGAGAGATATGATGCAGCAATTACTGTAGCAATAATTGAGTATAACTGAGTGACTTCTTACGTAAGCATCTATAATCAATACCGTGTGCTACTATGCAACCACGTGTATTACTGTACTTTTACTACCGGGTAGTTCAATAGTTTTAACGGTAACACTTTCACCATTACTTTTATAAAAAGATAATTATATTGTTTTCTTACTACAACAATACTTCCGTTGTGGGGTCAACCAATGATTGTGCCGTCGTACGAATATTCTCCGACAAAAATAATATTTTCCGACCAAACGAATATTTTATAACAACTTGCATACTTTGCAAAAAAATTCACATATCACCCTTAACTTTAACCTTTTATCAATTTTACCATTTACGAAATAAAATAATAATTATAAGAAAATTGAATACTTTAATTTCATAAAATTTGGGGTCTTACATAATCATACTCGAATTCAAATGTAAATCACAATGCTATTTAACAAAGCATTCAATTCTACAATTTTACTACACAATTACAACACAAGATTACCTTTTCTTAGTACTTGAAAAATCAAAGAAATAGTCCATAAAAATGAAGTACTTACTAGTGAGTAATGTCTAGTCACTCCTTGTAATTTCGCCCATCTATATTAAAAATGCCAATTTAAAATATCAATAGTTTAATACCCAAAATTAAACTAAAAAGCTACAATTAAAGTAACAATATTTACAACTAGAACAAACCTTGTATTTCATATCCACAAATCCAATTACGTCCACAAATTAATGCTTGTGTATTATCCGGTAGAAGCGAACTACGATATTTTGTGAGAACTTTTTCTCCAATGCTAAAGGCCAACTCCGAAGCAACCATTGTAATTGGAATTGATAAGATATCATATGACATATTCGATAGTATTGGATATCTATAATAACGTAATATTTGAAAGTACTAAATAGTCATTAGTCATGTATAAAATAAAGGTATAAAACTAGAACAAAAATAAGGATTGGGTACCTCTCAGAAAGTTTTTTCCATTCTTCTAGAATATCAAAAGAAGATTTGTTAGTGACGATTTTCTCCTCTAAGTATTGTTCCAATTCCGTTCTTGTTGATGTAGTACCTTGCACTTCCCTCATAAATTCCTATTTAAAATTTTAAACATCAAAAGTTTATCAACATAAATATGCAATATAGATAAATATGCAAAAAAATTAAAAAATTTATAATACATGAAAACTTTACTTACATCAAACTCATCATCACTATGTTCGCCCATGTTAGTGGTAGCAATAGTTGAAGTCCCTACACCATCTTGAGGTTGTTGTGAACCATCTTTTGACAACTCCATTACATATTCCATGAACAAAGATTTCATAGCATCCACAATTTTCTCCACTTTTCTATTTTTAACATACTCATCCGTCTCAAAATTTTTCAATTTAAATTTGACAAATTGCACCTTATACCTTGGGTAAAGAATAGTAGCTATGGACAAGATAACAACATAGTCGTTCCAATATTTTTTAAACTTTGGCAACATCTCATTTACCATGTTTCTAATTACCTCAATCTCTCAAGACTTATTAAACATCAAAATTTCTTTTATCCTCAACACATGTAAGAAATACAGATTTGCTGTTGGATAACTCGTTCTCGAAAAAAGTTTTGTAATTTTCCAAAATGGTTTCAAAAATGTAGTAATAGCTTGTGCTATTTCCCACTCATCATTTGATGGACAAGTTGTGTACATCTTTATATTTCAGAACACTATCAAGCATCTCCCATTTAGAATTCCATCTAGTCACACAATCCAAACACAAACTCGATTCTACGGACACAAGCAATTGTTCACAACATGTAATAAACTTTAATAATCGACTTTCAGATCCCTTAATATATTTGACACTCTCTCTAATTTTGCGTAAAGGTTCACTTTCAATTTTCAAACCATCTTGAACAATGAAATTTAATATGTGAGCAGAACACCGAACATGGAAAAAACTACCATTGCAAAGCATGTTTCCTCTCAAATGAGCCTTCAAGAAATTTTGCATGTTGTAGTTGTTTGTTGCATTATCTAAAGTGATATAAAAGATCTTTTTTTCAATTCCCCAATCCTTTAAAAACTCAAATATTTTTTCTAATAAAAGAGTACCGGTATGTGGTGGGGGAAATGACAGAAATTTATAATCCTACTGTGCAACACACAATCATGATCAATAAAGTGATCGGATAAACAAATATAAACCTCACTAGTACCGGGCGACCACAAATCAGAAGTGAGACAAATTCTACCGCGGATGTTCTTAAATGCACGTTTCAATTTTCTTTCTCAAGCTTATAAATTTTAATACAATTCGCTTTGGCAGTGTTTTTAGTATATGATTTCACATTCAGATTCAAATAGTTATGCACTCTTCGTAATCCTTTATTTTCAACAATCAAGAATGGATAGTTATGCATCATGATTGCTTCAGCCATTTTATCCCTATAAATGAGCTGACTAAATTTTCTATTAAGCATTTTTCCTTCATGATCTAGATGCATTTGAGTCACATTTTGGTTAACTAAATCAGGACATGACTTTTCATGTGCATGCAAATTTCTAGTCCCATGAGAACTACCACCATCTCCAATAGCATAACTTTTTGTGCATGTTTTACAATATACTCTTAACTTTTTTGGTTGAAGGATCTACCTTTTTTTTCATATTGATTCCAAATTGAACTTTCTTCCCTTCGTTTTCTCTTCGAACTTTCAATTGGTTGTGTCAAATTGTCCGAGCTTTCAACTCCCCTATCAATCAAATCAATTGTTACACGATCCCGTCGATCCATAAGAACTCTACAAACAAAAAATGGAGGTGTCAGCACATAAGGTCATAAGTAGAAATATAACATTGAATGAAAACTCAGTTTTACATAAGTTATGTTATAATAATGGAGGTGTCGCCACATAAGGTCATAGAATTACAATCAAGTAACTTTCAGTTCAGTGCAACTTTGATGAATTTCTTGGAAAAAAATTGTTGATAATTGAAAGAAGTACAATCAAAGAACTACAATCAAATATATTGTTGAAAGGTCATAGAATTACAATCAAATAACTTGTACAAAGAAAGTAACAAGTAAAAAACTAAGGCCAAACTTTTACCAAGTCCAAGACGCAAGATATTCTTCAAATAATTGCTGATAATTGAAAAAAAATCCTCTACATAGTAACAAATAACTTTGACCAAGAAAAGTAAAAGGGTAAGTTTATATAAAATAAAGAAACCCTTTGCCTTAGTCAGAATTATCTGCAATACTTTAACACTCTTTTTTATTTTAAGAAAATCTATTGACAAATCATGACAAGATATAGTAAATCCAACAATTGAACAAAATTTACAAAAACTTCATTACCATTAAAGAAAATAATAAAAAAACAGTAATTCTTCTTTCAAATTAAAAAGGAAACCAATTTAATGGAAAGGAAAAATAAAAAGATGAAGAAGAAAATCTTTAAAACCACAAAATCAAATGATCTAGCTTGAACTATTACTTAATTATTGCAGGACATATCAATTTTCATGAACTGCACTACCATATGAGAGGAAAACCCAGTAAATCATCTTCCGAATTAAAAGGGTAACCAAATTTATGTAAAGGAAAAATAAAAAGACGAATAAGAAAAATGATAAATACCCAGAATAATTGCAGGACATATCAGAAATTAAAACATACTAATTTTTTTACCTAAAAACAAGGAATTCAATATTTTGGGCAAAAAAGTGAAAGAAAATTACATACCTTGAGGCCACGTGGAAACTGGAATGGGAGAAGGCAAAGTCAAAACGAAGAACAAAGAGAAAACGAAGGGAAAAAGGTAGATCCGATCCTTCAGCCAAAAATGAAAAAGTTAAGCCATTTAATCAGTCAATACTATTATATATAAGGCACTGTATTCAACACTGAGATATATTATATATAGAGAGATAAAATTACCCAGATTTGAGACGAAAAAGAAGAAGCTACATAGTCGGCGACTCGGCGTGGTCGATCGAAGTGTGGATTTATGGATTTCACAGTCGTCGACTCGTCATTGTCTCTTTGAGGACTCTCACTCTCTCATTTTTAGATCTGATCTCAAAAAAGTCATTTTAGGGAGGAGATTAGAGAGTCCTTGAACATAGCCAGGGTTTTTTTTAAATGACCGGGCGGGCCGGGCTCCCATGGGCAGGTCATTATTGGGGTGGGCTAAAATTGGGCCAGGCCAAAAAGGACCAGATTTTAGTGGGCCAAAAAAGTGAAGCCCATAGGCCAATTTTTAACGGGCCGGCTGGCCCGGCCCGCGGGCCTGGGCCGATTTTGCCAAGTCTATCTCTGAGTGTCTACAACTCTTACCTCATCGTATGTAACTAGATCATCATCTTCTATGATGTGTACCTCATCATCATCATCATCTTTGATGAATCGATACCTCCTAGGTATCTTCGGTACTATTCCAGATTTATGATTCGATTGTGGTACAATAGGTCTATCTACAGGTTCCTCTTATTTGACTTATAGTATTTTGTGGTTCTTGAACTTTTCAAGATCTATTATCCTCCCACTAGTCCCTTCAATGATAAACATCTTAATCTTAGAAGGTAGCATGTTTGCAACAAACACCTTTTTCTAAGTAGGATTATAGAACATATACCCTAAACTTACTTTAGGATGTCCCACAAATCTGTACTTGTCAAATCTTGTCCCAAGCTTATCCTTTGAAACCTTTTCACATAAGCTGGACAACCCCTTATTTTAACTTACTTAAAATTAGGAATCCTTCCTGTCCATAACTTTTATGGAGTCTTGTTGCTGGATTTTGAGGTTACCTTTTCGTAGATATGTACGCAATTCTAGGACATTATTCCAGAAGGATACTGGAATATCGGTAAAATCATTATGGACCGCACCATGTCCAACAAGGTATGATTTTTCCTTTTAGATACATCAATCAATTATTATGTATCAGGAGGCATCCATTGTGAGAAAACCATTTGAGATGATCTAGAAACTCATTGCACATACGAGTGAGCAAAAAACGGTTAAAAATGAACTACCGAACCGAACCAAATTTGTTTAACCGAATTATTTCAGTTTTTTGGTTTTTTTTGGAATTTTGGTTATATCTAAATTATTATTCAATATTCGGTTCCGATTCTGGTTCTCAAAAATAGGTTATTCGGATACCCGAATAACCGAAATTTAATACTTAAAAAATAATAATTTTATACTTGCTGCCTTGCTGTCGTGGTATCTATTATCTAATAAGACTAATATGTAGACTACGAGTAGAGAGTAAAGACTGTAGTACTAGTCTGTAGTCGTCGAGTCGAGTATTTCACTTCACTTATCCAGATCTGAGTTCATTTTTTTCCCTAGCCGTCGCTGAGTAGCCGTCGGCCATCACTCACAGTCACAGATCTGAGATATTCCTCACTCCTCAGTCCTCAGCCTCTTCTTGCTTCTCTGTTCTGGATCTCTTCACACCTTTTGCTGCTTTGCAGTTTAGCAACTCCGAATCTCTTCGGATCTCCCTAGTCCGACTCCAACTATATTTCATTCACTAATCACTAATTCAGTAGCAAGAATGCAAGATTCGTGTGCATGAGTCATGACTGCATGTTATTTTGTTGGGGATTAATTTGGGTTTAATTTGGTTCTTCAGAATCTTCAGTTCTTCACTGAATTATCTAAAAGAATAAAAAAAAATTCGATTATTTGAGTGATGTCTACTTTATGTGTACTGTTAGTCTATTACTACTGTATAATTTGGGTTTGATTGTGTTTCTTCCACGATTTCTTGTCAATTTGGGTTTCTTTTATGTGTTTATTATCTAATTTAGGTTTTTCGATTAATTTGGGTTTCTTTTATGTGTTTATTATCTAATTTCATGTCAATTTGGGTTTGATTGTGTTTTATGTGTTTCTTGTCAAGAGGGTTTTTCGTTTATCTTAGCAAATTTTACTTTGTGTATCCTTACAGTTTAATTTGGGAGATGATTTCATGTCTAATTTTCTCCCTGCTTAACAATTGATTCCATTTTTTGAATGTTTTAATCATTTGATGAGCTTGGGTATTATGTATTTGAAGTGAATTTGGATTCTGAGTGCAATCTCAGTTTACGATAGACCTTTTTTAAAGTTTATTAGGAGTTAGGACTGACTATTTTTAAAGGTGTGAGTCTGGTGACTATATGGCATGTTGGCTTATTTGGTGTAAATCTTTAAGTGAAGTAATTTAATGGCTTGTTTCTTTCTCCTAAAAATAATTCTATCATTGATTTGATTCAAGTTACAGTCATTGATTTGATTTTTTTTGTTTGACATTTGTAGATGATGTTAAGTCTTTTAAATGATTTGCACATGGTTGATGATACAGACGAGCCTAACCTTGATGACCTTGATCCAATTGGATATGGGAGAGAGGCAAATGACAGTGTTCCCACCAATACAGAGCCCCGATCAAAAGAAACCACAGCAAGTACAAAAACTACGGGACACTCAAAAAGTGTAAAGATGTCGAGAAAAAGGATGGCACCTAGATCCAAGGTGTGGACTGAGGGGCACTTCATTCCCGTTAAAGACAAGGATGGTAATGTCATCAAAGGTAAGTGTACTTATTGTAAAAAAGAATTAGCAGCTGATTCTTCTTCAAATGGCACTACTTCTTTAAGAAATCACTTTAGAACTTGTAAAAAAAATCCTATCAACATAGACAAAGCTCAACCGCAACTTATAGGGATTAAAGAGGGTGAGGGAGAGGGAGGGGCAAATGAGGGTACACTCACTTCTTGGAGGTTTGACCAATAACCGGTTAGGGCAGTCGTGGTTCACCATCTTATTGTAGATGAACTTCCTTTCAAACATGTTGAGAAGGAGGGTTTTAAAAGACTTATGCAAGTTGCTTGTCCTAGGTTTCAATTGCCTTCACGTTTTAGATTTGCTAGAGATTGTATTCGTTTGTATGAGAATGAGAAGACTATGTTGAAAACAATCCTTAGAAAACATTGTGAACGTGTTTGCCTCACAACTGACTCTTGGACTTCTAATCAACGCTTGAATTATATGTGTGTTACTGCTCATTTTATTGATGAAAACTAGAAATTGCATAAGAAAATCTTGAATTTTCGAACCATCACAGGTCATAAGGGGAAGGACATTGGGGAAATGGTCGAGTCTTGTCTAATTGAGTGGGGACTTTCTAAAGTTATGACACTCACTGTAGATAATGCTAGCTCAAATGATACTGCGGTGGCTTACTTGAGAGATAGATGTGAATACTAGAAAACCAATGTCTTAGATGGTAAATTCATTCACATGAGATGTATAACTCACATTATTAATCTTGTTGTGAATGATGGGTTGAAGTTGATTGAGAAATCTATTGAGACAATTAGGCATGCAGTGAAGTATGCAAAAAAATCTCCAGCTAGGGTTAAGTCATTTAAGGACTGTGTTGAGTATTGTGGTCTTGATGATAAGAAAGGCTTAAGTCTAGATTGCCCAACTAGATGGAACTCAAGTTACTTGATGTTAAGTTCGGCCTTAAAATACAAGGAAGATTTTGATCGATTTGGGTTTAAAGATCGTGGCTTTGAAAAAGAGATGGGGGCAAAAATATTCCAATGGACTCGGATTGGAATAGGGCTAAATTGTTTGTTGGATTCTTAGAACATTTTTATAATCTCATTGTGCGTATTTCGGGCTCATCTTATGTCACATCAAATAATGCATTTCTTGAAATATGTGACACATATATTATTTTGAATGACTATGAAAGAAGCAATGATATAGAATTGCAAAAAATGGCCAAGGCAATGAAAATAAAATATGATAAGTATTGGGGAAATGTTACAAAAATGAATATGTTGTTATATATTCCCGTTGTGCTTGATCCTCGGTATAAGTTGAGTTTTGTTCAATTTGGTTTAGAAAGAATGTATGGAAATGGTGAAATTGAAGTTGAAAATCCGTTGGAGGGTTTGGAAATAGATCTTCACTTTGATATTGGTAATGAATATAAGAATTTAGAATATCAATCAAGTAATAAGGCCACTGGGACATCGATTGCCGATGGTGTGAAGAGATCAATGGAAGATTTGTTTAATGAGTACAGGAAAAATTATTCAACTTAAGAAAGTGGAAAATCAAGTGTAAGTAACATGTCAATGTCATCCCAAGGTTCTAGTTCAATGGAATTCCAAAATACAAATAGAATTACAGAAGAGTTCAAAAGGCGTCGACCGGAGTTATACTTGAAGACAAATCTGAATTGGACAAGTATTTAAGTGAAGATGTGGAAGAAGTTGATGAAACTTTCGATATTTTGGGCTGGTGGAAAGCTAATAGTGCAAGATTTCCTATCCTTGCATGTATTGCCCATGATGTGTTGGCTATTCCCATTTCTACCGCTACATCGGAGTCCGCATTTAGCACAGGGGGACGGATTCTTGATGCATTTAGGAGTTCATTGTCTCCTAATATGGTGGAAGCTCTCATATGTTCTCAAGAATGGATTAAAGTGAAGAATCGTATTGATGTGGAGGAAGATATCAACTTTGTCGATAAATTTGAGTGTGGTAATAATTATTGTTTTTGTTTGTTTTATTGAACCTTGATCCAATTATTTGTTGAAAATAATGTGTTTAATTATATTTTTCAATTTTCAGCAATATCCAACTTGAGCCTTGTTGCTAATGATGCCAATGTTTCCGTGACTCAACTTGATTAATGAGGTAAATTCATCTCTCGATTCATCATTGCAATTCAATGTTTATGACTATATGTTATATGCCAACTGAAATATAATGGAGTGGGAGATTGGTTTGGTTTATTATTCTTATTTTTACTTTCATTTTCAACAAAAAGGGGGATGTTTCCTAGTTCCTATTGCAGTCTGCCAATGTTTCCTTTTGCTGGATGTTTCCTAGTTCCTACTGCAGTCTGCAGTTTTCAAAAATCTCTATGATTTCATTTGGTTTGGTTTATTAATGTTGCTGATTTTTTAGGTTAGTTCTAATTTTATTCTACATAGTTGTTCTCTGCAGTCAGTAATGTTGAATTAACTCTGCAGTCAGTCATTGTTGTTTCCTGCAGTCAGTAATGTTATATCATTGTTGTTCTACATTGTTGTTCTCTGCAGTCAGTAATTTCTAGGTTTATTCTACATTGTTGTTCTCTGCAGTCATAATGTCTAATTTTAATACTGTTTATTTGATATTCTGCAGGTTTATATTGTCATATTGACCCCTATACTGACCCCTAGTCCCCTATACTGCAGACCAGTGGCTCATTATAATGTTGGTTGTTGGTTTGTTGTTGTTGTATGTTGTTGTTGGTCTGATGCAGTGAGGCTAGCTGTTGCCGCCTGCCTGTGCCTACTACTCTGTCTCTACTAGATTAATTTCATTATATGCAGCTTTGTTATGTTATAAATTTGTTAAGTTCTCAAGGACTGGACACTGGACAGTTAATTTTTATTGACTTGTTGTTGCTGACTTGCTGTATTTTGGACAGTTAATTTGGCTTGCTTTAGCTTTATTAAGTCATAAATTTCATGTTGGCTTGTTGAGTTGTTGCTGCTGGACAATTAAGTTAACAGTTGCCAGTTAATTTGTTAAATAGTTGCTGTAAGTTAACAGTTGCCAGATATTTCGGTTATTACCCGAATACCCAAAATTATAATTCAGTAATTCAGTATTCGGTAATTCGGTTATTTTCAAATTTTGGTTACAATTTTGGATAGTAAAAGTACCACTAATTCAGTTTTCGGTTATAATCGAATAACTTATTCGGTTCGGTTATAACCGAATGATCACTCCTAATTGCACAAGTATTCCTTCCTTGTTCAGATTAAAGAATCCTAATACTTAGCCAATTTGTTTCACTTTGAAACTTTCAAATAATTCACACTTGTATTTCAGTAAATACACACATTCAACTCTTTGAATGATCATCTCCTTTTCTTATACTAGTTTGTTCAATTTGTAAAATAATTTTTTGCGTAAGTCAAGTATACAAAATCCATTAAGTAATATTCTAGTACTATACAAAACATTATTATTATAAATAGAATAATAATTGTTCTTAAATATAATACCAAAGATTTCATTGTCCAACAACAAAATGAAAATAATGTTTCTTCGTCCAAGAACTGGAATATAATAACAACTTATTGACTTAATAGATTTGCCCGTAGGCATTGCTAAACTATAAGTTTGTATGGCTAATGCAGCAACATTTGCTTCATTTTCCACACATAGGATTATTTATCCCTTTTTTAGTTTTCTACTTCTGCTTGGTTCTTTCATAAATCTATATTTATGATAACCAAAGTCGGTATCCAATACCCAAGTAGAACCTTGACCTAAATAAAAATTTATTTTAAATCATAAACAAAATTGTATTTGTAACCGAAACTTCACTAAGCTTCTTCTGGTTAGCCTCTGCAAGATGCTTCTTGCAGTTTCTTTCCAGTATCCAGGCTTATTGCAGTGGAAGCAAACTCCTTTGCTATCCGTATCAATTTGGTTCTTATTATCTTTTGTTTTTGCCTTTCTATTTACCTTCTTTGAATCGTTCTTCTTTTCAAAAGATCCTTTGGCCCCTACCAGTAAGAATTGGTCTTTCTTTGTTAGAAAGTGACTCTCAACATTTTTCAACATGTTAAGCAAATCAACGAGGCTGATATCTAGCTTGTTCATATGAAAAAATCACAACAATTGTGAAAGGAGTCCGGGAGTGAGTGCAAGCTCAAATCTTGGCACAACTCTCCATCCATGACAAAACTCGTTGTCCTAATTGTTCAATCAAATTGATAATGTTAAGATCTTTTTTCTGTACTGTAGTGTCATCGGTTATTCTAGATTGAAAGAGCTCCTTAGATATCTGATATCTTTCAGTCCTACTTTCCTCACAATCAACTACTTGATGTGCAGGAATATAGTAGGAACATCCATAGTTTCATGTTGACGCTAAAGCTCGTTACTCATGGATGCTAGTACGATGCATTGAACCAATTATGCATCATCTTGCCACTTTCTAAAAGCAACAATCTCTTCCTCAGAGGTATTGTCTGCAACCATTGCAGGGATAGGCGTATTAAGGATATAAGATATTTTTTCAGCCATGAGAACTATTCTCAAATTCCTTAACCAATCTGTTTAATACGGTCCGGTTAAATAGCATCTAATATGCTTTGCAGTGATAATAATATAGACATTGTAAAATTCTGTAAATGAATTTATAATTAACAACATTTTAGCATACATTCTTTTATTAATTACAAAAATAATTTAGGTCTTGTTTTAAATTGGTATCTCCCACTATTTTCATCAAACTATATTAACCTCAACTTATATAGTTCGGCAATATCTAATTAAAGATATGCTAATGAGAATAAGGATCTCATTTCAATTGTATATAGCCTTGTGTGTGCACAACAAACTATATATAAATAAATAGGTAGACAACTCTTGTCAATTACATCAATTATGCAACTCCTTGTATTTTGCCTCTTAAATCATAATGGTCAAATGTGTGCACATCTGAACTAAAATGATTTAAGTTAAGTCAGACCCAACATTTTCATATAAGTGAAGAGAAAACTACATCCCTTGTGTGTGCACAACAAAGCAGTAATATGCAATTCCTTATAAACATCATATGTAATAAAAACAACATCTTAAATATTTAATACTTGCCTTGTGTATGCACAACAAACTCATATTAAATATTCAATACTCTATTATTTCTATCATACTAGAAGGCGATGTTCGATATTCCAAATATCTTTGAACGTTACAACTTAATATAAAATATTTGAGGGGTTTGTTATTAATTTGTCTCATCTTATTTAGCGCGCGCACACAAACACACACACACACACATATACACACACACACACACACACACACATATATATATATATATATATATATATATATCTGTGTGTGTGTGTGTGTGTGTGACCCCAAATTTTATGAATAAAGATTTAAATTTCTCGAAATATTTTTTTTTGAATATTATGGTGTGAATTTGATATAATGTTATAGTTGTAGGTAATATTTATAAATTTTGCAAAGTAAGCAAGTGGTTATATAATATTCGATTGGTGGGGAATATTCTTTTTGTCAGAATATCCGCACGACAAAGACAATCATTAGTGGACACCACAACGGAAGTATCATCGTAGTTAGAAAATGATGTAATTATCTTTTATAAAAATAACTACGTGAAAGTGTTACCATTAAAACCGTTGAACTACCCGGTAGTAAAAGTATAATGTCTGGCGTGATTGCATAGTAGCACTCGGTATTGATTATTGATGCTTACGTGAGAAGTCGCTTAGTTATACTCAATTATTGCTACATTAATTGTTCCATCATATCTCTCATATTATTAATTCAATTATTGTCACAGTATCATTTGCATAATATGTTATATTATTAAATCAATAATTGAGACGGCAAAGTTATTCATATTATTATTTGCAATATTGACAATGTCTAGAAGTTCTGTCAAGGAGAGGTTTGGTCACCTAATTGCGCGCCAATAAGAAGAAATCCTTATTGGAAAGCCCCCTCTTTCTTGGGAACTACATGGTTGTTAAATATTGTGAATTATAATATTAATGATGAATAAGTTCGTGTTGATTAAAGATGAAATTGATAGTTCCATTGTGTTGGAATTATTAGTGTTAGTGAAAATGGACATTTATTTCAATAATAATTGATGTATAGAGGTTATATTGACCAATCGGGTATTTAATCGGATAAATGAGCAATTAATTTCTATTAATTCACATGATTATAACTATTTGTTCACATATGTGTACTATTGATTCACATTCTTGTACTATTAGGGGAGTTGGTGCAAGTTTGATAATACTTGCATGACTAAGTTAGAAATGGAGGTATAGTTGAAGGTACTATACTATAATTAATTTTTTTACATGTTTAGAACTATTGAGTCACATGATTTACTATTGATTCACATGATTTAGTATTGATTCACATGATTTACTATTAGGGGAGGTCGTGCATGTTTGATAATACTTGCATGACTAAATTAAAAATGAAGAAAAAGAGGAAGGTATTATATTGCAATATTTTGAGCCCCAAAACGTGCAATTATCAAAACTATATTTTCCTATAAATAGAAGCTCATTCTTCCTTCATTTCTCACCAATTCACTAAAGCTATAGAGTAATTATTATAGAGAGAAATTATATAGAGAAAGAAGAAGAGAAGTTTGCTACCTCACTATTCTAGTATTCAGTTTTCTTCTAAGGTAAGGGGTATTATTCTTTCGTATTCATGAAGAGAGTAATTTTCTTTCAATACTCGTAAGGGATGTTATTCCATTCTTTATTATTATGTTGGAATAACCTGTCTATGCAAAGTACAGCATACATGGTGAAATTCTTATGTTATTCCATTCTTTATTATTTTGTTGGAATAACCTGTCTGTGTGGTCTATCGCATGCCTGGTGAATTCTGTTGTTATTCCATTCTTTATTATTATGTTGGAATATCCTGTCTATGCGGATTACGCATGACCTGGTTGCATTCTTTATTATTATGTTGGGAATAACCTGTCTGTGCAGTCTATCGCATGCCTGGTGAATTCTTTTGTTATTCCATTCTTTATTATTCTGTTGGAATAACTTGTCTATGTGGATTACCGCATGCATGGTGAATGATCCTTCGTATTCATTCCTTATTAAATTATGGAAATGATCTGTCTACGTGGATTACCGCATGGCGGGCGACAATCCATTTGCGGTTTCATATATTCAGTTAGTTAAAGTTTTGGCTTCTATACTCTATGAAATTAGTAGAATATCCTGGATATTTGCGCTTCATCCAGTATCTTTTCATGGAAATATTCTTCTAAGCATTCTTGAATTTTACTCCACAAAGTAATATCATGTTGACAATTTGGACGTAATTAATTTCAGGATAATTAACTTATAAATCTTTAAAATTTATTCTTGAACTTGTTTTATTGAATTATTATGTCATTGTCATCATCCTCATGCTTATATTGTGATGAAAGTCATCTTTGGCTTACGTGCATAGATGGACTTGGTATGATTATGACCAGGGATCATTCGGTATAATCATGACCTGTAATGTTATAAATGATGTGGGAAGAGTCCTCAGTGGCCTGTAGTGCATTGATGGACAGTTTTTGGTATGATTATGACCAGAAATTATTCGGTATAGTCATAACCATTGATGATTTAATGAATATCCTTGGCCCGTAGTGCAAGGATGACTCGATGAAGTGGTTTATTTATTAAGTTGAGTCTCAGCGATAAAAATTGATGAAAATATTTTAAATCATAGAAGATAGTAGATATTATGCTCTACTTGACTCTTCTAATGGATTGCTTATCCCGTTGTAGTTAAACTTGATGTCTATTGTATTTTATCAGTTTAACATTGTTGAAGACTAATGATAATTTATTCTGCACTATCTTAGTCATAATATTTCTTACTTGGCTAGTTGAGCTCACCCTTTTGCTTTCATTGTTCTCTTCAGGAAATGAGAACGTAACCGGGACTAGTCGGGGAACGAAGTGATGGTCCGAGATGGTGTATTGGTAGTCCTCACTATTCTATAAAATAGTGTGACAATAAATATAATGAGGACTCTATTTGAGAGTGGATATTGTCTAGAAGGAAATATTCCTGTTTAAACTCTCAGCTATATTTTGTCGTATAATACACGACGGTTGTATAATTAAGTTTGTATTTATATTCTGTACCATGTATTTGGCGACTCAAGATGGGTGATGTATACCTATTTTGGGGGCGTCACAATATATATATATATATATTGTATAAGCATGCACATATAGAATACTATATTATACCCGGATTGATTATGGACTTTTATTCTAGTTTGGTTCACTAGAGCCACCAAGTGAGCCAAAAGGTCAAACCCTAGGGGTGCAAGAATTAATATTTAAATAAAAATATTATATATAAACCCGGGCTCCATTACAAATGGGTCTTCAAGCGCTCCTTGTTCCTTGATCTCCAATTCTTCAAAATTAATTCTAACTATTCCTATTATAAAACTATTTAAAATAAATAAAAAACTTTATCAGCAGTCAATGGGAAGTACATAGGAGGGAGTTAGAATTTACATTAAGAAAAATTAGAGAAGACGAGGTATGCAAACCCCATTTAATAAAACCCATACATTTAAGCATCCAACTAAAATAAAATCCAATCACATTGGTCAATAGTCCATAATCAATTCCATTTATTATCATATACATCACCATATGCATCAATAAATAACATTCATCTCATGAATAATAAATATTCAATATATATATATATATATATATATATATATATATTGATATCATTTAATGGGAAAATTTAATTAGCATAAAATCTAATTTTGAATCAAAATAAACTCCTTTATTTGAATCCAAATTTAAATCAAAATAAACATCTTTTATTTTAATTTATCCAATTTAGAATAAAATAAGCTATTTTATTTTAATCAAATTCTTTAATCAAAATAAACTCATTTATTTTAATTAATTATGGAATCTAATTCTAAGTCAAAATAAACTCTTTTATTTTGGATAATATGAAATCTTATTACATATCTAAATAAACTCTTTTATTTAAGGAAATACAGATTTTCTTTCCTATTCACAAATAAACTCTTTTATTTTGAATAATATGAAATTTTATTCCATATCTAAATAAACTCTTTTATTTAAGGAAACATGGATTCACTTTCCTATTCACAAATACACTCCTTTATTTTAAGAAACATGAAATCCTATTTTAACTTCAATTAATTATCATGAAATCCAATTCCAACTCTAATTAGTTAAGATGAAATTATATTTTAAAATTAAAATAAACTTTTTATTTTAATTATAAAATAATTAAGATTATTATTATTTTATATATATATATATATATATATATATATATATATATATATATATTAGTAATCATGTTATCATATTAACAGGAGCATGTACGGATATTTGGTTATATGTATAATGAAATTAATATTATATATATCATATATAATGTGAGACCTCGAATTTTATGAAATGAAAGTATTCAATTTTTTTATAATTATTCTATTTAGTAAATGGTTAAATTAATAAAAGGTTAAAGTTAAGGATGATATGTGAAATTTTTTCAAAGTAAACAAGTTGTCATAAAATAATCGGTGATAAAAGTATAGTAATATGCGTAGTTGCATAGTAGCACACGGTATTGTATAATATCTTTGATTATTGATGCTTATGTGAGAAGTCACTCAGTTTTATTCAATTATTGTCACAATATTTTATATTATTAAATTAATAATTGAGACGACAAAGTTATTCATATTATTATTTGCAATATTGATGATGTCTAGAAGTTCTGTCAAGGAGAGGTTAGATAATCTAATTGCGCGCCAATAAGGAAAAATCCTTATTGGAAAGCCCCCTCTTTCCTGAGAACGATCTGGTTGTTAATATTGTGAGCTATAATATTAATGATGAATGTTATTAAAAATAGAATTTGAGTTCGGAGTTGAATTTGGAGACGCGGACGTGATATTTGAGCTTGGAATGATGAAATTAGTAAAAATAGACTATAAACACAAAATTTATCAGGGTTGATTTTTTGGTCAAAAAGTCAACAGTTGACTTTTTTAGAAAAAGTCAAACTTCAAAAATAATATTGTTGATAAAAATATTTCCATTGTTGATAAAAATATTTCCATACCCCGACTAGAACTCGCTACATTCTCGCCTCCTGAGAAGAAAAATGGAACAAAAAGGAAAAGAGTGAGCTCAACTAGCCCAGTAAAAAATATTATGACTAAGATAATATAGAACAAATTATCGTTAGTCTTCAACAGGGAAAAATCTGATAGAATATAATAGACAACAAGTTTCAGATCAATATTCGCAGCGAAAATAATAATTCATAGAAGAGTTACGTAGAGAATGAAATCTACTAATATCTATAGATTTAAAAGTCCATCATCAATATTTTATCCCTGTAACATCAATCAACATACTTCTTGAATCAAATATTCATCTTTGCACTACAGGCCAAAGATATTCATCAGTTGTTCATCACAACACCTGTACATCTTTGCATTACGGGCCAAAGATATTCATAAGAAAATCAACTATCTTTGCACTACAGGCCAAAGATATTCAGTAATATCATCATTTAGGACTGTGGATGATGAAAAATATTTTAAAGAAAACGAATCCAGTGAAACAAAAGAACAAATATTAAGGATTCGTACTTTAAACAATTCGAGTTCAAAAATACTTCAAAAATAGACATTGTGGAGTAAAATTCAAGAATGATCAAAACATGGATACAATCAAAGCTAGTACCCATAATAGATATTTTGGACAAAAAATAAAAAATTAATTTTTCTGTGAATAGTGCCGTATTCGTGAATAGTGTCGTATACGTGAATAGTTTTGTATACGTGAATAGTAACCCCGACACTAAAAGAGAAGAATTTCACAAGAAAAATCTTACCAATATTCTGGCATAATGATATTAGAAGAAATAATATCATTTTAAAAAAATTTAACATCCCTTACCTCAAAAGAATAATACTTACGGGTCGAATATCGGATATAATTTGAAGGAACTTGCATCAGTATAGAACACTCAATGTATTAAAATACTCACAAGAATACGCTCGATAATATAGAGAGAAAACTTCAATTTCTGGTGTGATTTTCAATTCTAACCTAAGCACCCTATTTATAGGAAATTGCTTAGAACACCAAAGCAGAAAATTTAATATAATATTAATATTTATAAAATAAATCATACGCAAACTTGGAAAACTTATATCAGTACATTTACATCATATTCAAGACCCACTCAACTCACCAAAAATGTTTTTTGTAAAAAAATATTTAAAACTTCAAAATTAATTATTTTGGAACTTCGGAACTTCAATAATTCATAATAAATAGCCCTTTTATCAGAAAAATTCAAACCTTATGTTTTTTCCATAGTAAATTCCATTATCTACAACTTTACAGAAGAAAGTTTTTCCAAATTCTAAACAGAAATTGACCGAAATCCACAAATGAATATTCCACGACCAAACGAATATTCCCCGACAACAATGAATATTTTATAACCACTTGCTTATTTAAAATATTAACGCATTTTACCCATAACTAACCACATTAATCAAATCAACCCTTACTATTTCAAAATAATAAATAGAGGAAATTCAATTTCATTAATAATAAGTTGGGGTCTTACAACCTCCCCTCCTTATGAAATTTTGTCCTCGAAATTGACATACGTACCTGGTGTTTCAAAAAGGTGAGGATACCTCGCTTTAATTTCCGTTTCCAACTCCCAGGTCATTTCCTCTATAGCATGGTTCCTCCACAAAACTTTGACTTGTGGTATGACCTTTGTACGTAAGACATGCTCCTTCCTATCCAAGATCTTAACTGGTACCTCCTCGTACGTTAAGTCTTCGGCTATCTCGTCCGGTTCTAACTCAATAACGTGGTTCGGGTCTTTCACATATTTATGAAGCACAGATATATGAAAAACATTATGAACACGAGACATACTTGGAGGTAACTCGAGTTTATAGGCTACATTTCCTTCTCGGTCAAGAATCTGAAATGGACCAATAAATCGTGGATTGAGCTTTCCTCTCTTCCTGAATCCTGTAACTCCCTTCCATGGGGCAACACGCAACAATACATGATCCGCAATACTATATTCCACATCCTTTCAATGAAGTTCCGCATAACTCTTTTGTCGATCTTGTGTCGTTTGTATACGTTGTTGAATCATTTGGATCTTTTTTGTAGTAATACATACCAACTCTGGTCCCAACAATGTTTCTTCACCCACCTCATCCCAACATACTGGAGAGCGACACTTTCGTCCATACAATGCTTCGAATGGAGCCACACCTATTCTTGCCTGATAACTGTTATTGTAGGAGAATTCCACCAATAGCAAATACTTATCCCAACTCCCTTTGAAGTCTAGGACACAGAGTCTTAATAGATCTTCAAGAGTTTGAACAGTCCTCTCTGATTGTCCGTCCGTTTGAGGATGGTATACCGAACTGAATCATAAATCTGTGCCCATAGCTTTTTGCAAACTAACCCAAAATCGTGAAGTGAATCTTGGGTCACGATCCAAAACTATGGATACTGGCATGCCATGAAATCTCACAATCTCATTTACATACATATGAGCAAGATGTTTAAGGGAATAAGTCTCCCGTATCGGCAAGAAATGAGCAGACGTAGTTAATCTATCAATAATAACCCAAATAACATTTATACCTTGAGAAACCATGGGAAGACCCGTAACGAAATCCATGGTAATGTGTTCCCACTTCCATTTCAGGATCTCAAGTGGTTGCAATGGACCCTTAGGAACTTGATGCTCCGCCTTTACACGTTGACAAGTTAAACACCTCGAGATAAACTTTGCAATCTCTCTCTTCATATTGTTCCACCAAAATGTATGTCGAAGATCACGATACATTTTGGTACTTCCAGGATGGATTACAAACGGTGTATTATGTGCCTCCGTCATGATCTTGTACTTCAAATTAGAGTCGTTAGGAACACAAAGTCTGGAGTGTACTCGAAGTATTCTTTCTTCATCGATTCTTGCTTCTGGAATAGCACCTTCTTGTATTTTTTTTCTTCATACACATTAGCTCCAGGTCTGTGGCTTGAGAAACTTTAACTTTATCGATTAAAGTTGGTTCTATGCATATACTTGACATCATTGCACTCGTTCCTGCATATGATCTTCTACTCAACGCGTCAGCTACCACGTTTGCTCTTCCAGGATGGTATTGAATGGTGTGGTCATAATCTTTTAACAGCTCGAGCCAACGTCGTTGCCGCATGTTGAGTTCCTTTTGGGTGAAGAAATATTTGAGGCTTTTATGGTCTGAATATATCTCCACTTTCTCTCCATATAGATAGTGCATCCGGATCTTTAGCAAGACGAAAAACGATCACGCTAACTCTAGATCATGAGTAGGATAATTCCTCTCATATTCTTTAAGTTATCATGAGGCATAGGCTATGACTTTCCCATGTTACATGAGAACACATCCTAACCCTTTGCTTCAAGCATATTGAGATGACAAATCCATCCGAACGAGATGGTATTGCCGTAACAGTCGAAATGAGTCTCCTCTTAAGCTCTTAGAAACTCTTTTCGCATTACTCGCTCCATACGAATTTTGTATCTTTCCGAGTTAGTTGAGTTAACAGGGTATCGATTCGAGAAAATCCTTCCACGAATCTCCGATAATAACCAGCTAGGCCCAGAAAGCTACGTACTTCGGTCACCGTCTTCGGTTGCTCCCAACTTTGTATTGCTTTAATCTTCGCCGGGTTAACAGATACTCCATGTTTTGACACCACGTGCCCAAGGAATGCTACTTCATCAAGCCAGAACTCGTATTTCTTCAACTTAGCATATAGCTTGTTTTCACGAAGCCTTTGGAGTACCAGCTTCAAATGGTGCTCATGATCTTCACGACTTTTGGAATATATAAGGATGTCATCAATAAAGACAACAACGAACTGATCCAAATAATCCTTGAATACTCGGTTCATCATATCCATGAAAGCCGCAGGAGCATTAGTCAATCTAAAAGACATGACTAAGAATTCATAATGCTCGTACCGAGTTCTGAAGACAGTCTTTGGAATATCATCAATTCTAATCTTCAACTGATGATATCCAGAACGAAGATCGATCTTTGAAAAGAATTGTGCTCGTTGCAACTGGTCAAACAGGTCATCAATACGAGGTAACGGATACCTATTCTTGATAGTGATATGGTTCAATTCCCGTTAGTCAATACAAAGTCGCATACTCTCCGTCTTTCTTCTTTACAAATAAAATAGAGCACCCCAAGGAGATGTACTAGGACTAATGAAACCGATGTCCAACAACTCCTGTAGTTGGACCTTTAACTCCTGAAGTTCAATAAGAGCCATTCGATATGGGGTTTTAGAAATGGGCTTTGTACCAGGTTCAAGATCAATAAAGAATTCAACTTCGCGTTTTGGGGGTAGACCGGGAAGTTCTTCAAGAAATACGTCAGGAAATTTACTAACAATAGGAATATTATTCAAATCTGACGTGTCTTTATTCAAATCCATAACATGGGCTAAGAAAGCTTGACATCCGTTTTTCAATAAACGAATAGCTTTATGACTTGATATAACAGTGATTGATTTTAATGGTTTAGTTGCTTAAATTCGTACCACAGGTTGGTTAGGAATATGAAAACTAACAACCTTACGAAAACAATCAATTTTGGCATGATGAGTAGTTAACCAAAAAATCCCTAAAATCACATCAAAAGTAAGTATCTTTAAAGAGTTAAGATCAACAGGTAATGTGATGGTGCCAACTTGGATCAAACAAGATTTATAAACAATGGATGTGATGAAAGTTTCTCCTAACAGAGTCTCCACAGATAAATAAAAGTCCAATTTCTCTGGAGTTAAGTTTAAACGTTGAGCACAAGTAGGAGAGATAAATGAATGGGTAGCACCGGTATCTAGTAAGGTATAAACTTCGTAAAAAGTTATGATTAGCTTACCCGTGATCACCTCGTTTGGGTTCCTCGCATTTTGACCAGTCACGACAAACGCTCTTCCAGGAACTGTTGACTTTGACTTTTTTGGGACAGCCTTGTGAGTCACCATCCCCGCTGGACTTGGTTTCGCTACCATACAATCTCGAGAGATATGTCCTTCTTTTCCACAATACCTTGAACTATTGTGGGCAGTTTGGGCTGATATGTCCCTCTTTTCCACATTTATAGCATACGACCAGTGGTCGTTCTCCTCCCTTAGAACCAGTTGCTGCTGGTGCTAACGTCTTCCATTATCATTGTTGAATCTCCTCTTTTTAAAATCCCCCGACTCGCTTCTTCTATTTTCATGGCCATGATTACCACCAGAGTGGATACCGCCTTTGTCCGTATTTTTCTTTCTCCGCTGGTTATCGTTGTTCTGATGACTGCTGTCACCGGTATGATCTTGGTTGTGGTCCCTCGGTTGAACGTACTCGTTATCTCGCTATAATAATTGAGCCCTGTTGACAACATCTGAATAGAGAGAAAATTTATGAGAAATGAGATATTGACGTATGCTGGGTTTCAAACCTCTCAAAAACATCCGCGTCATACGTTCTTCATTCTCCACCAAATGAGGTGCAAACCTGGATAACTCTGCAAACTTCGTCTCGTACTAGGACACCGTCATGTTGTTTTGTTCCAATCTAATAAACTCCACTTCCTTCATATGATGAATACTTTCAGGAAAGTACTTGTCATTGAATAGTTTCTGAAATGTCTCCCATGACATGCTGAGTACGGCTCGATGGGTACGCTTCATAGATTCCCACAAGTAATCTGCCTCATTACAGAACATAAACGTGGCGAATGGAACCTTCTGTTCCTTCGTGTATCCCAAGACATCGAATATCTTGGTAATTTGTTTGACCCACGTCTCCGCCTTAATCGGATCCGGCTTTCCCCAGAATTTTGGTGGTCCTAACTCTTTGAACTGCTTGGCTGTGACAAACCGTGCGTTGTAATCATTTCCACCTGTATTTTGTGCACGAGTCTCCCTGGTCTGATTTTTCACGAATTGCAAAAATCTTCTAAACATCCCGTCATTCATCATCTGCTCAGTGGTATTGTTCACAGGAGGAACATTGCAAGCCTGTTGCATGTTCTCCTCATTGGTGAACAAAAGTGTCTCCATGGTCTCATTTACTCCACTATTAACATTCTCAGTCGACATTCTCAAATACTACCATAAAACAAGGGTTAATTAAGGAAATCAACATATCACATAATATCCCTATATACTGACCAACTAAAAAATAAGCTTAGGTAGGACACACTAGCGAAGGATTTACTCGTCTCTCCTCCTAATTCTATTCCCGATCTCTACCGGAGATCATATCCTAAGCTCGATATTAATTGTGACGCCCCCAAAATAGGTATACAACACCCATTCTGAGTCGTCAAGAACATGGTACAGAAACAACTACAACTTTATTAATACAACATAAAAACTGTGAGTTTAAATACAAATATTGTCTTCTAGACAATATCAACACTCAAATAAGTCCTCATTACAATTATCGATATATTATTTTACAAAAATGGTGAGGACTACTAAAACAACTTTCTAAGACCTTCATTCCATACCCCGACTAGTACTCGCTACATCCTCGCCTCCTGAGAAGAAAAATGGAACAAAAAGAAAAAAGGGTGAGCTCAACTAGCCCAGTAAAGAATATTATAACTAAGATAATATAGAACAAATTATCGTTAGTCTTCAACAGGGAAAAATCTGATAGAATATAATAGACAACAAGTTTCAGATCAATATTCGCAAATGAAAATAATAATTCATAGAAGAGTTACGTAGAGAATGAAATCTACTAATATCTATGAATTTAAAAGTCCATCATCAATATTTTATCCCTGTAACATCAATCAACATACTTCTTGAATCAAATATTCATCTTTGCACTACAGGTTAAAGATATTCATCAGTTGGTCATGTTCATCTCAACACCTGTACATCTTTGCACTACGGGCCAAAGATATTCATAAGAAAATCAATCATCTTTGCACTACAAGCCAAAGATATTCAGTAATATCATCATTTAGGACTGAGGATGATGAAAAATATTTTAAAGAAAACGAATCCAGTGAAACAAAATAACAAATATTAAGGATTCGTACTTTAAACAATCTGAGTTCAAAAATACTTCATAAATAGACATAGTGGAGTAAAATTCAAGAATGATCAAAACATAGATACAATCAAAGCTAGTACCCATAATAGATATTTTGGACAAAAAACAAAAATTTAATTTTTCTGTGAATAGTGTCGTATTCGTGAATAGTGTCGTATACGTGAATAGTGTCGTATACGTGAATAGTAACCCCGACACTAAAAGACAAGAATTTCACAAGAAAAATCTTACCAATATTCTGGCATAATGATATTAGAAGAAATAATATTATTTTAAAAAAATATAACATCCCTTACCTCGAAAAGAATAGTACTTACATTTGGAATATAGGATATAACGTGAAGGAACTTGCAATCAGATAAAGCAACACTCAAAGTATCAAAATACTCACAAGAATACGCTCGATAATATAGAGAGAGAAAACTTCAATTTCTAGTGTGATTTTCAATTCTAACCTAAGCACCCTATTTATAGGAAATTGCTTAGAATACCAAAACAGAAAATTTAATATAATATTAATATTTATAAAATAAATCATACAAAAACTTGGAAAACTTATATCAGCACATTTACATCACATTCAAGACCCACTCAACTCACCAAAAACATTTTTTGTAAAAAAAATATTTAAAACTTCAAAAATTAATTATTCTAGAACTGCGGAACTTTAATAATTCATAATAAATAGCCTTTTATCATAAAAATTCGAACCTTATGACTTTTCCATAGGAAATTCCATTATCTACAACTTTGTAGAAGAAAATTTTCTAAATTCCAAATAGAAATTGATCGAAATCCACAAACGGACGATTTCAGTCAAGGAATGGGCCCACAGACATGTTTAACATGTTTTAAACAACTTTTGTAATAAAAATACTCTTCCTTCTCATATATTCATATATCCCACATTCATTGTAAAAATATCACCATTATTATATTATTAAAATATAATAATATATTTAAATGAATTATTTATTAGAAAAGATAAAATATCAATTTTTCAACAATTGTCACTTTAAAATTTTCTCCATCTATATCCACTTAAAATGAATATTTTCATTATCATATAAATCAATAACTAATTATTCATAAATAATATTACAGAATCACAATACTGGCAACCAGGCCGTTCCCAAGAAAGAGGGGGCTTTCCAATAAGGATTTCTCCTTACTGGCGCGCAATTAGGTGACCAAACCTCTCCTTAGACAGAACTTTCTAGACATTGCTAATAATGTTATCTAATAATATTATTCAAATAATATGAATTATTAATCTAATAAAGGAAAATACTGTGTAATGACAATTATTGAAACAACAATAATATAAAATATCAACGTAGCAATTATTGAATCAATAAAATAAAATATTCAACAAGAATTCATCGTAATAATTATCGAAAGTAAAGTGCCTTTCACGTAAGAATCAATAATCGGTGCAATACCGGTGCCATCGTATATTTTAACCACCGGGTATTCCAATAGTATTAACGGTAACAACTACGCCGTTATTTACAAACAACTTATACTTGTCATTTTCTTCATCCAATCACTTTCCATTATGGGGCCCACACAAGTCTGTACCGTCGTACGAATATTTCCCGACAGCAAGAATATTCCACGACCAAACGAATATTCCCCGACAACAATGAATATTTTATAACCACTTGCTTATTTAAAATATTTGCGCATTTTACCCATAACTAACCACATTAATCAAATCAACCCTTACTATTTCAAAATAATAAATAGAGGAAATTCAATTTCATTAATAATAAGTTGGGGTCTTACAACCTCCCCTCCTTATAAAATTTCGTCCTCGAAATTGACATACGTACCTGGTGTTTCAAAAAGGTGAGGATACCTCGCTTTCATTTCCGTTTCCAACTCCCAGGTCATTTCCTCTATAGCATGGTTCCTCCACAAAACTTTGACTTGTGGTATGACCTTTATACGTAAGACATGCTCCCTCCTATCCAAGATCTTAACTGGTACTTCCTCGTACGTTAAGTCTTCTGTTATTCCATTTTTTATTATTATGTTGGAATAACTTTGTCTGTCCAATACCGCATACATGGTGAAATTCTTACATTATTTTATTCTTTATTATACATTTGGAATATCCTCGTGCGTGCGTAATTACGCATGACCTGGTTCCATTCTTTATTATTCTTTGGAATATCCATGCATGCAGTATTATGCATGACTGGTTCAATTCTTTATTATTCTGTTGGAATATCACATGCATGCGTATTATGCATGAATTGGTTCCATTATTTATTATTCTGTTGAATAACTTTCGTGCTGCATGCGGTCTATCGCACGCTTTGGTGAATTCTTCATTATTTCATTCTTTATTATTACATTGAAATAACTCGCCTATGTGGATTACTGCAAGCATGGTGAATGATCCATTGTACTCATTCTTTATTAAATTGTGGAAATGATCATCTAAGTGGATTACTGCATGGCGGGTGAAAATCCATTTCATAGATTTAAGTATATTCTATTATACACGTATGAGATATCATTTCTTTTGTACTAAATCATGGAATATCATTTTCTTTGGTATTTTTTTTTTTACGAGTTACTATTCACGGATTACTATTCACTCAGTTACTATTCACTCTAGTATTATTCACTCGGATTTTCGGGGCACTTTTCATGTCGGGGTACTATTCACGATGTACTATTCCTGAAGTACTATTCATAGGGTACTATTCATGGGATACTATTTACCTGAAAAATATATTTCTTTTTTGTCCAAATTATTTTTGGTACATGAATATTATTCTTGAATTTTAGTCCACAAAGCAGTACCATGTTGACAATTTGGATATTTTTAAACTTTGGATAAAATTAAAGTCTTTAATATTTATCCTTGATTTTGTTTAATTAATGCTTATATCATTGTCATCATCCTCATGCTTATATTGTGATGAAAGTTATCTTTGGCTTACGTGCATAGATGGACTGTTGATTATTGGTTTTACAGTTGTATATTTTTAGCTTGCGTGCAAAGATGGACTGTTGATTATTGGTTTTATAGTTGTATATATTTGGCTTACATGCAAAGATGGACAGGTATATGACATGATCATAACCACTGGTGATAATAACGAATATCCTTGGCCCGTAGTGCATGGATAATTCAATGATGTGATTAGCAGGATCATGACCATTAGTTAATAGTTGAATGTCTTTGGCCGTAGTGCACTGACAGACAATTGATTGGTATGATCATGACCATTAGTTTTATAGTTGAATATATTTGGCCCGTAGTGCAAAGGTAGACAACTGATTGGTATGATCATTGTTATTACATTTGAATATCTTTAGCCTTTGGGGTAAGGATATTGAGTAAACTTTTTATTAAGCCTTTGTGGTAAGAAAAAACTGTTGATTTACATGATTATAAATATTAATTGTGGATTTAACTATAATCTTTGGTGGTTTAGGTGAAGACAAGTGATGATAGTTCTTTTTGTCTTGGGTATAACAAAGAACTGTTGATGAGTATTACAGGAATAAAATATTAACGATGGACTTTTAATCTAGAGGAGATAGTAGACATTATGTTCTACTTGACTCTTCTAATAGATTGTTTATTCCGTTAACGTTAAACTTGATGTCTATTATATTTTATCGGTTTAACACTGTTGAAGGCTAAGGATAATTTATTTTGCATTATCTTAGTCATAATTTTTCTTACTGGGCTAGTTGAGCTCACCCTTTCTTTCACTGTTCTCTTTAGGAAATGAGAATATAGCTGGGACGAGTCGTGTGACGCCCCCAAAATAGGTATACATCACCCATCTTGAGTCGCCAAAGACATGGTACAAAATTCAAATACAACTTAATTATACAACAGTCGTGTAAAATACGACAAAACATATGCTGTGAGTTTTAATATAAATATTGTCATCTAAACAATATTCACACTCAATTGAGTCCTCATTATATTTATTATCACACTATTTAACAGAATAGTGAGGACTACTAATGCTATTATCTGGACCATCACTCTGTTTCCCAACTAGTCCCTGCTACGTTCTCATTTTCTGAAGAGAACAATGAAAGTAAAAGGGTGAGCTCAACTAGCCCAGTAAGAAATATTATGACTAAGATAATACAGAATAAATTATCGTTAGCCTTCAACAGTGTTAAACTGTTACAATATAACAAACATCAAGTTTAACTGTAGTGGAACAAACAATCCATTAAAAGAGTCAAGTAGAGAATAAAATCTACTATCTTTTATGATTTAAAAGGTTTTTCATCACTTTTATCGCTAGGACTCAGCTTAATAAATAATCCACATAATCCCTGCACTACGGCCAAGGATATTCATTAGTATCACAACCATAAATTATCAATGCACTACGGACCAAGGATATTCATGTATTCATCAATGGTCATGATCATGCCAACCACTGTCCATCAATGCACTACGGGCCAATGAGGACTTTTACCACATCATTTGTAACATTACGGTTATGATTATACCGATTAATCCTTGGTCATAATCATACCAAGTCCATCTATGCACTACAGGCCACAAATGACTTTCAACACAATATAAACATGAGGATGATGACAATGATATAAGAATTCAATAAAACAAGTTCAAGAATTAATTTATCCAGGAACTAATAACGTCCAAATTGACAACATGATACTTCTTTGTAGAGTAAAATTTAAGAATGCTCAGAAGAATATTTCCATGAAAAGATACTGGATGAAGCGCAAATATCAAGGATATTCCACTAATTTCATGGAGTATTGAAGTCAAAACTTTAACCAACTGAGTATAATAAAGAATGGAATAACAAAAGAAATCACCAGGCATGCGATAGATCGCGCGCAGACGAGTTATTCCAATAGAATAATAAATAATCGGAACCAGTCATGCAGAACGCATTGCACGTGATATTCTAATGTAATAATAAATAACGGAACGAGTCGGTCGGTGAAATTAAATTGACCGACGGGATGTTCCAACGAGAATAATAAATAACGGAACCAAAGTTGTGTAAACGCATTGCAGACGAGGATGTTCCAATGTAATAATAAAGAATGGAATAACAGAAGAATTTCACCATGTATGCGGTACTTCGCATAGATAGGTTATTCCAACATAATGATAAAGAATGGAATAACAGAAGAATTTCACCAAGTATACGGTAGAATGCGTATACAGGTTATTCCAACAAAATAATAAAGAATGGAATAACAGAAGTTCTCTTCATGAATACGAAAGAACTAATACCCCTTACCTTAGAACAAACTGGATATAGGAGTAGTGAAGTAGCAGAATACTTTTCTTCTTTTTCTCTATAGTTTCTCTCTCTAGAGTTTCAGTGAATTCGTAAGAAATAATGAAGGAATGAGCTTCTATTTATAGGAGAATGGGTGAATAGTAACTAATTCTGAAGCGGTCCAGATTGATTTACTTTTAAATGGGACGGTCAGTATTGGTTTACTATAAAATATTTTAATAAAACAAAATCTTTTAAATAAAATATAATATATTCTATTTATAATCTAATAAAACGAATAACTTTATAAAAGTATTCATTTTATATAAAAAGATTTTACTATCCAAACACTATGCGAGCACTATGCAAATACTATGCATAATAAAATATAATATATTCTATTTATAGTCTAATAAAAGCGAATAACTTTATAAAAGTATTACATTTTTATATAAAAAGATTTTACTATGCAAAACACTATGCATAATAGAATATAATATTTTCTATTTATAGTCTAATAAAATGAATAACTTTATAAAAGTATTTTGTTTTATATAAAAGCTTTTACATTTTATTACATTAATAATACTAATAAAACAAAACTTCATCATCATTATTATAATTCATACTATTAATCGATTGTGTCGTTCCCCGGAAAGAGGGGCTTTCCAATAAGGATTTCTCCCTATTGATGCGCAATTAGGTGACCAAACCTCTCCTTGGCAGAACTTCTAGACATCGTTAATATTGCAAATAATAATATTAATAACTTCATCGTCTCAATTATTGATTTAATAATATATAAAATATCGATAATAATTGAATCAATTAACGTGTGATACTATGCAACAATTACTGAAGCAATAATTGAACAAAACTGAGTGACTTCTTACATAAGCATCAATAATTAATACCATGTGCTACTATGCAACCATGCGTATTCCTGTACTTTTAACACCGGGTGTTTCAACAGTTAACGATAAAACTTCCGCCGTTATTTTCATAAAATATTTTTGTCTTTTTCTCAATCCGACAATAATTCCGTTGTGGGGTCCACCAATGATTGTGTCGTCCTATGAATATTCCCTGTTAAAATGAATATTCCCCGACCAATCGAATATTATATAACAACTATGGTAATGTGCTCCCACTTCCATTCTGGAATTTCAAGTGGTTGCAATGGTCCTTTTGGTATTTGATGTTCCGCCTTGACTCGTTGACAAGTTAGACACCTTGAGATAAACAGCGCTATCTCTCTCTTCATATTGTTCCACCAAAATGTATGTCGAAGATCACGATACATTTTGGTACTCCTAGGATGGATTGCAAATGGTGTGTTGTGCGCCTCCATCATGATTTTAGACTTTAAATCAGGGTCGTTAGGAACACAAAGTCTGGAGTTGACTCGAAGTATTCCTTCTTCATCGATTCTTGCTTCCGGTATAGCACCTTCTTGTACTTTCTTCCTCATACGCATCAGCTCCAGATCTGTAGCTTGAGCAGCTTTAACTTTATCAATTAAAGTCGGTTCTACTCGTATATTTGCCATCACCACGTGCGTCCCTGGAGTCTTTATCTCTATCTTCATCCTTTGCAAGTCATACAAGATGGGCCTTTGCGTTGACAATATCGCACTCGTACCCACATATGATCTTCTACTCAAAGTCTGGAGTTGACTCGAAGTATTCCTTCTTCATCGATTCTTGCTTCCGGCATAGCACCTTCTTGTACTTTCTATTTATAGTCTAGTAAAACGAATAACTTTATAAAAGTATTCTGTTTTATATAAAAAGATTTTACTATGCAAAACACTATGCATAATAGAATATAATATATTCTATTTATCGTCTAATAAAACGAATAACTTTATAAAAGTATTCTGTTTTATTACATTAATAATACTAATAAAATAAAACTTCATCATCATTATTCTAATTCACACTATTAATCGACCAGGTCGTTCCCAGGAAAGAGGGGGCTTTGCAATAAGGATTTCTCCCTATTGATGCGCAATTAGGTGAGCAAACCTCTCCTTGGCAGAACTTCTAGACATTGTTAATATTGCAAATAATAATATTAATAACTTCGTCGTCTCAATTATTGATTTAATAATATATAAAATATCGATAATAATTGAATGAATTAACGTGAGATACTATGCAACAATTACTGAAGCAATAATTGAACAAAACTGAGTAACTTCTCACGTAAGCATCAATAATCAATACCGTAGTGCTACTATGCAACAAATGCCGTATTCATGTACTTTTAAAACCGGTGTTTCAACGATTAACGCTAAAACTTCATAATTATTTTCATAAAATATTTTTGTCATTTTCTCATTTCGACAATAATTCCGTTGTGGGGTCCACCAATGATTGTGCCATCGTACAAATATTTTCTGTTAAAATGAATATTCCCCGACCAATCGAATATTATATAACAACTTGCGTACTTTTCAAAATCTATAACTATTACCCACAACTATAACATTATATCAAATTCATTCCAAAATATTCAAAAATGATAATTATAGAAAATTCATTTTTATTCATAAAAGTTGGGGTCTTACAAGTCGGGGAACGGAGTGACGGTCCAGATGATAGCATTAGTAGTCCTTATTATTCTGTTAAATAGTGTGATAATAAATGTAATGAGGACTCCATTGAGTATGGATATTGTCTAGATGACAATATTCTTATTAAAACTCTCAGTTTATGTTATTTCGTATTTTACACGACAGTTGTATTATTAACTTGTATTTAAATTTTGTACCATGTATCTGGCGACTCAAGATGGGTGATGTATACCTATTTTTGGGGCGTCACAGTTGGTATCAAAGCTTAGGGATATGATCCCTGGCTGAGATATGAGACTAAAACTAGGAGGGGAGAGACGGGTTAATCCTTCGCTAGTATGACCTACCTAAGCTTATGTGTTATTTAATTGGTCGGTCGGAATATAGGGATAATATGTGATATCTGAAATACAGGAGATGAGCAATGGGAAAATCATGATACAGAGGAAATAACCGGGTAGGTATAATTCGAATAGAAAGCAAGGTATTCTCATCTCTTCGAACTACCAGGTTTGTAAATTTTGAGGGCGAAATTTCATAAGGAGGGGAGATTGTGAGACCCTGAATTTTATGAAATGAAAGTATTCAATTTTTTTATAATTATTCTATTTAGTAAATGGTTAAATTGATAAAAGGTTAAAGTTAAGGGTGATATGTTAAAATTTTTCAAAGTAAACAAGTTGTCATAAAATAATCGGTGATAAAAGTATAGTAATACGCATGGTTGCATAGTAGCACACGGTATTGTACAATATCTTTGATTATTGATGGTTACGTGAGAAGTCACTCAGTTTTATTCAATTATTGTCACAATATTTTATATTATTAAATTAATAATTGAGACGACAAAGTTATTCATATTATTATTTGCAATATTGACGATGTCTAGAAGTTCTGTCAAGGAGAGGTTAGGTAATCTAATTGCGCGCTAATAGGGAGAAATCCTTATGAAAAAGCCCCCTCTTTCCTGAGAACGATCTGGTTGTTTATATTGTGAGCTATAATATTAATGATGAATGTTATTAAAAAAATCAAATTTGAGTTCGGAGTTGAATTTGGAGACACGGACGTGATATTTGAGTCTGGAACGATGAAATTAGTAAAAATAGACTATAAACACAAAATTTACCGGTGTTGACTTTTTGGTCAAAAAGTCAATAGTTGACGTTTTTGGAAAAAGTCAAACATCAAAATTTCAAAAATGAAATTGTTGATAAAAATATTTCCATTGTGTTGGGAATTATTAGTGTTAGCAGAAATCGACATTTATTTTGATAATAATTTATATCTGGAGGTTATATTGACCAATCGAGTAATTAATCGGATAAATGAGCAATTAATTGCTATTAATTCACATGCTTATAACTATGTGTTCACATGTGTGTACTATTGATTCACATGATTTACTATTAGGGGAGTTGGTGCAAGATTGATAATACTTGCATGACTAAATTAAAAATGGAGGTATAGTTGAAGGTACTATACTATAATTAATTTTTTCACATGTTTAGAACTATTGAATCACATAATTTACTATTGATTCACATGATTTACTATTAGGGAAGGTGGAGCAAGTTTGATAATACTTGCAGGACTAAATTAAAAATGAAAAAAAAGAGGAAGGTATTATACTGTAATATTTCGAGCCCCAAAACGTGAAATTATCGAAACTATATTTTCCTATAAATAGAAGCTCATTCTTCCTTCAATCTCACCAATTCACTAAGTCTCACAAGAGTAAATATTATAGAGAAATTATAGAGAGAAAGAAGAAGAGAAGTCTGCTACCTCACTATTCCAATATCCAGTTTTCTTCTAAGGTAAGGGGTATTATTTCTTTCGTATTCATGAAGAGAACTTTTGTTATTCCATTCTTTATTATTATATTGGAATAACCTATCTATGCGAAGTACCGCATACATGGTGAAATTCTTCTGTTATTCCATTCTTTATTATTATGTTAGAATAACCATACATACGCAATACCGCATACATGGTGAAATTCTTCTGTTATTCCATTCTTTATTATTATGTTGGAATAACTTGTCTATCACAATCGCATACATGGTAAAATTCTTCTATTATTCCATTCTTTATTATTTCGATGGAATATCTCATTCGCATGCGTAATTACGCGATTTGATTCCGTTCCATTCTCGTATTATTACGTTGGAATATCACATGCATGCGTATTATGCATGACTGGTTCAATTCTTTATTATTACATTGGAATATCACATCGTGCGTGCGTATTATCATGACCTGGTTCTATTATTTATTATTCTGTTGGAATAATTTGTCTGTGCTATCTATCGCATGCCTGATGAATTCTTCTATTATTCCATTCTTTATTATTCTGTTTGAATAACCTGTCTATGTGGATTACTGCATGTATGGTGAATGATCATTTGTATTCATTCTTTATTAAATTATGAAAATGATCTGTCTACGTGGATTACCGCATGGCGGGTGAAAATTCATTTGCAGTTTTGTATATTCTATTATACTCGTATGAGATATCATTTCTTTTGTACTTGTCATGGAATATCATTTTCTTTGTTATTTTTTTTACGAGTTACTATTCACGCAAGTTACTATTCACTCTAGTATTATTTACTCGGGTATTTCAAGCACTTTTTTTAGTTGAGTACTATTCACGAGTTACTATTCATGGGTTACTATTCACCCAATTACTATTCACCGAATATTATTCACTTTCGGGTATTTGGGGTACTTTTCATGTCGGGGTACTTTTCATGTTGGGGTACTATTCCCGAAGTACTATTCATAGGGTACTATTCACGGGATACTATTTACCCGAAAAATATATTTCTTTTTTGTCCAAATTATTTTTGGTACATGAATATTATTCTTGAATTTTACTCCACAAAGCAGTACCATGTTGACAATTTGCATACTTTTAAACTCTGGATAAATTTAAAGTCTTTAATATTTATCCTTGATTTCATTTGATTAATGCTTATGTCATTGTCATCATTCTCATGCTTATATTGTGATGAAAGTTATCTTTGGCTTACGTGAATAGATGGACTGTTGATTATTGGTTTTACAGTTGTATATTTTTGGCTTACGTGCAAAGATGGACTGTTGATTATTGGTTTTATAGTTGTATATCTTTGGCTTACGTGCAAAGATGGACAGGTGTATGACATGATCATAACCACTGGTGATAATAACGAATATCCTTGACCCGTAGTGCATGGATAATTCGATGATGTGATTGGCAGGATCATGACCATTAGTTAATAGTTGAATGTCTTTGGCCGTAGTGCACTAACAGACAATTGATTGGTATTATCATGACCATTAGTTTTATAGTTGAATATCTTTGGCCCATAGTGCAAAGGTAGACAACTAATTGGTATGATCATTGTTATTGCATTTGAATATCTTTAGCCTTTGGGGTAAGGTTATTGAGTAAACATTCTATTAAGCCTTTGTGGCAAGAAGAAACTGTTGATTTACATGATTATAAATATTAATTGTGGATTTAACTATAATCTTTGGTGGTTTAAGTGAAGACAAGTGATGATAGTTCTTTTTGTCTTGGGTATAACAAAGAACTGTTAGAGTTTATGCCCTAGAGGCCAATTATTTGATATAATTGCTTAACGTTTTGATATTATATTTGATTGAATAAATATATTATTTTATTATGATTTTATTTACTGCGTAATATAATTGTTAACATAATAAAATTCCTTAGAATAGTGATACAAATTATATAGTTTCAAGTATGTGACTTGAACATGAGATTATATATTACCATTAGTATCGTTGTTCTTAAATGTCCCTAATCGAGTATCATTATTGATGGGACAACAATGATGCGAGAGACTAGTATGTGGATCGATTGATGACCAAATCTCATTGGTCATAAATATATGAGATATTAAGTCAATGCATAGGTACATGTTAGAGAACGATGTCTTTGGGCGGACCCACCATGAGAATTCTATATGGAGCATTATGCGAAGTGTCATTAGCAATTCTCATAGTGATAATGATGTAATGGTCCTCCCAATTGAAATCGCTTATATTACTACTACGAGAATTTATGTACTTTGATATTATCAAATGTCACCTTTAATAGGTGGACTATAAAGGTGATTATTGGGTTCATCATTAATCGTGTGAGAAATATGAGTGATCTAGATGGAATTTAACCATCCTATATATTATGGGTGATATCCATAGGCCTCTTGATTGAGTAGGACTATGAAATGCATGGCCATGCTCAAATAGTGATTTGTTTCATATAGTCTACTCATTGATCAAGAAAACTCAGATTAAATTATGAAGAGTATGACACATTCCATGACTCGAGTTTAATCTAGGATATTAAGGTTAAAAGGATTAAATTACATTGAAACATTGGTCACGAAAAGGTTGCATCGAATCATCGATCTTATTATTACTTGGGTAGCGATGATGCATTACTAGATGCAGCTCCTTTGTTTATAATTTTATAATATGATTTTAAAATTATTGTCAACGTAATAATAACCTATAGGGTCACACACATAGAACGTTATTTAAAAGGGAATTAATTTAAATTTTAAGGATTTAAATATATTAATATGATTAATAGTATTTAAATCATGAATTTAAATTAAAAGGATAATTTGTATATATGTATATTAATTAAGTAAGACTTAATTAAGATATATATATATATATATATAAATTCGGATTTTATAAAATTAGGTTTTGATTTGATTAATTCCTTTTAACTACTATATATATGATATATATATGACTACTTAGGTAAGATATCATAATTGAAAACCCTAGCCGCTCTTAGAGAGAGACTAGAGAGAAAGCAGTTTAGAAAATTCATTCCTTTTGGTAGCTAGTATCTGCAAGTCCTTCTTATTGCAGTAATCGTTCGACGGTTAAATGCGGCGTTAAATGTGGATCGTAGAGGCGCTTAATCGGTTTGTATTGCGTTGGAGATTCGAGGCGTAGTCGGTTTTAGATTCTCATTTTTTTGTTTATATCTGGTATAATATCTAAACCTCTAAATTAATTGATTTTTCGCATGGATCCTGTTTTAGGGTTTCGGAAATTGCTTTAAAATTTTAATTTCCTCTATGCGTTTCTGTGCCGAAGCCCAACAAGAACTGTTGATGAGTATTACAGAAATGAAATATTAACGATGGACTTTTAATCTAGAGGAGATAGTAGACATTATGTTCTACTTGACTCTTCTAATGGATTGCTTATTTCGTTGTCGTTAAACTTGATGTCTATTGTATTTTATCAGTTTAACATTGTTGAAGGCTAAGGATAATTTATTCTGCATTATCTTAGTCATAATATTTCTTACTGGGCCAGTTGAGCTCACCATTTCTTTCATTGTTCTCTCCAGGAAATGAGAATATAGCTGGGACGAGTCGGGGAACGGAGTGACGGTCCAGATGATAGCATTAGCAATCCTTACTATTCTGTTAAATAGTGTGACAATAAATGTAATGAGGACTCCATTGAGTGTGGATATTGTCTAGATGATAATATTCTTATTAAAACTCTCAGTTTATATTTTGTCGTATTTTACACGACAGTTGTATTATTAAGTTGTATTTGAATTTTGTACCATGTATCTGGCGACTCAAGATGGGTGATGTATACCTGTTTTGGGGGCGTCACATATAATGTAAAAGATTCCAGCATGAATATATTATTTCTACTAGTTCGTCCATATATTAACCGAACTAGTCCCTTTTTCTTTACTTTTTTTTAATAAATTTTATACAACAAAATTATGCTGAATTAAATTGTTCTAAACACATATCAATATGCATATCAAATTAAAATAATTAATAATTCGTTGATACCACTGTTAGGTTTGTAATATTCATGAACGCAATCAAATTGCACAAACAAATTAAGCAGAAACGTGATAAAATAGAGTTTTAAAATTTTACAAACCATGTACCCGGATCATCCTTTATGCACAATTATTAATTAAACGAAAATAAGAAGAACAAAAATCATACCCTTGAAGATTCGAGCTTCCTCAGATACAAGTTCACCTCCAATCTTTTCGCGTTCAACTTGAATCCACCGGGTTTGGTTCTTTCCTTTGATCAATGTTAGCCACCCAAGTGTTTGGCCTCTAGAGGTGATCCACCAAGGAAGAAGAAAGATTCAAGAAGAAGGGTGGTTGGCTAAACCCTAGTTTTCTATCTCTATAGAAAAAGGTGTACTCTCCAACAGTTGGAATTACGTATTTGGTGAAAAAGTTAACCCCTTCCACCCATAATAAAACTCCTCTTATTTATAGACGTGGTCAAACCTCTTTAACAATTAAGGAATTGGATTTTGTTTTAATTAATTAAATTCCTTTAATTAATTAGGCTCCCAATTTTATTAAGAATAATTAATTAAACTCTTTTAATTAATTAGGTTCCTAATATTATTAGGATATTTGAGAGTACTTTTATTAATTAATTCCTAAACTCCTTTAGAAATTAAAAAATAATAATAGTAGTAGTAATAATAATAATAATTAGACTCCTCTTATTAATTTATATTTAATATTTCAAAATATTAAATAATAAATATTAAGCTATTTAATTTATTCTATCACCATAGATTAAATTAAATATACTTAACTTATTATTACGATTATGCCATTAACTTCTTAAATAATTATTCTTCCTTTTATGGTGTGACCCTTTAGGTTCTCCATATTAAACCGGTTGTGAATAAATCAATTAGAACAATTCTAATCTTATTTAAATAAATAAATTAAACTATTAATTTATTTAAATAAATAATATTTATTCTAGAAATAGGGATAAGCCTCCCCAGCGATCAACGACTTTCCAGATAATATAGATTTCAACATTAATCATAAAAAAACCTATGAGTAAATAGTTATCGTACAATTCAATCCTTCCACCATACAATGTTCCAATTAAATATAAGACATGAAATTACTGTCAGGTCTTATTTTATTTAATTATATGTATTTCGATCCTTAAATGCACAACTCTAAATAATGCAAATTAGAAACTCCTTTCTAATTTCATTCTGCCTTGGCTAAGGACTACTGGGTTGTCATTTATCGAATCACATAGGACATGTCTCTTCTTTTACTAGAAGTGGTAGATTTTTTATTGATCATACATTATCTCCATGTACAAATTATTATACCCAAGCATACCCTTTGATATACCCTAAGGGTCTTAAGAAATAAGTCAAAGTATAACTCATCATACACAAGACACTATGATGATCTCAAGTCCAAGGATCACTTGTACTACTATCACTACAGGAATTCCCATTGACAGGCAATTAAAACTCCATTAGGTATTCCTTAGCGAGCCACGTTCAGTGAACTTATTCTCTAATAAGCACTTACATACTTTGTGACGCCCCCAAATAGGTATACATCACACATCTTGGGTCGCCAAATACATGGTACTGAATACAAATACAAACTTAATTATACAACATGAGCTGGGAGTTTTTACACGAATATTGTCTTCTAGACAATATCCAAACTCAAATGGAGTCCTCATTACATTTATTGTCACACTATTTTATAGAATAGTGAGGACTACTATTGTGACGCCCCCAAAAATAGGTATATATCACATATTCTGAGTCGCCAAATACATGGTACAGAATACAAATACAATCTTTAATATACAACAAGAGAGCTGTGAGTTTTAATACAAATATTGTCATCTAGACAATATCCACTCTCAGAATAAGTCCTCATTACATTTATTTTCACGCTATTTAATAGAATAGTGAGGACTACTAATACTATCATCCGGATGATCACTTACGTTCCCGACTAGTCCAAAGCCACGTTCTTATTTCACAAGAGAAACGGTGAAAGAAAGGGTGAGCTCAACTAGCCCGAGAAGAAATATTATGACTAAGATAATGCGAGAATAAATTATCATTAGTCTTCAACAATGTTAAACCGATAAAATACAATAGACATCAAGTTTAAGCTGCAATGAACAAGCAATCCATTAAAAGAGTTAAGTAGAGAATAAAATCTACTATCTTTTATGATTTAAAAAGTTTTTCATCACTTTTATCATTTGAGACTCAATTTTAATAAATAATCTACATCATCAAATCATCCCCGCACACTATGTGCCTAGGATATTATTTAGTATCACGACCACAAATTATCCATGCACTACTGGCCAAAGATAATCGTGTTTTCATCAACGGTCCCGATCATGCCATAAAATAATTTATCTTTGCTCCTGGCCGAAGAGAATCCATAGCCATAATCATACCAAAATCTGTCCATCAATGCACTACGGGCCAATAAGGACTTTTCCACATCATTTGTAAAATTACGGTCATGATTATACCGAATAATCCTCGGTCATAATCATACCAAGTCCATCTATGCACTACAGCCACTGAGATGACTTTCAATAAAATATAAACATGAGGATGATGACAATGGTATAAGAATTCAATAAAACAAGTTCAAGAATTAAATTATTCAGGAACTAATAACGTCCAAATTGTCAACAAGATACTTCTTTGTAGAGTAAAATTCAAGAATGCTTAGAAGAATATTTTCATGAAAAGATACTGGATGAAGCGCAAATATCAAGGATATTCCACTAATTTCATGGAGTATAGAAGTCAAAACTTTAATCAACCGAGTATAATAATGAATGGAATAACAAAAGAAATCACCATGCATGCGGTGCAGCATGAGCGAGTTATTCTAATGAATAATAAAGAATGGAATAACAACGAAATCACCATGCATGCGGTGCCCATTATAGTATGAGTTATTCCAACAGAATAATAAATAACGGAACCGGTCAAAGTAAATTTACGACCAAGCAGGATGTTCCAAAGAATAATAAAGAATGAAATAACAACAAAAATCACCATGCATGCGGTGATTTTGCATAGGCGAGGTTATTATTCTAACAGAATAATAAATAAGCGGAACCAAGTCGGCGTAAAATGCATGACGGGATATTCAACGAGAATAATAAAGAGCGAAACCAGTCCGGCGTAAATGCATGTGAGACATGATATTCCAAATGAATAATAAAGAATGGAATAATAGAAGAATTTCACCAAGTATAGGGTATCACAGCGTATAAAAGTTATTCAACAATGAATAATAAATAATGGAATAATGAAGTTCTCTTCATGAATCTGAAAAAATAATACCCTTACCTTATAAAGAAGAAACTGGATAAAGAAGTAGTGAAGTAGCGAATACTTTTCTTCTTTCTCTCTATAGTTTCTCTCTTTAGAGTTTTGATGAATTCGTAAGAAATAATGAAGGAATGAGCTTCTATTTATAGAAGAATGGATGAATAGTAACCAATCCATGAAGCGGTCTAGATTAATTTACTTTTAAGCGGGACGGTCAGATTGGTTTACAATAAAATATAATATATTCTATTTATTGCCTAATAAAAGCGAATAACTTTATAAAAGTATCACATTTTATATAAAAGCTTTTACGTTTTATTACATTAATAATACTAATAAAACAAAACTTATATATATATATATATATATAACAATCAACAATAATTGAATCAAATAACGTGAGATACTATGCGTGACTCATCATAGCAATAATTGAACAAAAGCGGTGACTTCTCAAGCGTAAGCATCAATAATCAATACTGGTGTGCTCTTATGCAACCACACGTATTCATCGTACTTTTACTACCGGAGTAGTTCAACGGTAGTAAATGGTAAAACTTCCACCGTTATTTTCATAAAAATATTTTTGTCGTTTTCTCAATCTGATAATAATTCCGTTGTGGGGTCCACCAATGATTGTGTCGTCGTACGAATATTCCCTGTTAAAATGATTATTCCCCGACCAATCGAATATAATATAACAACTTGCATACTTTGCAAAATTTATAAATATTACCCACAACTATACCATTATATTAAATCCACACCATAATATTCAAAAAAATATTCGAGAAATTTAAATCTTTATTCGTAAAATTTAGGATTTTACAACTATAACACCATCTCGGACCATTACTCCATTCCCCGACTAGTTCTGGCTACATTTCCTGAAGAGAATAACGGAAGTAAAAGGGTGAGCTCAACTAGCCCAGTAAGAAATATTATGACTAAGATAATGCGGAATAAGTTATCATTAGCCTTCAACAATGTTAAACTAAAAGAATATAATAGACAACAAGTTTAACTGCAGCGGAACAAGCAATCCATTAGAAGCGTCAAGTAGAGCATGATATCTACTATCTTCTATGATTTAAAAAGTTTATCATTAACTTTATCGTTGGGACTCGGCTTAATAAATAAATCACATCATCGAATCATCCCTGCACTACAGGCCAAGGTTATTCATTAGTATCACGTTCACAAATTATTCCTACACTACGGGCCAAGAATATTCGTGTAATCATCAATGGTCATGATCATACCGAATTATCCCTTGTAAAAATCATACCAATCAACAGTCCATCTATGGACGTAAGTCAAAGATGACTTTCATCACAATATAAGCATGAGGATGATGACAATGATATAAGAATTCAATTAAAAGAAAGCAAATGATAATTTTTAAAGATTTATAATTTAATTTATCCAGAATTCAATAATGTCCAAATTGTCAACATGATACTGCTTTGTGAAGTAAAATTCAAGAATAATATCCATGTATCAAAAATAATTTGGACAGAAAAGAAATAAATTTTTCGGTGAATAATACCCCATGAATAGTATCCTGTGAATAATACTTTGGGAATAGTACCCCGTGAATAGTATCCCGAATACTCGAGTGAATAATATTTAAGTCAATAGTAACCGAGTGAATAGCATCCCGTGAATAGTAACTTGTGAATAGTATCCCGGCATGAAAAGTGCCCCGAATACCTGAGTGAATAATATTTTGGTGAATAGTAATCGGGTAAATAATAACCCATGAATAGTAACTCGTGAATCGTATCCCGACATAAAAAGTGCCCCGAATACCCGAGTGAATAATATTTTGGTGAATAGTAACCTATGAATAGTAACTCGTGAATAGTACCTCAGCATGAAAAGTGCCCCGAATACTCGAGTGAATAATATTTTAGTGAATAGTAACCGGGTGAATAGTAATCCGTGAATAGTATCCCTATAAAAATATTTATATTTAATAAGAAAGTTCATATCAATATTCCAATAAAACGATACTGAATGAAGTGCAAAACTAAAGGATATTCCTCTAATTTCAAGGATTATAAAAGCAATAATTACCATAGTAAGTTTAGATTTAAGAATATGAAAAGAAATAACATACGAAACTGCAAATGGATTTTCACCTATCATACGGTACGTAATCTGTGTAGACAGGTTATTCCAAAATTTTAAAGGATGAATACAAAAAATAGTATCCCTTATGAATACGAAAGAAATAATACCCCTTACCTTAGTAGAAGGCTGGATACTGCAATAGTGAAGTAGCAGAATACTCTTCTTCTTGCTCTCTATAGTTTCTCTCTCTATAATGTCTCTTGTGAATCTCAGTGAATTGGTGAGAATGAAAGAAGAATTAAGCTTCTATTTATAGGAGAAATAACTAAATAGTAACTAATACATGAATAGTCCAAATTGATTTACTATTAGAACGGACGATCCATATTGATTACTATTAAAACCACAACTGACGGTCCAGATTGATTTACTTTTAAAACCACCACCGATGGTCCATATTGATTTATTTTTAAAAACACCACCAGCGGTTCAGATTGATTTACTTTTAAAACCACCACCGACGGTTCAGATTGATTTACTATTAAAACCACCACCGACAGTCCTGATTGATTTACAATCGATGGTCCAGATTGATTTACTATTAAAACCACCATCGATGATCCAGATTGATTTACTATTAAAACCACCACCAATGGTCCAGATTGATTAACTTTTTAAATTTTAGTACCCCTAAAGTTTTTTCCAAGTTTGCATTATTCCCCTCTAACTTTTGTAATTCACTTATCTTCGATAAACACATTCTTAATACTTCAACAATTATTCATCATTAATATTATAACTCGCAATATTTAACAACCAGATCATTCTCACGAAAAAGGGGGCTTTTTAATAAGAATTTCTCCCTATTGACGCGCAATTAGGTGACCAAACCTCTCCTCGATAGAACTTTCTAGACATCGTCAATATTGCAAATAATAATATGAATAACTTTGTTGTTTCAATTATTGATTTAATAATATAAAATATTATGCGGATGATCTTTGTGACAATAATTGAATCAAATAACGTGAGATCTTATACAACAATTCATGTAGCGAGAATTGAGTAAAGTGAGTGGGCTTACGTAAGCATCAATAATCAATACCGTGTGCTACTATGCAACCACGCGTATTACTGTACTTTTACCACCGGGTAGTTTAATAGTAAAACTTTTGCCGTTATTTTTACAAAAAGATATTTTTGTCATTTTCTAACTTCGATAATACTTCCATTATGGGGTCCACCAATGATTGTGTCGTCGTATGAATATTCCCCGACCAATCGAATATTTTATTACAATTTGCTTACTTTGCAAAATTTGTAAATATTATCCACAAATATAATATTATATCATATCCACACCATAATATTCAATAATATATTTTGAGAAAAAATTAATCTTTATTCATAAAAGATGGGATCTCACAACCTCCCCTTCTTATGAAATTTCATCCTCGAAATTAGGGTACGTACTTGATATGTCGAAGAGGTAAAGATACCTTGATTTCATTTCGGATTCTAATTCCCGGGTCATTTCCTCAACATCGTGGTTTCTCCACAAAACGTTGACTTGAGATATAACCTTGGAGCGTAGAGTATGATCCTTCTTATCCAAGATTTTAACAAGTACCTCTTCATACATTAAATCTTCCGCTATCTCGTCCGGTTCTAATTCAATAATGTGTTTCGAGTCTTTCACATATTTACGTAACATAGATATGTGAAAAACGTTATGAACACGAGACATACTTGGCGGTAAGGCGAGTCTATAGGCCACAGTTCCTACTCGATCGAGAATTACAAATGGGCCAAGGAATCAAGGATTAAGCTTTTCTCTCTTTCCAAATATCATAACTCCTTTCTAAGGAGCAACACGTAACAACACATGATCTCCGATATTGAATTCCACGTCCTTTCAATGAAGATCAGCATAACTCTTTTGTCGATCTTGTGAGGTTTTTATACGTTATCGGATCATTTGAATCTTTTCTATAGTCATACGTACCAACTCTGGTCCCAACAACGTTGCTTCACCCACCTCTTCCCAGCATACTGGAGAATGACACTTGCGTCCATACAACGCCTCAAATGGAGCCATGCCAATACTTGTTTGATAACTGTTGTTATAGGAGAATTCCACTAATGGCAAGAACTTGTCCCAACTTCCTTTGAAGTCAAGGACACAGAGTTTTAATAAATCCTCAAGAGTTTAAATAGTCATTTCTGATTGTCCGTCTGTTTGAGGATAATATGCCGAACTAAATCTTAAATCCATGCCCATAGCTTTTTGCAAACTAACCCAAAAACATGAAGTGAATCTTAGGTCTCGATCAGAAACTATGGATACTGGCATGCCATGCAGTCTTACAATCTCATTTATGTACATACGAGAAAGACATTCAAGTTTATAAGTTTCTCGATCGTATCGGTAAGAAATGAGCAGACTTGGTTAATCTATCAACAATGATCCAAATAGCATCTATGCCTTGAGAAACCTTGGGAAGACCAGTAACGAAATCTATGGTAATGTGCTCCCACTTCTATTCTGGAATTTCAAGTGGTTGCAATGGACCTTTTGGCATTTGATGCTCTACCTTGACTCGTTGACAAGTTAGACACCTTGAGATAAACCCCGCTATCTCTCTATTCATATTGCTCCACCAAAATGTATGTCGAAGATCACGATACATTTGGGTACTCCCAGGATGGATTACAAACGGTGTGTTGTGCGCCTCCATCATGATCTTATACTTTAAATCAGGGTCGTTTAGAACACAAAGTCTGGAGTTGACTCAAAGTATTCCTTCTTCATCGATTCTTGCTTCTGGAACAACACCTTCTTGTACTTTCTTCTTCATACGCATCAGCTCCAGGTCCGTAGCTTGAGCAGCTTTAACTTTATCAATTAAAGTCAGTTCTATTCGTATATTTGCCATCATCACGTGGTTTCCTGGAGTCTTTAACTCTATCTCCATCCTTTGAAAGTCATACAAAATGGGTCTTTACATTGACAATATCGCACTCGTACCCGCATATGATCTTCTACTCAATGCGTCAGCTACCACGTTCGCTTTTCCAGGATGGTATTGGATGGTATGATCATAAACTTTCAATAGCTCGAGCTAACGTCGTTGCCGCATGTTGAGTTTCTTTTGAGTGAAGAAATATTTGAGGCTTTTATGATCTATATAGATCTCCACCTTCTCCCCATACAAGTAATGCCTCCAAATTTTAAGTGCGAAGACAACAGCTGCCAACTCTAGATCATGAGTAGGATAATTCCTCTCATATTTTTTGAGTTGTTGAGAGGCATATGTTATGGCTTTCCCATGTTGCATGAGTACACATCCTAACCCTTTGCCTGAAGCATCACTGTAGAAGACAAATCCCTCCGAGCCAGATGGTATTGTCGAGTAACAGTCTTTGAAATGAGTCTCCTCTTGAGTTCTTGAAAACTCTTCTCACATTCCTCGCTCCAATCAAATTTTGTATCTTTTTGAGTCAGCTGAGTTAATGGAGTAGCGATTCGAGAAAATCCTTCCACGAATCTCCGATAATAATCATTAAAGCCGTAAAGCTCACGATACTTTGGTGGTCGACTTGGGTTGCTCCCAGCTTTGAATTGCTTCAATCTTGGCTGGGTTAACAGATATTTCATGATTTGATATTACGTTCCCAAGGAATGCTACTTCCTCAAGCCAAAACTCGCACTTCTTCAACTTGGCATAAAGCTTGTTTTCACGAAGCTTTTGGAGTATCAGCCTCAAGTGTTGCTCATGATCTTCACGACTTTTGGAATATATGAGGATGTCATCAATAAAGACGACTAAAAAATGATCCAAATATTCCTTGAATACTCAGTTCATCATATCCATAAATGCAGCAAGAGCATTAATAATCCAAAAGACATGACTAGGAATTCATAATGCCCGTACCGAGTTCTGAAAGCAATCTTTGGGATGTCATCTATGAGACCCCGAATTTTATAAAATGAAAGTATTCAATTTTTTTATAATTATTCTATTTAGTAAATTGTTAAATTGATAAAAGGTTAATGTTAAGGGTGATATGTGAAATTTTTTCAAAGTAAACAAGTTGTTATAAAATAATCGGTGATAAAATTATAGTAATAAGCGTGGTTGAATAGTTGCGCACGGTATTGATTATTGATGCTTACGTGAGAGTCACTCAGTTATACTCAATTATTGCTACAGTAATTGTTGCATCATATCTCTCATATTATTGATTCAATTATTGTCACAGTATCAACTGCATAATATGATATATTATTAAATCAATAATTGAGACGACAAAGTTATTCATATTATTATTTGCAATATTGACAATGTCTAGAAGTTCTGTCAAGGAGAGGATAAATAATCTAATTGCGCGCCAATAGGGAAAAATCCTTATTGGAAAGCCCCCTCTTTCCTGGGAACGGCCTGGTTGTTAAATATTGAGAGTTATAATATTAATGATGAATAAGTTCGTGTTGATTAAAGATGAAATTGATAGTTCCATTGTGTGAGAATTATTAGTGTTAGTGAAAATCGACATTTATTTCGATAATAATTGATGTCTGGAGGTTATATTGACTAATCGAATAATTAACCGGATAAATGAGCAATTAATTGCTATTAATTCACATGCTTATAACTATGTTTTCACATGTGTGTACTATTGATTCACATGATTTACTATTAGGGGAGTTGGTGCAAGATTGATAATACTTCAATGACTAAATTAAAAATGGAGGTATAGTTGAAGGTACTATACTGTAATTAATTTTTTTCACATGTTTAGAACTATTGAGTCACATGATTTACTATTGATTCACATGATTTACTATTAGGGGAGGTGGTGCAAGTTTGATAATACTTGCAGGACTAAATTAAAAATGAAGAAAAAGAGGAAGGTATTATACTGTAATATTTTGAGCCCCAAAATGTGCAATTATTGAAACTATATTTTCCTATAAATAGAAGTTCATTCTTCCTTTATTTCTCACCAATTCACTAAGTCTCACAAGAGCAATTATAGAGATAGAACTATAGAGAGAGAAGCTATAGAGAGAAAGAAGAAGAGTAGTATGCTACTTCACTACTCCAGTATCCAGTCTTCTTCTGAGGTAAGGGTTATTATCTTTATATTCTAAAGCGATATTATTTTTTATAGTCGTATGAATATTATTATCGTTCAATATTCATTATATTCGTTTAATATTGGTAAGGAATATTATTTTCGTTCAATATTAGTAAGGAATATTATTTTCGTTCAACCGTTGTAAGGAAGGAGTTTCTGCCAGGGGCAGTTTCATAATTTTTTCGACCCTCAAAAATTTTAGAAAATTTTGAAATGATAATTTGATGAGTTTTCTAGATTGTGTCCAAAAACGGTGATTTTTGGATGTATAGATTAGGAGTTATGAATTTTATGGGAAAAGACTATTTTAAAAGTAAACCCTTATAACTCCTTGTGGTTAACTCCAAAATTGGTGAAATTTTTATTGGGAGTACATCTATATATAATGAAGATACCTTGTAAATTTGGATTTTTGGACAAAAATAAAATTTTTGATAAATGTCTAAATATTCGGCAGTTTTAGTCATATGAAAAATAGTAAATGAATTTTAAAAATTCTGAGAAAAATATATGTTCAATATGGGACTATATTCTGCTAAATCCCAGGCTACTAAGAGTTTACCACTACTATATTCTCAATCTCCTACAAGGCTACTACCTAAGGTTGTTCCCCCGCCTAAGGTTCATAACCTACAGCTTTGATACCAACCTGTGACACTCCCAAAGCCGGCACTTCCATTTCCACAGGATTTGGTGTTCACTGTACAAACATCATCTATCTATCTACCCATAAATAAATGCAAACCATGCAATAGATAGAAATAAATAATAAATCTCTCCCCTTATGGGGTTACATCAACTGAATAATAAATAAATCCCAGGTTACTCTAACCTTAAATTATCTGTGCGGAAACATAAACAAATAAGTCTTAGTAACATCAATTCTAGTTACATAACCGTAATAATATAACAGTCTTCATTACTTGCTAAGCTTGCCCTTGCCCTTACTAGTGGAAGGTTCGTCTGCTCTTTCGTTCTTAACTGCAATGTTATTATTATGCAAGAGTGAGCACAATTGCCCACAAGTATAACAATATAACGAATGACTAATAATAACATGCGAATGAATTAACAATTTCTAAAATAAAAGCTCAACTTTTGAATCAAGAATGAATAACAAGAATCAAAAGAACTTCTGAGGATCATAAGACCTTAAACTATGTCCTAGGTTGTCAAGTGTTTATACTTGAAACCTTAGTCATAAGACTATGGACTCTTCTTCTCGTACTTAGGGGGATCAGCCCTTAGTACCATACTGTGCACAATATTTTAACGCTAAAGCGTAAATAATCCCCTATACAGGGTTGTTCATCTCAGTTTGACATTCGAGTCCGCACCAAAGGAAGTTTGGTTTGGATAATTCATCAAGGGTTCTAAAATTTAGAACGCTCATCAACTATGGACTAGTCGAATCAATAAAGGTTCACTAGTCTAAAAGGTTTAACAATAATTGATAACTTAACTTGAACAGAATCTTAAAAAGTATACAATAGAATAAGTATTGTATAACAGCATCATGTTTGAAAGATTAATAAACTGTAATATACACGACAGGCTTGATCAATAATAATGAGAACTTACTCAATGTAGAAAGGTGAATTAATCAACTTATATAACGATAACAAGTAGGGTTAGGAAACTTGCTCAACGAAAGTTTAGGGTAAGAAACTTGCCTCGTGCGTAGATTACACGTTAATAAAACTCGTTCTTTGATTTAAATCCTACATATCATTCATGTTCACAACACCAATCAATTATCACGTAATAAACATCACAAGTTTATTCTTTGTCTAACTCGAGTTCATGACTATACTTAGTCAAATTACTGTACTTGTTTTCACATAATATTATACTACACGAACAAAGAGCTAAGTATATAATCAACAATTCAATCAACATGTAATTGTCTTCTTGACTTGTTAAAAACTCATTTTAATATCTCATTATATGTCTAACAAGTTTTTATATTCATTAGACTAGGTTACTAACTCATTTCAATACTTGAATATTGAAAAAATACATTTTCTGGACATTCTGCTAAGTGGTATGGCTAACATTTCACTTTTTATCTTGAGTTTTTGGTATTTGCATGAGAAATGAACTAGGAGTTGGCGTCGCGGTATGAAACCCCAGACTCTGAATTTCTAGTTCGCAAAGAACACAGAATTCAGCAAAATAAACACTTCTTAAACACTAATTTCACCAAATTACACATACTCACATGTGATAATTCATACATAATCATTACCCAATACTTATAGAGTGATTTTAACCCATTAAAACATATAATTCTGCTGTAATTCAACATGCAAATTATACTGTTCTTGATGTTCTTGAAGGTTTTGAACAAAATATAGAATTTAATGCTACGGATTAGATTTATAAAACCAAATCCAATCATTCAAATTTCGTTTTGTTCGTTTTAGCATGCATAATCATATACAAGTGGAAATTTTAGAACAATTCATGTTTGACATATTAAAATCGCGTATAAGGCCATATGGCCCATATCACATACTCTATAAATTTTTGAAACAACAAGTCATAATATCGTTATAATATTATGAAATTGATGATATGAAACATACAATATATATATAACATGCCATACTACTCGAATTATTACATATATTCACATAATTATTACCCTTTCCAACTCTGAGAAACTTTACGAGAAGACTTTAAGTCATATTCATGAAAACTTTAAAAGGCGTAAAATAAGAATTTGGGTTGAAGAGAATTACCCAAGCGTAAAGTGAATAAGGATGACAAATTGAAACCCTTCTCAAACTCTTGATCACACAACTCACACTCTCACTCAACAATTTCTCAACTCTCTCTGTGAAGTTATGCGGACTTAGAAAAAAAAATGAAGAAGAAGAAGGCGTATGAAATAAATAGAAAAGGGCGACAGCGTTGTGGAGGTCGATTTACCTATCATGGGCAAGCTGCTCCCAACCTCCCTTAGTGCCATGTTTGGCTAGCAAGAAAATAATTCAAAAACCATTTAATTTAATAAAACATTATCATATAGTTTAAATAATGTCACACTCCTTTATAAAATAAATCAATATCTTATTTAATTTACTTTAACTAAAATATAATGATTTCTCAATAATGCACATAGTCACATAATTAAATTTTCTCATTTAATAATAATATCAATTATTAAATCTCTAATTAATAATTAAATTAATTAAAATACTATCAAAGCTTATTAAATATTTCTTTTAATACACTAAGCTCACATAATCACATACTTGAATAATAAAATTCTCCACATTAATTTAATAAATATAACACATATAATTAAATTAATCTACCACAACTTCATCAATTAATCATTTAATCTAATAATTAATTCATCGAAAAATATTTATTCAATCAATAAATATTTAAAATTAAATCACAAAGTCTCGGTTGTCACATCTTTCCCTCTTAAAAGGATTATGTCCCCGAATCACAATTCAACAATTAAGTCGTTACATTCTCCCCTTAAAAAGATTACATCCCAGAATCGCTTATAACAATCTAAGTAAACAATTGAGGATAATTTTTCATCATATTCTCTTCGAGTTCCCACGTAACTTCTTCAGCGTTGTGGTTCCTCCAAATTACCTTAACCGAAGGTATTACTTTATTTCTCAGAACTTGTTCTTTGCGGTCGACAATTTGAACAGGAATTTCTTCTTATGATAAATCTTTATCGAAATGTAGGGGTTCATATTCGATCACGTGCTTGTAATCGGGTTTGTATTGTAGTAGGACTGAGACATGGAAAACGTTGTGGACATTCTCTAGGGCTAGAGGTAAGGCTACCTCGTAAGCAACTTCTCTGACCCTTCGTAGAACTTCAAAGGGTCCAATGAATCTTGGGCTTAATTTCCCTTTCTTTCTAAATCTGATCTTTCCCTTCCAGGGAGAGACCTTTAAAAACACATAACTACCCAGCTCGAACTCAACATTCTTACAGTGTGGATCAGCGTATTTCTTCTGTCTATCTTGAGCTGCTGTCAATCTCGCTCGGATCACTTTGACTATTTCTGTTGTTTGTTGTACCAATTCCGGGCTTAGTAATTGTCTTTTGCCAACTTTGTCCCAGTATAGCGGAGTTCTGCACTTTCTGCCGTATAGCGCTTTATATGGTGGCATGCCAATACTAGCGTGGCAACTGTTGTTGTAGCCGAACTCTACGAGCGGTAGATGGTCATCCCAATTTCCTTTAAAGTCCATTATACAAGCTCTTAACATATCTTCCAATGTCTGAATTGTTCTTTCACTCTGTCCATCTGTCTGAGGGTGATATGTTGTGCTCATTCGCAACTGTGTACCCAGGCATTCCTGTAGACATTTCCAGAAGTTCGACGTAAAGCGCGGATCTCTATTAGAAATAATTGACACCGGAATTTCGTGCCTTGACACAATCTCTTTCACATATAACCTTGCCAACTTATCTAAGTTGAATCTAATTTTGATCGGAAGGAAGTGTGCGGATTTCGTCAATCGGTCAACAATAACCCATACTGCATCGTAGCCTTTCTTAGTTGTCGGTAGGCCAACCAGTAAATCCATCGTAATATGTTCCCATTTCCACTCTGGGATTTCTAAAGGTTGTAGTAACCCACTCGGTCTCTGATGTTCTACTTTCACTTTCTGATATGTCAGGCATTTAGCAACACATTCTGCAACCTCTCGTTTCAAATTTGGCCACCAAAAATGTTGTCGAAGATCTTGATACATCTTGGTGCTACTAGGGTGAATCGAATATCTTGAGTTGTGAGCCTCGCTCAAATTTCTTCCTTAATGTCTGGTACTGGCGGTACCCAAATTCTGCTCTCAAATCTTAGTAATCCCTCACTGTCTATTTTGAATCTCGGTTCAGTCCCTTCAGATATCTTCTTCTTCACTTTCTCACATTCTTCGTCCTAAAGTTGAGCCTCCTTAACTTTATCCAGTAAAGTTGTACCAGCTTGCTTCTGGAACAGCTTCTCGTCAATCTCTATAGGATACTTCACTTCTAATTCCATCTTTTCCATTGCTAAAATTAGCTCCTCCTGAGCGGTCAACATCATCAATTTCTCCCGACCTTTTCTACTTAGGTCGTCGGCCAGCACAATTTCCTTACTCGGATGGTATAGAATCTCACAATCATAGTCCTTAATTAAATCCAACCACCTTCTTTGGCGCATATTCAAGTCTTTCTATGTAAAAATATATTTCAAACTCTTGTGATCTGTATATATTTCACACTTCTCCCCATAGAGATAGTGCCTCCAGATTTTCAAAGCAAAAACCACTGCAGCTAACTCCAAGTCGTGGGTCGGATACCCCTTCTCATAAACTTTCAGTTGTCGTGATGCGTACGCAATAACTCTGCCATTTTGCATAAGCACACAGCCAAGTCCTTTATGTGATGCATCACTATAAACCACAAAATTTCCTGTATCATCCGGAAGAGATAACACAAGTACTTAACTTAACCTCTTCTTTAATTCTTGAAAACTTTCCTCACACTTCTCCGTCCAAACAAATTTCACCGATTTCCTAGTCAAATTCGTCAACGGAGTTGCGATCTTGGAAAAATCCTGAATGAATCTTCTATAATAACCCGCTAATCCAAGAAAACTTCTTACTTAAGCGGCGTCTCTTGGTGATTCGATTAATCACAACCGACTTTTGAGAGGATCCACCGAAATTCCATCCCGATCGATCACATGTCCAAGAAATTGTACTCTTTCAATCCAAAATTCACATTTCGAAAACTTAGCATACAACTTCTCTCTTCTCAATGTCTCTAATGTCACACTCAAATGCTCTTCGTGTTCTTCCTTGGTTTTTGAATATACCAAAATATCATCTATAAATACCACTACGAATTTGTCCAAAAACGGCTTGAACACTCCATTCATTAAGCCCATAAATGCTACAGGAGCATTTGTTAGACCAAATGACATTACCAAAAATTCGTAGTGATCGTATCGTGTTCTAAACGCTGTCTTCGGTACATCTTCTGGTCTCACCTTCAGTTGATGATAACCACTTCTCAAATCTATCTTTGAAAAGTATTTTGCTCCCTTTAACTGATCGAACAAGTCGTCAATTCACGGTAATGGATACCTATTCTTGATCGTAACCTTATTCAGTTCTCTATACTCTATGCAGAGTCGCATTGTTCCATCCTTCTTCTTCACAAATAAAATCGGCGCTCCCCACGGTGATACGCTGGGTTGAATGTACTTCTTGTCTAGTAATTCTTGTAGTTGGACCATCAGTTCTTTCATCTCTACCGGTGCCATTCGGTATGGTGCCTTCGATATTGGAGCCGTTCCTGGAGCCAAATCGATTACGAACTCAACTGATCTATCCGAAGGAAGTCCTGGCAAATCATCCGAAAATACGTCTGCGAAATCTCTCACTACTGGTATCTCATCGATTTTTGGATTCTCTTTACGACTATCAACTATGTAAGCTAGATATCCTACATAGCCTTGCCTTAACAACCTTCTGGCCTGCATCATCGTCAGACAACTCACTTGTCTAGGCGACTTGCTACCATAAAACACAACCTTTGACTAAGTCAAAAGGTTAATACGTTTCTTCTGGCAGTCAATTACCGCCCCACAACTGGATAACCAGTCCATACCCAAAATAACATCGAATTCTCCGAGTCGAATCGGAATAAGATCTACGTTCATGATATTACCCTTAATATCCACTCTACAATTCTTATGCACATACTTAACAGGGATTATTTCTCTATTCACAATTTCTATGTTCATGGGGCATTCTAACTCGTCCCTAAGCAATTCTAAGTTCTTAGCAAAGTCATCGGATATAAATGAACAAGTAGCACCCGAATCAAATAATACATAAGCATTAACTTTATTAATCGAATGATACGACACCGCATCGCGCGGCGCACTGCGCATCTTGCCTTTGTCATGTTGAGCGTTAATTTGGCCGATTCGATTGGTTGCGGTTGGTCTGCAATGATAGTCGAGTGCTTCCACCAGTATTTCCTCTATTTCCTCTGAACTTCGTCCCTCCAGATCCCTTCTTAGGACAATCTCTTGCAAGATGGTCCTTTGAGCCACATGTGAAGCAGGCACCCTTCTTTGGGTTGGACGGTTTGGTGATATGTGGCCTTCCTAACCACAATTGTAGCACATTTCGCTTCCCTTTCATGCAAACTCCCAGATGAGTTTTTTTCATGAGTTGAGCACGGTTCGATCTTCTTCTTACGCCCTCCTGTTGACTTTACGGTGACCAATTATCAGACCACTTCCTCTTCGATTGTGATTACCCCGATTACTACTCCCACAGATTTTGTTGTTACATTCATTCTCACTTTTCTTCTTCTTCTGATCCTGATTGTACTTAGTTACCGCATCGCTTCCACCTTCAACGAGTATGGCCTTCTCTAACACTCCCACAAAAGTGTTCAATTGGAACATTGACACTTTGTTATACTGACAGGGCTTGATCCTGTTGAATCGTCTTGCCTTCCTCTCATCGGTGTGCACTTGGTATGTGGCAAACCTAGCCAACTCGTTAAACCTTGTCGCGTAATCAGCTACTGACATACTCCCTTGTTTCAACTCTAGAAACTAAACTTCCATCTGATTTTGTGAACTTGCCGGAAAGTACATCTCGAAGAACATCTCTTTGAATCTTTCCCAGGATATTACACCTTCACCTCCTCTCACTTTGTTTGCCTTCCACCAATAACTGGCTTCGGACTTCAGCATAAACGTCGCAAACGCGGTTTTCTGGTCTTCCCTTACTTTAGCAATATCGAACACCTTCTCCATCTCCATAACCCAGGTCTGAGCCTCGATTGGGTTTATGGAACCCTTAAACTCTGGCGGTCCCACCGCCTTGCAGTCCTTGAACGAGGTGTTTAGTGGAGCTTGTGGTTGATTATTAAGTGATCCAGCTAAAAGGTTCACCAATTACTGAACGGGGTTAGCATTGGCGTCGTTGTTATTGTTTGTTAACCCTTCCTGGGCTTGCTGACGAATTTGTCTTCTTCTAGGCGGCATATTTCTGTTAAGAATATATGCTTATTAGGTCTTTACTCAATCTCTAAAACATTTAGGACTTAACTAAATATTTAATCATAACTTACTTAACACATCTATTCAAATAAACTCTAACATTTTCATTAAATTCAAAAGTTTTAACATAAAAAGATAGTATCATTGCTATTTACATCCACTATCCCGAGATAAAGAATCTACAGGATTTAAAACATCAAAATATTCCTTTTTTTATAATCACATCGGAATTTACATCATTAACTACCAAATAATTTTCACATAATTAAACTAATACTATCACTGTCTGTTAAGACGTTGAATAGCCTTGCTACGTTCCTCCTCCATGATGCGAGACATCGTTCTGCGATCTAGCATATATGATGGTAGATCCTCAAACTGGATTGGATACTTCCTAATTCGATCTTGGACCGCATCCATTGCATTTTGTAGTGTAGAGTATGTCTCCTCAAGTTTAGCCTTCTTCGCACGATGATCATCTTCTGCAAGATCAGCACGGCGTGACTCTCGTACCCAGCCCTCCTCTGTTATGGCAAGCCTCTCGGAGCTCTCTTTCAGATCCTTCTTCAACTTTTCTATCTCTGCGGACTTGTCCTCGGTTTGACCCTTCTCGTGAACCAGATCCCACTCCACGTTTCCCAAACGTGTGTGAAGAGTCATAATCTCTCTATCCCTCTGCTCAATAATAATCTGCTGACTAACCGCCCGCTCAGTCAGATCTTGGACAGTGTCCTGCAACTCTATGTTATGATCATAAAGTGCATCATACATCTCAGCATCAATGGAGTTCGGTGGGAACTCCTCTTCTTCCTCTTCTTCCTCAGGATCCTCCTCTGGATTAGTCTCAAGCTCATGCTCCTGACCAACAACAGTGATCAAAGGAGATGACTCTCTCTATACCAGCTGTTCCCTGACGACATGAATGTCTCGGGGCTCCTCCTCTATAGGTACTCGAGGTTCCTCCTCCCCAGCTCGACTAGCTCCTCCAACATCCGACATCCTGACAACAAAATTTTAAGTTTTAGTTACTAATCCGTGCTAGCGAACACATAGATTAACACATAAGCACATAAAGTCTTTTATTATCTTCAATGAATTTAGAAATCCATTTCTTATAACTCGATAAGAGTTTACCACTACTATATTCTCAATCTCCTACAAGGCTACTACCTAAGGTTGTTTCCTCACCTAAGGTTCATAACCTCTGACTTTGATACCAACTGTGACCCCCAATCGGCACTTCCATTTCCATGAGATTTGGTGTTCCTTCAGACAAACATCATCTATCTATCTACCCATAAATAAATGCAAACCATGCAATAGATAGAAATAAATAATAAATCTCTCCCCTTATGGGGTTACATCAACTGAATAATAAATAAATCCCAGGTTACTCTAACCTTAAATCATCTGTGCGGAAACAAAAATAAATAAGTCTTAGTAACATCAATTCTAGTTACATAACCGTAATAATATAACAATCTTCATTACTTGCTAAGCTTGCCCTTGCCCTTACTAGTGGAAGGTTCGTCTGCTCTTTCGTTCTTAACTACAATGTTATTATTATGCAAGAGTGAGCACGATTGCCCACAAGTATAACAATATAACAAATGACTAATAATAACATGCGAATGAATTAACAATTTCTAAAATAAAAGCTCAACTTTTGAATCAAGAATGAATAACAAGAATCAAAAGAACTTCTGAGGGTCATAAGACCTTGAACTATGTCCTAGGTTGTCAAGTGTTTATACTTGAAACCTTTAACAGTCATAAGACTATGGACTCTTCTTCTCGTACTTAGGGGGATCATCCCTTAGTACCATACTGTGCACAATATCTTAACGCTAAAGCTTAAATAATCCCCTATACAGGGTTGTTCATCTAAGTTTGACATTCGAGTTCGCACCAAAGGAAGTTTGGTTTGGATAATTCATCAAAGGTTCTGAAATTTAGAACGCTCATCAACTATGGACTAGTCGAATCAATAAAGGTTCGCTAGTCTAACAGGTTTAACAATAATTGATAACTTAACTTGAACAGAATCTTAAAAAGCATACAATAGAATAAGTATTGTATAACAGCATCATGTTTGAAAGATTAATAAACTGTAATATACAAGACAGGCTTGATCAATAATAATGAGAACTTACTCAATGTAGAAAGGTGAATTAATCAACTTATATAACGATAACAAGTAGGGTTAGGAAACTTGCTCAACGAAAGTTTAGGGTAAGAAACTTTCCTCGTGCGTAGATTACACGTTAATAAAACTCGTTCTTTGATTTAAATCCTACATATCATTCATGTTCACAACACCAATCAATTATCACGTAATAAACATCACAAGTTTATTCTTTGTCTAACTCGAGTTCATGACTATACTTAGTCAAATTATCGTACTTGTTTTCACATAATATTATACTACACGAACAACAAGCTAAGTATATAATCAACAATTCAATAAACATGTAATTGTCTTCTTGACTTGGTAAAAACTCATTTTAATATCTCATTATATGTCTAACAAGTTTTTATATTCATTAGACTAGGTTACTAACTCATTTCAATACTTGAATATTGAAAAAATACATTTTCTGGACATTCTGCTAAGTGGTATTGTATTTTCCCTTTTATCTTGAGTTTTGGCGCTCTATGGTAGCGAGAAATGAACTAGGAGTTGGCGTGTGGTAAAACCCCGAACTCTAATTTCGATTAGCAAAGAAACGAAACAAATAAAATAAACACTTCTTAAACACTAATTTCACCAAATTACACATACTCACATGTGATAATTCATACATAATCATTACCCAATACTTATAGAGTGATTTTAACCCATTAAAACATATAATTACAGAATTCAACATGCAAATTATACTGTTCTTGATGTTCTTGAAGGTTTTTGAACAAAAACATAGAATTTAATGCTACGGATTCGTTATAAAACCAAATCCAATCATTCAAATTTCGTTTTGTTCGTTTTAGCATGCATAATCATATACAAGTGGAAATTTTACAGAACAATTCATGTTTGACATATTAAAATCACGTATAAGGCCATATGGCCATATCACATACTCTATAAATTTTTGAAACAACAAGTCATAATATACGTTATAATATTATGAAATTGATGATATGGAAACATACAATATATATATAACATGCCATACTACTCGAATTATTACATATATTCACATAATTATTACCCTTTCCAACTACAGAAACTTTACAGAAGACTTTAAGTCATATTCATGAAAACTTTAAAAGACGTAAAATAAGAATTTGGGTTGAAGAGAATTACCCAAGCGTAAAGTGAATAAGGATGACAAATTGAAACCCTTCTCAAACTCTTCAATCACACAACTCACACTCTCACTCAACAATTTCTCAACTCTCTCTGTGAAGTTATGCCAGACTTAGAAAAAAAATGAAGAAGAAGAAGGCGTATGAAATAAATAGAAAAGGAACTGACGCGTTGTGGAGGTTACCTATCATGGGCAACTGCTCCCAACCTCCCTTAGTGCCATGTTTGGCTAGCAAGAAAATAATTCAAAAACCATTTAATTTAATAAAACATTATCATATAGTTTAAATAATGTCACACTCCTTTATAAAATAAATCAATATCTTATTTAATTTACTTTAACTAAAATATAATGATTTCTCAATAATGCACATAGTCACATAATTAAATTTTCTCATTTAATAATAATATCAATTATTAAATCTCTAATTAATAATTAAATTAATTAAAATACTATCAGGCTTATTAAATATTTTTTTTAATACAATAAGCTCACATAATCACATACTTCGAATAATAAAATTCTCCACATTAATTTAATAAATATAACACATATAATTAAATTAATCTACCACAACTTCATCAATTAATCATTTAATCTAATAATTAATTCATCAAAAATATTTATTCAATCCAATAAATATTTAAAATTAAATCACAAAGTCTCGGTTGTCACAATTATAAACATGAATTGTGAATTTAACTAACATCTTTGGTGATTCAGGTGAAGACAGGTGATGAAAGTTCTATTTGTCTTGGGTATAATAAAGAACTGTTGATGAGTATGATAGGGATAAAATTGATAATAAACTTTTAAATCATTGAAGATAGTAGATATCATGCTCTACTTGACTCTTCTAATGGATTGCTTATTCCGCTGCAATTGTTGATCTAAAACTTATTGTCTATTGTATTCTATCAATTGTTATACTGTTGAAGGCTAAGGATAATTTATTCTTCATTAACTTAGTCATAATATTTCTTACTGGGTTAGTTGAGCTCACCCTTTCTTTCACCGTTCTCTTCGTGAAATGAGAATATAATTTGGGACGAGTGGGGAATGGAGTGATGGTGCGAGATGGTGGCTATAGTAGTCCTCACTATTTTTATAAAATAGTGTGATAATAATTGTAATGAGGACTCCATTGAGTGTGGATATTGTCTAGAAGGCAATATTCGTGTTTAAACTCTCAGCTATGTTTTGTCGTATTTTGCACGATAGTTATAATAAAGAAGTTTGTAGTTGAGTTCTGTACCATGTATCTGGCGACCCAAGATGGGTGATGTATACCTATTTTGGGGGTGTCACATCATCGGTTTTAATCTTTAACTGATGATATCCGGAACGAAGATTGATTTTTGAAAAGAATTTGGCGCCTTGCAACTGGTCAAACAGGTCATCAATTCGTGGAAACGGATACCTATTTTTGATGGTGACATGATTCAACTCCCAATAATCAATACAAAGTCGCATACTTCCATCTTTCTTCTTTACGAAGAGAACAGAGCACCCCAAGGAGATGTACTAGGACGAATGAAACTAATGTTGTCTAACAATTCCTGCAGTTGGGTCTTTAACTCCTCAAGTTAAACAGGAGCAATTCGATATGGGGCTTTAGAAATGGGTTTTGTACCGGGTTCAAGGTCGATACAAAATTCAATTTCACACTCTGGGGGTAGGCTAGGAGGTTCTTCAGGGAATACGTTAGGAAATTTATTAACAATAGAAATATCATTCCAATCTGACGTATTTTTGTTTAAATCTGTGACATGGGCTAAGAAAGCTTGACATCCTTTTTTTAATAAATGAATAGCTTTATGGCTTGATATGACAGTGATTGACTTTAGTGGTTTGGTCGCTTGAATTCGCATAATAGGTTGGTTAGAAATATGAAAGCTAACAACCTTACGAAAATAATCAATTTTTGCATGATGAGTAGTTAACCAATCAATCCCTAAAATCACATCAAACGCAACTATTTTTAAGGAAATAAGATCGACAGGTAACGTGCGGTTACCGATTTGAATCAAACAAGACTTATAAATAGTGGATGTAATAAAGGTTTCCCCCAACGGAGTTTCAACTGATAAGTTAAAGTTTAATTTCTCCGGAGTCAAATTTTAACTTTGAGCGCAAGTAGGAGAAATAAAAGAATGGGTAGAACTGGTATCAAATAAGGTATAAACTTCGTAAGAGTTTATGATTAGCTTACTCGTGATCACCTCGTTCAGATTCCTTGCTTTTTGGAAGGTTACAACAAACTCTCTCCCTTGAACTACCGGTTTTGTCTTGTCTAGGACGGCCTTTGATGCCTCCATCCCAGCTGGTCTTGACTTTGGTGCACGACAAAATCGAGCTAGGTGACCTTCTCTTCCATAATTATAACATGCTTTAGACTGCTGCGTCTGGTTTGGGTGATGTGTCCTCCCTCGCATTTGTAACATATCTGACCGGCAATGATTACATCTTTCCATCATTATTGAATCTCCTCTTCTTGAAATTTCCACTTCTATTATCTTAGCCATGATTACCACTGGAGTGGTTACCATTTCTTGCATGTTGATTCTCTCCATGTTTGTTGTCACCACTTCGATGACTGCTACCACTGGTATTATCGACTTGTCGGCTGCTCTCTCTTGGTTGGGTTGACTCATTATTGCGTTCCAATAACTGAGCCCTATTTACAACATCTAAATACAAACACAGTTTGTGAGAAATGAGGTATTGACGTATTTTGGGTCTCAAACCTCGCAAAAACATTCGCGTCATTCTCTCCTCATTATCAACTAAATGGGATGCGAACCGGGACAACTCGGCAAACTTAGCCTCATACTGCGACACGGTCATATTGTTTTGTTCCAACTTGATAAACTCCACCTCCTTCATGTGACGAATACTTTCAGGAAATTACTTGTCGTTGAACAGCTCTTGGAACTTCTTCCAAGACATTTTGAGTGTAGCAGGCTGAGTATGCTTTACTAATTCCCACCAGTAATCTGCTTCTCCTCTCAACATGAAGGTGGCAAAGGGAACCTTTTGCTCCTCGGAGCATCCCAAGACATCAAATATCTTGGTGATCTGCTTTATCCACGTCTCCACCTTAAGTGGTTCTGGCTTTCCCCAAAACTCTGATGGTCCCAGCTCCTTGAATTGCTTAGCGGTATCCATCTATGAGTTGCCAGTGTTTCCACCTGCATTTTGAACAGGAGCCGCTCTCGCCTGATGTTGCATAAATTGTATAAAGCCTCTGAACATCCCATCGTTTATCATTTGATCAGTGTTGTTGTTTACCTGAGGATTATTGTCTTCCTGTTGCACATTATCCTGGGTATTGATCGTTGGCGACTCAACGATCTCATGTGCTTCATTGTTGATCTCAACATTTTTAGATGCCATTTCCAAATACTGCCACAAAATAAGGATTATTTGATATGTCACATATTATCCCTATACTCTGACCAACCAATTAAATACCAAATAAACTTAGGTAGGTCATACTAGCAAAATAATTCTCCGTCTCTCCTCTCCTAGTTCTTGTCTCACATCTCAGCAAGGGATCATATCCCTAAGCTTTGATACCAACTGTGACGCCCCAAAAATAGGTATACATCACCCATCTTGGGTCGCCAAATACATGGTACTTAATACAAATAAAAACTTAATTATACAACATGAGCTGAGAGTTTTTACACGAATATTGTCTTCTAGACAATATCCAAACTCAAATGGAGTCCTCATTACATTTATTGTCACACTATTTTATAGAATAGTGAAGACTACTATAACACCATCTCGGACCATCACTCCGTTCCCCGACTAGTTCCGGCTACGTTCTCATTTCTTGAAGAGAACAATGGAAGAAAAAGGGTGAGCTCAACTAGCCCAGTAAGAAATATTATGACTAAGATAATGCAGAATAAGTTATCATTAGCCTTCAACAATGTTAAACTGATAGAATATAATAGACAACAAGTTTAACTGCAGCAGAATAAGCAATCTATTAGAAGAGTCAAGTAGAGCATGATATCTACTATCTTCTATGATTTAAAAAGTTTATCATTAACTTTATCGTTGGGACTCAGCTTAATAAATAAATCAAATCATCCCTGCACTACGGGCTAATGATATTCATTAGTATCACGTCCAAAAATTATTCCTGCACTACGGGACAAGAATATTCGTGTAATCATCAATGGTCATGATCATACCGAATTATCCCTGGTCATAATCATACCAATCAACAGTCCATTTATGCACGTAAGCCAAAGATGACTTTCATCACAATATAAGCATGAGGATGATGACAATGATATAAGAATTCAATTAAAAGAAAGCAAAGGATAAATTTTAAAGATTTATAATTTAATTTATCCAGAATTCAATAATTTCTAAATTGTCAACATGATACTGCTTTGTAAAGTAAAATTCAAGAATAATATCCATGTATCAAAAATAATTTGGACAGAAAAAAATTAAATTTTTCGGTGAATAGTATCCCGTGAATAGTATCCTATGAATAGTACTTCGAGAATAGTACCCCATGAATAGTACCCCGATATGAAAAGTGCCCTGAATACCCGAGTTAATAATATTTGAGTGAATAGTAATCGAGTGAATAGTAACTCGTGAATAATAACTCGTAAATAGTATTCCGACATGAAAAGTGCCCTGAATACCCGAGTGAATATTATTTTAGTAAATAGTAACCAGGTGAATAATAACCCGTGAATAGTAATTAGTGAATAGTACCCCGACATGAAAAGTGTCTCGAATACCTGAGTGAATAATATTTTAGTGAATAGTAACCGGGTGAATAGTAACCTGTGAATAGTATCCCGGTGAAAACATTGATATTTAATAAGAGAGTTCATATCAATATTCCAATGAAACGATACTGGATGAAGCGAAAAACTCAAGGATATTCCACTAATTTCAAGGATTATAGAAGAAATACTTACCATAGTAAGTTTAGATTTAAGAATATGAAAAGAAATAACATACGAAACTGCAAATGGATTTTCACCTGTCATACGGTACGTAATCTGCGTAGACAGGTTATTCCGACATATTAAAGGATGAATACGAAAAACAATATTCCTTATGAATAGGAAAGAAATAATACCCCTTACCTTAGTAGAAAATTTGGATATCGCAATAGTGAAGTAGCAGAATACTCTTCTTCTTGCTCTCTATAGTTTCTCTCTCTATAATGTCTCTTGTGAATCTCAGTGAATTGGTGAGAATGAAAGAAGAATTAAGCTTCTATTTATAGGAGAAATGACTAAATAGTAACTAATTCATGAAGCGGTCAGATTGATTTACTATTAAACAGCAGACGGTCCATATTGATTACTATTAAAATAACAATGAAGCGGTCAGATTGATTTACTTTTAAAACCACCACCGACGGTCCAGATTGATTTACTTTTAAAAACACCACCAACGGTCCAGATTGATTTACTTTTAAAACAACCACCGACGGTCCATGTAACGCCCCCAAATTCAGGTACTTGAAACCCGAACTCGGTGCTTTACGATACCATTTCTATGAGCGGAATAATACTAATAATAATAACAATAATATGAATATTAAAATTAACTTACATTTATTAGAGTCTAATCCCAAGTACGCAACTTTTACTACATTCATTACAATACATGATAATAATAAATATCATTGTCTTAATAAAGTCATACTATTACATGGAATACCATAACACTTATTTTGTTTGCTTTTCTTTTTCCCTTGTTCTTGACCGAACCTTCTAGTTGTTCACACTTAGCTGAAAACATTTAAGTTAAGCAAGGATGAGCATTTGAGTGCCCAGCAAGTAATAGCAACAATGAATATTAGCTAAAAGGATTAAATGTTTTCTTTAAAAGACACTTCTACAACGAATCAACAGTTGTGAAGTAAGCTGAACCAATAATAATAATATATTTATTCTATATCAAATTTTTGAAACTACGTACTGACTATAACTGGAGATTAGTTGACAGACTATGAATATTATTTTTAATTTTCGCTAAGGTTTAGCAGAACTTCATCCACAAACCGTCATAACTTACGGGCGCGAGGGTGTACATCCCACGTGCCCTGTATTGACCAATACTACATGCAAGAACGATATTATCGTTCATTCAATCCGCCTTAGGCGCATAAAAATTTTCCCATGTTCGAGATGTTCATACTTAGTCGGGAATCCGAACCAAAATAACTCGGTTGGATACAATAATGTTTTATCATGTTCAACGATATATCTAAATATGTGTCTAGCTGGGTCAAATAGCTTAGACGGCTTTTAATTAATGTATACATACTGGAGATCAATAGGTATATATCAACATGTGATTAAATACAATGATTATGCAAGTGGGGACGCTTGTATAACCATATTTAGAAATTAACGAACAGAATTAATATCTGAATTATACAATAATATTGTACTAATAAATAATGATCGGCTATATAATCGATAAAAATAGTGTTAATATTCTGGCAAAATGATAATATAATTCTGAAACTTTCTTATTTATGTCCATTGCATAAAGTAAATGCAAAGGTAGGATACTTGTCTGGTCTGCTGCTTACAATACGCAACTTAGTTTTATCTTTTATACTGAAACCTATCATTAATAAGATCATTCTATCGATTAGAATAACATATCATAACACACAGTACTGCTATTTGCAGTCAGCACATAACCTAAGTACATTGTCATATAAATTTAATAGTCATTGAATCACAAACAAACACTTATCAAGTCAAACTATCTAGGTCTGGATCAGTTTCTAAAATATTTCGGTGTACCGACGGCTTTATCAGGTAATTATCGAGTCTAAGACTCTATCGAGTAATTCCATATTCTTTTAGATATTTTAAATATTAGTCGTATTATTTTTCATAGCCTTATAATAATTTTTAATTAATTATTATAATTTATCATGATTTTTCAAACACTGGAATCATTATAACATGATTTAAATATCAAATAATTCTATTATCATTAATATTTAAATAATATTAAACTATTAATAAAACCATTGCCAAAATATTAAAGTTATTTATAATAACTCAAAATATTTTTAAAGTACTAATATTACCCTTAAATAATTTTTAAAATAATTAAAAATTATTTTAAATAATTACCATTAATACTTAAATGTTAATGCATTATTTATCAAAATCTTAAAAGTCATTAATTATAACTTAAAATATTTTTAAATCATTTATATCCTCTTTAAATGATTTTTAAATTAATAATACCATTTTTAAACTATTTATTTAATATAATTATTAAATAAACTTAATATCATTAATATATCATTAATATTATTAATATCAAATTATTAATTAAATTTTCCTTTAAATATTAGAAGTTATATTTTATAACTTAAAATATTCTTAAACACTTTATTTTCATTTAAAATGATTTTTATAATATTAAAATCATTTTTAAACTAATTTATTTAATATAAATATTAAATAAATCTAATATCATTAATATTAAAATATTAATATTTTTCATGACAAAATATCAAAAGTTATATTTTATAACTTAAAATATTTTTATAACCTTTAAATCATTTTTATAAGATTTTTAAATCATTAATTCTATTTTTCATAATTAATTTAATACATTTATTAAATAAATTAATTATCATTAATATTAACTTATTAATGAAATTTCATCACAAAATATTAAAAGTCATTAAAAATAACTTAAAATATTTTCTTATACCATAATATAATTTTAAATGATTTTTCAAGTATTAAAATCATTTTTAAATAATTTATTTAATATAATAATTAAATAAATTAAATGCCTTTAATATTCCAAAAATATTAAATATTTATGAAATATATTAAAATTATTAAAACTAATTTTTAGGCTTTAAAATAATTTTATAGTCATTTATTTTGTAATTTTAATAATTAAAACTATTTTCTCTAATTATTTAAATAAAATAATTAATTTTCAAAATTAAGCGTCAGCTAAATGGCCCTATAATGATTTAAGCTGTCCCATTATAGGTGTTCTTGAGCGTTTCTTGAGCTTCGCTTAGAAACCCATGTCACCATGAGGGTCTTTAGGTTTGACCAAGTCTAGATCTATGTTCCAGCTGAATACAGGGCTTGTAATGGTATCAAGATTATAGTATTTATGTAATACTACATACACTAACTCAGATCATGGCCAAACAACAACATCACAAAGAGATCGAAGCCTCCAAATATCATGTCAGGCGTGTTCTTCAATTTCTGGATTTTCCAGAATTGAAGGTACCTACTTTGAGCCTTTAAATCAATGATTTCCAAGCTTACTTTGTATGATGTAATGGTTCTATCTTGCAGTCCGGATGTCAGGGAACATTTATATATTATCAGATCATCATAACAATAAAATATCTAAGAGATCATGTGTAAGACCCCAACTTTTATGAATAAAGATGAATTTTCTATAATTATCATTTTTAAATATTATGGAATGAATTTGATATAATGTTATAGTTGTGGGTAATATTTAGAAATTTTGCAAAGTACACAAGTTGTTTATAATATTCGATTGGTCGGGGAATATTCGTACGACGGCACAATCATTGGTGGACCACACAATGGAATTATTGTCGGATTAAGAAAATGACAAAAAAATATTTTATGAAAATAACGGCAGAAGTTTTACCTTTAACTGTTGAAACACCCAGTGTTAAAAGTACAGGAATACACGTGGTTACATAGTTGCACACGGTATTGATTATTGATGCTTACGTGAGAAGTCATTCAGTTTTATTCAATTATTGTCGATATTTTATATATTATTAAATCAATAATTGAGATGATGAGTTATTAATATTATTATTTGCATTATTAACGATGTCTAGAAGAAGTTCGCCAAGGAGAGGTTTGGTCACCTAATTGTGCTTGATAGGGAGAAATCCTTATTGGAAAGCCCCTCTTTCCGAGAAAACGACACAGTCGATTAATAGTGTGAATAATAATAATGATGATGAAGTTTTGTTTTATTAGTATTATTAATGTAATAAAAGCAGAAAAACTTTTTATATAAAAGAATACTTTTATAAAGTTATTCATTTTATTAGGCTAATAGTAAAATCTTTTTATATAAAATGAATACTTTTATAAAGTTATCTATTTTATTAGACAATAATTAGAATATATTATATTTTATTATGCATAGTGCTTGCATAGTGCCTGCATAGTGTTTGCATAGTAAAATCTTTTTAAAATTTATTCGTTTTATTAGATTATAAATAGAATATATTATATTTTATTGTAAACCAACTGGACCGTCTGGTTTAAAGTAAATCGATGCGGGATAGTTCATGGATTAGTTCTTATTCAATCCATTCTTCTATAAATAGAAGCTCATTCCTTCATTATTTCTTACGAATTCACTTTGAAACTCTAGAGAGAAAGCGTAGAGAGAATTATTCTTCTATCTTGGCGTATTTCTTTAGCGTTTAAGAAAGCTTTGAAAGCGTAGTGCAAGTTTCTTCAAGTATATCCCTTCTACTGGTTTGAGTACTCTTCTTTATAAGGTAAGGGTATTATTTCTTTTGTATTCATGAAGAGAACTTACGTTATTCTATTTTTTTATTATTACATTAGAATAACTTTTGTATCTGTGATCTACCCATACTTGGTGAAATTCTTACATTATTCCATTCTTTATTATTACATTTGGAATATCCTGTCTGCATGCATTTCTGTGGGACTGGTTCCGTCTTTATTTTATACATTGGAATATCACATACATGCATTTTCTGTGGGACCGATTCCGTTATTTATTATTACATTGGAATAACACATACATCACAAGCACCGCATGCATGGTGATTTCATTGTTATTACATTCTTTATTATTCTCATTTGGAATATCACGCCGGTGCGTACATACCTTTGGGGTTCAGATTATTTATTATTACGTTGAAATAACACGTCATCGCGGGCACCGCATGCATGGTGATTTCTTTTGTTATTCCATTCTTTATTATACTCGGTTGGTTAAAGTTTTGACTTCTATACTCCATGAAATTAGTGGAATATCCTTGATATTTGCGCTTCATCCAATATCTTTCATGGAAATATTCTTACGAGCATTCTTAAATTTTACTCTACAAAGAAGTATCATATTGACAATTTGGACGTTATTAGTTCCTGAATAAATTAATTCTTGAACTTGTTTTATTGAATTTTTATATCATTGTCATCATCCTCATGTTTATATTTTGTTGAAAGTCATCTGTGGCCTGTAGTGCATAGATGGGCTTGGTATGATTACGACCAGGGATTATTCAGTGTAATCATGACCATAATGTTACAAATGATGTGGTAAAAGTCCTCATTGGCCCGTAGTGCATTGATGGACAGTTGTTGGCATGATCATGACCATTGATAAATACACGAATATCCTTGGCCTGTAGTGCATGGATAATTTGTGGTTGTGATACTTATAAATATCCTTGATCGTAGTGCAAAGATGAGGTGGATTATTTATTAAGCTGAGTCCCAGCGATAAAAGTGATGAAAAACCTTTTAAATCATAAAAGATAGTAGATTTTATTCTCTACTTGACTCTTTTAATGGATTTCATGTTCATTATGATTAAACTTGATGTCTATTGTATTTTAACAGTTTAACCATGTTGAAGACTAATGATAATTTATTACGCATTATCTTAGTCATAATATTTCTTATTGGGCTAGTTGAGCTCAACCTTTCTTTTCTTCGTTCTCTTGAGGAAATGACAACGTAAGCGGGACTATTCGGGGAATGGAGTGCCGGTCCGGATGATAGTATTAGTAGTCCTCACTATTCTGTTAAATAGTGTGATAATAAATGTAATGAGGACTTATTCTGAGAGTGTATATTGTCTAGAAGACAATATTTATATTAAAACTCACAGCTCTCTTGTTGTATATTTAAGATTGTATTTGTATTCTGTACCATATATTTGGCAACTCAGAATAGGTGATGTATACCTATTTTGGGGGCATCACAGTTGGTATTAAAGCTTAGGGATATAATCCCGGGCTAAGATGTGAGACAAGAACTAGGAGGGGAGAGACGGGGAATTCCTTCGCTAGTATGACCTACTTAAGTTTATTTGATATTTAATTGGTTGGTCAGAGTATAGGGATTATATGTGATATGTTAATTAACACTTGTTTTGTGGCAGTATTTAAAAATGGCATCCGAGAAAGTTGAGAACATCAATGGAGCACAGGAGACCGTTGAGCCTCCACAGATCAATAATCAGGATAATGTGCATCGGGAAGGCGACAATCCTAATGCAAACAACAACACCGACCAAATGATTGAGCGATGGAATGTTAGAGGCTTCATGCAATTCATGCAACATCAGGAGAGGCGGCTCATCCAAAATGCGGTGGAAACAACGGCAACTCTCGTAGATGGTCACCGCTTAAATAGTTCAAGGAGCTGGGACCACCGGAGTATTTTGGAGAGCCAAAACCACTTAAGGCGAAGACGTGGATAAAGCAGATCAACAAGATATTTGATGTCGTGGGATGCTCCAAGGAGCAAAAGGTTCCCTTTGCCACCTTCATGTTGTGGGCAGAGACAGATTACTAGTGGGAATCTGTAAAGCGTACTCAACCTACCGCACTAAAGATGCCTTGGGAGAAGTTCCAAGAATTGTTCAACGACAAGTACTTTCCCGAAAGTATTCGTCACATGAAAGAGGTAGAGTTCATGAAACTGGAACAAAATAACATGACCGTGTCGCAGTACGAAGCCAAGTTTGCCGAGTTGTCCCGGTTTGCGTCCCATTTGGTTGATAATGAGGAGAGAATGACGCGAATGTTTCTAAGAGGTTTGAAACCCGAGATACGGCAATATCTTATCTCTTATAAATTGTGTTTGTATTTAGATGTTGTTAATAGGGCTCATTATTGGAGCGCGATAATGAGTCAACCCAACCAAAAGAGAGCAGCCGGCAAAATGATAATATCAGTGATAATAGTCATTGAAGCGGTGACAATAAGCGTGGAGGGAATCAACATACTAGAAATGGTAACCACTTCGGTGGTAATCATGGCCAAAGCAATAAGAATGGACATTTCAAGAAGAGGAGATTCAACAAAGATGGAAAGACGTCAAAGATCAAAGACTTGTTGTTAAGGAAGGAGAAGCGACCACCTATCATATGCTTCAAATGCGGAGGGAGGACACATCGATCAAAGCGTATGCGATGTTGTCCAAATCATGTTATAATTATGGAAGAGAAGGTCACTAGCTTGGATTTTGTCATTCACCAGAAGACAAGTTCAACTAGGATGGAGGCACCAAAGGACGCCCGAGAGAAAAGTCAAAGCGAGAGTGCAAGAGAGAAGCGTTTGTCGTGACCTCCCGAAGAAAGAAAGAAAGGAAACCGAATGAGGTCATCACGGGTAAGCTTATCATAAACTCTAGCGAAGTATATACCTTATTTGATCTGGGTTCTACCCATTCCTTTATTTCTCCTACTTGCGCTCAACGTTTAAATTTGACTGGAGAAATTGGACTTTGATGTATCTGTTGAAACTCCGTTAGGAGAAACCTTCATTACATCCACTGTTTATAAGTCTTGTTTGGTTCAAATCGGTACCCTCACATTACCTGTCGATCTTATTTCATTGAAAATACTTGCATTTGACGTAATTCTAGGGATTGATTGTTTAACTACTCATCATGCAAAAATTGATTATTTTCGTAAGGTTGTTAGCTTTCATATTCCTAATCAACCTATTATGCGAATTCAAGCAACCAAACCATTAAAATCAATCACTGTCATCTCAAGCCATAAAGTTATTCGTTTATTAAAAAATGGATGTCAAGCTTTCATAGCTCATTTCACGGATCTAAACAAAAATACGTCAGTTTTGAATGATATTTCTATTGTTAATGAATTTCCTGACGTATTCCCTGAAGAACTTCTTGGCCTACCCCCAGAGCGTGAAATTGAATTTTGTATTGACATTGAACCCGGTACAAAACCCATTTCCAAAGCCCCATATCGAATGGCTCCTATTGAACTTCAGGAGTTAAAGACCCAACTGCAGGAATTATTAGACATTGGCTTTATTCATCCTAGTACTTCTCCTTGGGGTGCTCATGTTCTATTCGTGAAGAAGAAAGATGGGAGTATGCGACTTTATATTGATTATCGGGAGTTGAATCATGTCACCATCAAAAAAAATAGTACCCATTGCCACGTATTGATTACTTGTTTGGCGATTGCGTAAGGCGCCAAATTCTTTTCAAAGATTGATCTTCGTTCGGATATCACCAATTGAAGATTAGAACCGATAACATTCCAAAGGCGGCTTTCGGAACTGATGACGGGCATTATGAATTCCTAGTCATGTTTTTTGGATTGACTAATGCTCCTGCTGCCTTCATGGATATGAACCGAGTATTCAAGGAATATTTGGATCACTTTATGGTTGTTTTTATTGATGACATCCTTATTTATTCCAAAAGCCGTGAAGATCATGAGCAACACTTGAGGCTGATACTCCAAAACCTTCGTGAATATAAGCTTTATGCCAAGTTGAAGAAATGCGAGTTCTGGCTTGAGGAAGTAGCATTCCTTGGGCACATGGTATCAAGTCATGGAATATCTCATTGACCGTGAAAGATTGAAGCCATTCAAAGTGGGAACAACCTAAATCGATGATCAAGTACGTAGCTTTCTTGGCTTTTTGGTTATTATCGGAGATTCGTAGAAGGGTTTCTCGAATCGCTACTCCATTAACTTCAAATTTGACTCGGAAAGATACAAAATTCGGTTGGAGTGAGGAATGTGAGAAGAGATTTCAAGAACTCAAGAGAAGACTCATTTCAAAGACTGCTTACGACAATACCATCCGCCTCGGAGGGATTTGTCATCTATGGTGATGCTTTGCAAAGGGTTAGGATGTGTTCTCATGCAACATGGGAAAGTCATAGCTTTGTGCCTCTTGACAACTCAAAGAATATGAGAGGAATTATCCTACTCATGATCTAGAGTTAGCATTTGTTGTCTTCGCACTTAAAATTTGGAGGCATTACTTGTATGGGGAGAAAGTGGAGATCTTTATGGATCATAAAAGCCTCAAATATTTCTTCACTAAAAGGAACTCAACATGCGGCAATGACGTTGGCTTGAATCTGTTGAAAGATTATGATCATACCATCCAATATCATCACGGAAAAGCAAGCGTGGTAGGCGGCGCATTGAGTAGAAGATCATATCCCGCATGCAGATACGATATTGTCAACGCAAAGGCCCATTTTGTATGACTTGCAAAGGATGGAGATAGTGATAAAAACTCCAAGGACCCACGTGATGATGGCGAATATCTGAGTAGAACCGACTTTAATCGATAAAGTTAAAGTCGCTCAAGCTACGCACTGGAGCCGATGCATATGAGGAAGAAAGTACAAGAAGGTGCTATATCTGGGAAGCAAGAATCGATGAAGAAGGAATACTTCGAGTCAACTCCAGACTTTGTGTTCCTAACAACCCTGATTTAAAGTATAAAATCATGATGGAGGCACACAACACACTGTTTGCAATCTATCATGGGAGTACCAAAATGTATCATGATCTTCAACATACATTTTGGTGGGGCAATATGAAGAGGGAGATAGCGCTGTTTATCTCAAGGTGTTTAACTTGTCAACGAGTCAAGGCGGAGTATCAAGTACCAAAAGGTCCATTGCAACCACTTGAAATTCTAAAATGGAAGTGGGAGCACATTACCATGGATTTCGTTACTGGTTTTCCCAAGGTTTCTTAGGGTATAGATGCAATTTTGTTCATTGTTGATAGATTGACCAAGTATGCTCATTTCTTACCTATACGAGAAACTTATACACTTGAACGTCTTGCTCGTATGTACATAAACGAGGTTGTAAGATTGCATGGTATGCCAGTATCCATAGTTTCTGATCGAGACCCAAGATTTATTTCACGATTTTGGGTTAGTTTGCAAAAAGCTATGGGCACGGATTTACGATTTAGTTCGGCATATCATCCTCAAACGGACGAACAATCAGAGAGGACTATTCAAACTCTTGAAGATTTATTAAAACTCTGTGTCCTTGACTTCAAGGGAAGTTGGGACAAGTTCTTACCATTGGTGGAGTTTTCCTACAACAACGATTATCAATGCAAGCATTGGCATGGCTCCATTCAAGCGTTGTATGGAAGAAAGTGTCGTTCTCGATATCTTTGGGATGAGGTGGGTGAAGCAACGTTGTTGGGACCGAAGTTAGTACGTATGACTATGAAAAAGATACAAACGATCCGGCAACGTATAAAAACCTCCCAAGATCGACAAAAGAGTTATGCTGATCTTCATCGAAAGGACGTGGAATTCGATATTGGAGATCATGTGTTGTTACGTGTTGCTCCATGGAAAGGAGTTACGAGATTTGGAAAGAGAGGAAAGCTCAATCCTCGATTCATTGACCCATTTTTAATCCTCAATCGAGTAGGGACTGTAGCCTATAGAATCGCTTTACCGCCAAGTATGTCTCGTGTTCATAACGTTTTTCATATATCCATGTTATATAAATATGTGAAAGACCCGAACCACATTATTGAGTTAGAACCGAAAGACATAGCGGAAGATTTAACGTATAAAGAGGATCATGTTCAAATCTTGGATAAGAAGGAACATATTTTACGCTTCAAGGTTATACCTTAAGTCAAAGTTTTATGGAGGAACCAAGATGTTGAGGAAATGACCTGGGAGTTAGAATCTGAAATGAAATCAAGGTATCCTTACCTCTTCGATATACAGTCGTACCACCCTAATTTCAAGGCTTAAATTTCATAAGAAGGGGAGATTGTAAGACCCCAACTTTTATGAATAAAGATAAATTTTCTATAATTATCATTTTTAAATATTATGGAATGAATTTGATATAATGTTATAGTTGTAGGTAATATTTAGAAATTTTGCAAAGTACGCAAGTTGTTTATAATATTCGATTGGTCAGGGAATATTCGTACGACGGCACAATCATTGGTGGACCCCACAACGGAATTATTGTCGGATTAAGAAAATGAAAAAAAAATATTTTATAAAAATAACGGCGAAATTTTTACCATTTTATCATTAACTGTTGAAACACCCAGTGTTAAAAGTACAGGAATACGCGTGGTTGCATAGTAGCACACGGTATTGATTATTGATGCTTACGTGAGAAGTCATTCAGTTTTATTCAATTATTGTCGATATTTTATATATTATTAAATCAATAATTGAGATGACAGAGTTATTAATATTATTATTTGCATTATTAACGATGTCTAGAAGTTACGCTTAATGAGAGGTTTGGTCACCTAATTACGCCAATAGGGAGAAATCCTTATCGAAAGCCCCCCTCTTTCACAGGAATGACTTCGGTCGATTAATAATGTGAATAATAATAATGATGATGAAGTTTTGTTTTATTAGTATTATTAATGTAATAAAACAGAAAAGCTTTTTATATAAAATAGAATACTTTTATAAAGTTATTCGTTTTATTAGGCTAATAGTAAAATCTTTTTATATAAAACAGAATACTTTTATAAAGTTATCTGCTTTATTAGACAATAATTAGAATATATTATATTTTATTATGCATAGTATTTGCATAGTGTTTGCATAGTAAAATCTTTTTAAAAGTTATTCGTTTTATTAGATTATAAATAGAATATATTATATTTTATTGTAAACCAACTGGATCGTCAGTTTTAAAGTAAATGGATTCGGACCGTTCATGGATTGGTTACTATTCAAATCCATTCTTCTATAAATAGAAGTTCATTCCTTCATTATTTCTTACGAATTCCTTTGAAACTCTAGAGAGAAGCCGTAGAGAGAATTATTCTTCTATCTTGAGCGTATTTCTTTAGCGTTTAAGAAAGCTTTGAGTGTAGTGCAAGTTTCTTCAAGTATATCCCCGCTTCTACAGGCGGAATACTCTTCTTTATAAGGTAAAGGGTATTATTTCTTTTGTATTCATGAAGAGAACTTACATTATTCTATTTTTTTTTTTTATTACATTGGAATAATCAGATCATGATCTACCCTATACTTGGTGAAATTCTTACATTATTCCATTCTTTATTATTACATTAGAATATCACATACATGCGTTTTCACGGGACCGGTTAAAATCTTTATTATTCTCGTTAGAATATCCCATCGGTCGTATTACGCTTTGACTTCGTTCCGTTATTTATTGTTCTGTTGGAATAACCTATCTATGCGAAATACCGCATGCATGATGATTTCTTTTGTTATTCCATCCTTTATTATACTCAGTTGGTTAAAGTTTTAACTTCTATACTCCATGAAATTAGTGGAATATCCTTGATATTTGTGCTTCATCCAGTATCTTTCATGGAAATATTCTTCTGAGCATTCTTAAATTTTACTCTACAAAGAAGTATCATGTTGACAATTTGGACGTTATTAGTTCCTGGATAAATTAATTCTTGAACTTGTTTTATTGAATTCTTATATCATTGTCATCATCCTCATGTTTATATTTTGTTGAAAGTCATTTGTGGCTTGTAGTGCATAGATGGGCTTGGTATGATTATGACCAAGGATTATTCGGTGTAATCATGACCGTAATGTTACAAATGATGTGGTAAAAGTCCTCATTGGCCCGTAGTGCATTGATGGACAGTTGTTGGCATGATCATGACCATTAATGAATACACGAATATCCTTGGCCCGTAGTGCATGGATAATTTGTGGTTATGATACTTATGAATATCCTTGATCGTAGTGCAGGGATGAGGTGGATTATTTATTAAGCTGAGTCTCAGCGATAAAAGTGATGAAAAACCTTTTAAATCATAAAAGATAGTAGATTTTATTCTCTACTTGACTCTTTTAATGGATTGCATGTTCACTGCAGATTAAACTTGATGTCTATTGTATTTTATCGGTTTAACAATGTTGAAGACTAATGATAATTTATTCGCACTATCTTAGTCATAATATTTCTTCTTTGGGCTAGTTGAGCTCACCTTTTTCTTTCACCGTTTTCTTTCGTGAAATGAGAACGTGGCGGGACTAGTCGGGGAGCGGGTGGACGGTCCAGATGATAGTATTAGTAGTCCTCACTATTATTACATTAAATAGTGTGACAATAAATGTAATGAGAACTTATTACGAGAGAGTGTATATTGTCTAGAAGACAATATTTGTATTAAAACTCACAGCTCTCTTGTTGTATATTTAAGATTGTATTTGTATTCTGTACCATGTATTTGGCGACTCAAAATAGGTGATGTATACCTATTTTGGGGGCGTCACATCATGGCCGGTTAAAGTACCTTCCAGGACCTGTTCTTGAACATTTTTGGGTTTTCCAGAAATGTTCTTGAGCAGTTTTGTCAACCTATGTTTGACCGTCACTAAGTTCGATTCTGTTGAGTATCTGGGTAATCTAGAGGCATGGATATGTAGTATTTATGTCAGTCTATAAGTATATAACATCAACATGGCAAAACAACTTAAACACAGCAAGATTCATGGCCTGCAAAATGGTTGTCAGACTTTTCGGGGTGATCTAGGTTACCCAGCTTCGTTCGGTCATGGTCGGTCAACGACCTTTGACCCTTAATAACTTTCAATCTACACATGCTATGGTCTTGATTCAAGTTTCATATCAAAGAACTCATGACATACTACAACTTCAAACATTTAAACAACAAAAACACATAACAGAATGAGATTTACAGGGTCTGACATTTGTTGTCAGACCACTTTTTAAATTTTTTCCAGATTTTGAAAATCATCAATTTTGAGCATTTAGACGTTATGGATCTACAAGATACCAACCAAAATCATCAATATCTACTACATATAACAGGTTTTAACACTAAAACACAAGATCTAACATAAGATTAAAGATCAGATTCTAAGGTTAGGTTTTATACCTTTCTATGAACTAACTTGAATCTGGCTTTCTGATTTGTTAGTAGATGAACTAGGGACTGAATATGGGACTGAATAACTTGTCAATTTCGTGGGTTAGAGAGAGAGGTACTTGGCAGAGAGTTGGTGTACAAATGGGCTAAAAATGAACTTTCTCTCTCTTTCAATCTATATATAATAAGTTAGATGCAATGTATTGGGCTGGTGAATGACTGGTAGGTGTAGGTTTTCAGCACATGGGCAAGTTGGAGTGGTTCACCAACTACATATATAGAAAGATTTGCAAGTTATGTCCAAATAATGCAAGAAGGGTATTTTGATCTTTTTCATTATAATCTTACTGGCACTTTAGTCATTTGGCAAACCCTTAGGGTTTAACCCGAAGGTTTTGCACATTAAATTTGTAGAATTTAGCAAATAGGGTTTGAAAATATAAAATTTTAGTTTCCTAAAAATGTAATTTAGAGTTTGTTAATTATAATTTGTTTTCTAATTACAGTATACTTGAAAATTAGGTTTAGGCTTTACAAATTATAATTAAGATCACTAATTTAGCAATTAGGGTTCCAAATATAGAAATTAGGGTTATAAATTTATAATTAGGGTTTTCTAAGTAATAAATAGAATTTTTCCTAATTATCATTAAGCTTAACAATTTAACAATTAAGGTTCTAGTTTAGTAATTAGGGTTTCTAATTAATTAGGTTTCCTAAGCATAATTAGGATTTTCCTAATTAAATTTAAATTCCATAATACTTATTCTTAATCATAATAACACAATTACAAAACATTCTCGAACTCATAATTGAGTTTTAAATTAGGGTTTCACAAATTAATACTAGGGTTTGGTCAAGATACACCATAATTGACCAACCATTATCAATACATACATACAGTACATATTTATAGCACTGAAATAAAAATAATATTTATAATAAATGTCATTAATTAATCACATAACATAATTACTAAACAGATTTTAAAGTCTCATTTGACTTCAAAACTAGGGTTTATCAGTAACATTAGGGTTTTACAGGTTACATTAAAACTTTTCCACACATTAACCTTACACACATAACATACATATTATAACACTGACAAATAATAATATAATATTATTATTCTCATTCCTTGATCAAAAATTCAAAATTAGGGTTTGGATTCCATATCTAATTTATCTTTCATATATAACATTATTAATTAAGTTAAAATAATTAACTTAATTAATCTAAAATAAATTCATATAATAAAATAGTTATTATAATAATTCTATAATCATTTCATATATTATTTAAATAATATAAAATCATATTTTCATGGAAAATAATTAATAAACATTTCTACTATAAAATTAATTATTATAAGAATATAATTTATAATGATCAATAATTCTAAAATAAAATTATTTGTAATCATTCATGTAATAAATATATTTTATATTCATCACATAAATACATACACATTACCTTGCACGCATTCTCACCTTTAAAATAAAATAAAAAAATAAAAATATATGCAAAATTTCTGATTTAATTATATAAAAAATATCGGGTTATTACAGTCCAGATTGATTTACTATTAAAACCACCACCGACGGTCCAAATTGATTTACTATTAAAACCACCATCGATGGTCCAGATTGATTTACTATTAAAACTACCATCGACGGTCACCACCAATGGTCCAGATTGATTTAACTTTTTAAATTTTAGTACCCCTAAAGTTTTCCAAGTTTGAATTATTCTCCTCTAACTTTTGTAATTCACTTATCTTCAATAAACACATTCTTAATACTTCAACAATTATTCATCATTAATATTATAACTCACAATATTTAACAACCAGATCATTCCCAGGAAAGAGGGGGCTTTTTGATAAGGATTTCTCCCTATTGGCGCGCAATTAGGTGACCAAATCTCTCCTCGACAAAACTTTCTAGACATCGTCAATATTTCAAATAATAATATGAATAACTTTGTTGTCTCAATTATTGATTTAATAATATAAAATATTATGCAGATGATATTGTGACAATAATTGAATTAAATAACGTGAGATACTATGCAACAATTACTGTAGCAATAATTGAGTAAACTGAGTGGCTTCTTACGTAAGCATCAATAATCAATATCGTGTGCTACTATGCAACCACGCCAGACATCGCATACTTTTACCACCGGGTAGTTCAACAGCTTTTTGAGTAAAACTTTTCATTGTTATTTTTATAAAAAGATATTTCTATTATTTTTTAACTACGACAATACTTCCGTTGTGGGTTCCACCAATGATTGTGCCATCGTACGAATATTCCCTGCTAAAACGAATATTCCGACCAATCGAATATTTTATAACAACTTGCTTACTTTGCAAAATTTATAAATATTACCCACAAATATAACATTATATCATATCCACACCATAATATTCAATAATATATTTCGAGAAAAAATTAATCTTTATTCATAAAAGTTGGGGTCTTACATACTTGTTTTAGTGTCTTCACACAAATGATCATGAGATCAATCATCCTCATCCAAGAACAAGCAACGTATGTACCAATCTATCCGGATTCACTAATCCCCAATTTAGTAATCTAATGATTGGGAACTATTTTAGTTTTAAGCTTTTTAAGAATTTAGATCTCATTAGAATGATCATCATCATTATTCTAAAAGCATTGCTTAAAACTATGAGTTTATCACATTTTATAAAGCAACATCATGTAGATAATTAAAAGCCTTTAATAAATTAATACTTTTTATTAATAAATGAATAAGATTGTTACAAAGTATATACTTTATCATCAAATATGATTGGCTTGTGTGCAGACTACTTTCATTTGGATCTTCAATGTAGAACACTTCTTCCTTCTATTGTGCAGTGCTTCAATACTTCTGTTTGCCTTGACTGATCTCAAGAACTAATAGCTTGACTCCTTTTTCTGGCCTCTTCTGAATAGCAAGACACTTCATATTTGTGGCATGTCCAGCTCACTTTCTTCTTGTGATCTCCCGTTCAGTTATCATCAATGGACTGACACGATATTTAATCACTTTAGTCTTGTTCTTCATAAGCTGACCAGTATCTCTGTGTACACTTCATCAGTTCCTACTTTGTTTGGCAAACACTAAGATCCTGGATACTTCCAAGATTGTTGTCTTCTGTTTACTTGAAAACTACTGCACTTGCTGACTTTCCTTAGTCAGTTACTGAAGTCTTCTTCTGATCAACTTGTGGAAGACTTCATCTTGAATGGCTTCACAACTCAATCTGGATGTTGATTGGGTTGGTGCTTTGATCTTCTGTTAGCTTGCATGCCATTCTTTGAGTGCTCTCTAGTTTCCTTCAGGTGGGATGTATCTTTGCAGCTCAGACGAGAGGCTTCATACTTTGGATATTCTGGGAGTGCTCATTTGTTGAGAATCGTGTTTAATCTACGATTCTGCCTTGGCGTTGTGAGCACTTCTGTTGAAGCCTTAGTTCTGCACTCTACGATTTCGCTTGGGTTCTGCAAACACTACGACTCCGAGATCAGATCTTGACACTCTACAATTTCTGCCATTAAGCTTGTTGTCTTCATCTGATCTGGCTCGACTACGATCTCTGCCTCTTATTTGAACAGTAGACTCTACAACTCCGAGTGTGATCTACGATTCTTGACTTAGCTTTGGCAAATGCTGAACATGACTTTCTCAGTAGACTACGGCTCCGAGGAAGTTCTTCTCGACACACTACGATCATTCCTCGTCTCTCCTGGCAGTCGAACTCCGAGATCTACTATCTTGAAGACTACGATTCCGCCTTGATAGCTCTCGAATTTTTCTTGACTCTCCTAGCAGACTACAATTTCTGGTGCAGTGCTCGACGATCAAACAAGCCTATCTATTACATTATAAGATCAACCTAACAAGCTTGATCTTTCTATATTTATAGTCCTTGTACATCATTTTTTTAAGGACTTTACAAAGCTGTTTTGCTTATGTAGGATCAACCTAACACATTTGATCAATTCATTCTAAGTCATTGTACATATGTTCCTATTATTTATCAAAAGACTTCACAGCTTTTCTCAATGCAAGCATACTTGCATATTCATTCATTTATATCATAATCAAATCATATTAAATAGGAATATCATTCACATGCTTATTCCTAACAGTATAAAATATGTGTAATATAATATATATATATATATATATATATATATATCTAATAATGATGGGTCTCCAACTTTTAGGTTTATTTTGATGATAACAATAATTAGTAAATATATTAATTAAAAGGGTAGAATCCTTTCCATAGGATTTATATTACAATTGTTTTTAATTATCTTATTTACTTTGATCAAAAATGTTTTCTAATCTTATTGAATTAATATTTTCTTAACATTAATAATTTAATATCAAGTATTAAAGAAATTAGTTCATAAAACAATATTTTCTAAGGTAAGAAAACTCCTATTCTTTTTAAATGATTTTTATTCGCTAGAGCTTTAAAAATATTATATATTAAAGTTATTTTTACAAAAAGGGCAAAAAGGAATTACAAAAAGTGAAATGTTTAATTAATGTATGCATGTGATTGAAAAATTGAGGAAGAAAATCAAAAGGCTTAAAAGCCTTTGATATGTCCGAATATAGAAGGGAATTTAATGTGTGCATGTGAAAGCATGGAATGATTAATTAACCCATGTGTTGGAAGATAATATTGAGACAATTCTTTTTGTCTCATCCGAATCCATGTGCTGAGATTTGAGATTTGAAAAATCAATTCAAGCATGTGTTGAATTAAATGATTGTTAAGAGTTTGAATTGATGTGCTAGAGCTTAGGACTTGAAAATTTAAATGTGTGTTTCTAGCCAATCTGTGTGATTTTCCCAAAGTTCATCCGAGCCTTTCATTTTAAACAAACAAATTGAGTATTTGGTTCAAATGATCATTATGTACTTAGCTTCAAATGAAGATACACCTCTTGAGTGAAGGAATCATTCCAACAGTATTTAAAATCTTAAGGGGTCATATTTAATGTATTTATATCATAAATCAAATATATTATTATATATTTTTAAGTAAAATAAATTTATTTGTTATAGTAAGTATTATTATTTAACTGATTCATTTATTATACTTGATATCTGTCATTTCAAGTATTTGAGCATAAATTTATTTATTCATAAAATACTTGTTACATAATATAAAAGTTATTTAAACTTTTATATCACAATCTCTATTGAATATATCTGCTTAAAAAGAAACATATCAGTCCACTATAAAAGTTATTTAAATTTTTATATCTAAAATTAAATTATATCTGTTTGACATAGAAACACATTCTTTATTTATAAGGAAAAGTAAACATGTATAAATATGCACTAAATTATATATCTTCTTATATAGAAGCATATTTGATATAAGCTTAATTTTATATATTTGTTTAAAAAAAATATATTCACACAAGTATAAAAGTTACATAAACTTTTATAATTGAGCATAAATTAAAATTTGATTACACAGAAGCATATCACACAAATATAAGTCTTTAAATTTTTATATAAATATTTGATCTTTAGTCGATATCTGCTTATTTGAGAAACATCAAATATAAAAGATATTTACCTTTTATATATTTGCACTGAATCTTTATCTGCTTACTTTAGAAGCATATTTCTATCAAATCTTTTGTAAAAAAGGAAAATGATAGAGTTAATTTATTTTATGTACCTGTGAGAAATACAAGTAATTCTTTGAACAAGACCAGAGTCTTAGAGAGATCAACTAAGAGTTAGGTCTCTAGTATACCTGTGAGGTGAGAAAGAGGTTCTCGTTTCAAGATCAGATCATAAAGTAGAATTGAGCTCAAAGGAAAGGTGCAACTAAGCTTGAGGAGGGAGCTGAGAGCTTCTTGTCCAAGATAATTAGTTGTGTTTAGTTGGACGTTGATCTTTAAAACTTGGGCTTCTCCACCGGTTGAATGAGTATTTACTAATTAGAGTAATATGATCTAAAGTTCTGGAGAGAGGAGTTTGAGATTAGACGTAACAATATATCTATGGTGCGTGTTGTGAACCAGATAAATCTATGTGCATTGTGTGATTGAACTTTTATTGTCTTGCATATTAATTTCTAATACTGCAAATAAATAAACTAAAAAATTTCAAAAAAACCTAAGATAAATTTTAAATGAATAATAATCTATTCAAACCTGCTTCTAGATTATTATTGAACATTCAAGTAATAATTTGATAATATATAACTTGAAATTAATACTTATTACCAAAATTTAATCAAGTGTAATGAACAAATTGACCTCACTGAAATTTTATAAAGTTTTTAATACACAGGATCAAGTTGAAATTTTTATAACTTTCTCAATTTCATATTACTTCAACTCCTTTATGTATGCATCTTCCTCTAATATTTTTAAAATAAATAATAATCTAATTTAGATTATTTTCATAACATAAGGAATTTAAATATTTATTAACAAATTTATGATTAAAAATGAGTATTAGGGGTCAATAAGGAGTGTGTGTATATATATATATATATATATATATATATATATATAATATTATTACTTGTTATATTAACAATATTATAACTAAATACATATTTTATATATGTAATCGGTCGAAAAACACAAAATTATCTAAAAAAATTGGGATCCAATATAAATATAATGAGTGGGGTCCAATATAAATTTAGGTGCGCATTTGCTAGTTGCTACATATATAAATGAACGGCTACTGGGCTTCCCCAAAAGAAAAGGGCGATGGATGATGGGAGGGAGAAAATCTTTATGATGATGGCACCTACCCAACTAATCTCATTTCTCTTCGCATTATCTTAACAACACTTTTTTTTTTCCACATTTGGCATACACAATAATTCATAATATGGACCCCACATATTTTTTCATAATCATTCACAAACAAATATGGGTCATGCCATAAACAAATATTAACCACATTATTTTCTTTTTCTTTTTAACACTAACAAAAAAAAATATTATTGAAATTGGAGTTATTTCATTTTTCTTACAAATTTTGAAGTAAATAAATTTCATGAAAATGACATTTAAAATATTTGAAAAATCTAGATATTTCTCACATAATTTAGAATTCATATTATATTCTATATTATAAATGAGGATGGGATAATGGTCTTTTATTTGCTTTTGGAGCTCATCTCAAATTATTTCAAAGTTAAATGATAAAAGTGTCATAAATTTTGTAAATTGATCTTTATTGTAAAATAAAATTTACTCAATTTTAATATGACAATTTTCGGAGTTAAACTCAAATTATTTTAAAGTTAAATGATTTTTATGATCAAATTGACTATTTTTAAAATTAATAATTCAACATATATATATATATATATTTAGATTTTCGAAAAGGGCTAGATTAATACTAAATTGTATATAGTTTATAATGTTTATAAATTTTTGTATATATCTAAAAGAATAATAAAATTTATTAATTAAAAAAATGGTCAATTTTAATCATAAAAGTCAATAAAAAATTTTATCATAAGACAAATGGAGAACATAACAAAAAAATGATGATATTTTTTACTACTCAAATTTGGGCCCCAAGTTGATTCATTCTGGTTAAATTAATTGTTAAAAAAAACTGATATTTTCACATATTAAAATTATATTTTTACATGAGTCTCTCTCACATAAAAATGAGATTCACTCAATATTTATGTGAAAATGATGTAAAAATATTAATTTTTTATATAGAAATATTAGTTCCATTGTATAATATTTCATATTTTTATTATATGTGGTGCGTGTAGGTTCATAGAAAGTGGTTAACATGAAGTTTATTTTTAGGTAAGTTGATCAATTGGCCAATAGAGTGCTGACATGCAGGCGAGGCTCTATGTGTGTCAGCATTCTATTGGTCAATTGACCAACTTACCAAAAAATAAACTTTATACTAACAGGATCCAGGTTCATATGATGTTGTCTATCAAAATATAATTATGACCCCTCAATTTAGGATGACAATTTTTAAATCCCATCTAAAAGCTAATCACTACTTTTAACTAATATTCCTTCAATTTTCTATTGCCATAAAAAAGAATAATTACAAAGACTGGGATTGTGAAAATTGCTTTTTCCTCTTTTCCATATACAACCTCAAGAAAATACAAATTAGGTACTTTTTCAGCATTAAGATCCAAATAGTAAAAAGTTTTGGTGTTGAATTATTTTTGGATAATTTAAAATTTAGTGCATTTGAAAAAAGTTTATTTATATTCAAAATAATAATTGTAATAAATATCTCTATAAGTGAGCTGGACTAAAACCACTTGTTGTTTGAAATTTTATGTTTCAAAATATTTGATAAAATAATAGTAAACCAAACATACTTCAGATTTTTTTGAAGTCAATTTGCTGCATTTTGAATTTTAAATTAGCATAACTAATTTTAATTACATAATTATGAATATTTTTAATTATATTAAAAATATTATTAAATATAAATTACTAAATTTTAATAATTTAAATAAAATCATGTGAATTTATAAAAAATTCAAATTTTGATAGACTTTTGACCTAATGGTACGACTAAAATCCCTACTCATGGTATCCATGGACCAAACCCTACAAAGGTGGGTAGTAGGCTAGGTTTTTTTTTGGTGGGGCCCGGGGAGTGATTCGAGGGTAGAGTTAGACTTAGGGGGGTGGGGGGTGGGGTGGAGTGGGGTTTGGGTTCTATATAATGTATGGAGATTATTAAAAGGTACTAAAAAAAAATCATAATTAAACTTTAAAATGTTAAAATAAAGCCTTTTTTTTTGGTAAAAAAAGAGGAGAGGAAGACTCTTTTAGGGATGTTTTAGGACAGTTTTATTTTACATAATTTTCTAACTATATATACTCCATTCCTCCCAAAAAAAATGATTAAATGAAAAAATATTTTTGTCCCCAAAATGATGATGAGATAAAAGTATATAAATTTAAGGGTAATTAAGTCATTTAGTGGGGTCTATGATTATAAAAAGTAAAAATACTCATCACTTTATATAATTTTATAAGGTTAATAAAGATATATTTAAAAAAAATTACTTTGTTTTCTTCCCTTTTACTTTTCTTAATATATGTATAAATTAATTTTTACTCATTCTTTTAAGGACTAATGGAGTACTCATTAGTTGAGATGAAGGGCCATCAATTTTTCTTTTTTTATTTATAGAATATAAAAAAATTAACTTTTTCACAAACTTTTAAATTTCTTAATACGTGTGAAAAACAAATAGTCCTTTCGTCCCATAATATATGGCGTTTTATATGATTTTATTTTTTTCAAATTATTTGACGTTTTATATAATTTAAGAGAATTAGTCACAATTTTTTTCAAAATTACCCCTCATGAGAAAATATTACAGATGAGAGAGTATGACATAAATATATAGTATAAGTTATTATAGACAATTAATATTATATTTAATATTATACAATTATTTTTTTAATTTTTATACAAAATTTTAAAACCTCGTATATTATAATACACTGAGAATATACAAAAAGAACCTTTTGACGAACTCCAAGAAAGGTTCCGCCCACCAGATTTGAATGCTTATACAATTAGTTCTTGGATCCATCACTACCCTTCTCCTCGTCGCATCCCTACACATAAAGTTCCCTTAATTAGAATAAATGGATTTAATTTATTGGTTTTAAATTTTACAATAAAATATCCATAATACTTTCTTTTCCTAAATAAATTTTTTATCTCAATATTTACAAATAAAGTTTGTCACAAATTTCTGTCATTGTCAAACTCAAAGGTTCTATATGTTTTTTAAAAAAAAATTTTAAGAGCAAAATAATACGCTTATGTCCCAAAACTAATGATGATTTTATAATAATTTTATTTGCTTATTTTAAATCACAAAATTTCTTATTTATTTTCAATTTTAAGTTTTTTAATTAATTTTACAAGCTCAAAAAAATTGGCTAACTAAGGGAAAAAAAATGTTTCCTTTAGGTTAATTTTGTTATTATTCTATTAAGTAAGGAAATATACTTTCTTAACAAACCTAAATATTTTCTGTTATTAAATAAAAAAATATTAGTAAATTTTAAATTTTAATTTAAGATACATTTTAAATTATAAATTCATTCAAATTCATTAAATTTTAGTCAATATGATGATAAATATTGTTAATTACAAAAAATAATTATTAATTGTACGATTTATCATTTCGTTGCCAATAAATCATACTCCCTCCGTTCATTTTTAATTGACGTTTTAAGTTTATGCACATAAATTTATTGGAAAGATTAGATAAAAACAAATTAGCCTGTAATTATAAGGGTGATATGAAAAATTAAGCATTTAATGCTTTCTTGAAATATACAAATAACAAAAATAAATAAAAATAGATATCTCTTTATAAAAAGGGACGGAGAAAGTATCAATTTTTAGTTTAAAAGTATTTTAAAAGTTAATAATTATCTTATAAATTAAAATAAAGAGAAAATAATATATATATATATATATATATATATATGTTATCTGTAAATCAGGCAGTTTATTATCGTTGGGCGTCAAAACTACGTAGTATTGCTAATAACCTTAAACAAAATCTGATAATTTATTAAACAGATTTTGTCTAAAAAATTATATATCACGACCCGCCCGTCACGACCACGACCCAAACCGACCAGACGGCGCGCGTGTGGGTTTGAACCAAGCCTTGGCTAGGTCATCTCCCTTCCACAAAAGTGGGATGCCCCTTGGGGCCCTTCCCATTGAGCAAACATCCCATATATAAATTCTTCATATTTCCTTCCCACATCCTATGTGGGACTATGCACTTTACAACATATCAAGTAGGTGACTTTGAAGTCAATTTTCTCATTCAATTCCTAATGGATTTGAACAAATAAGTATACCACGTTATACTCCTTGCGGAGGAGAACGTATAGGTGCATAGACCCGATATTTTTGGAGTGTAGGTCCCACATTAAATTAAGCCTCAAAATGCTCTAATATTTAATGTTTCAAATACCATTTCCAACAATATATATATGTATATAGCAACTTTTTATTTTATTTTAGGCTTAAATATGAATTAGTACCCTAAACTATAGGCTATATTCCACTTCGGTGATTCACCTTTAAATTTTGTCAATTAGATGATTAAACTATCAATTTTTTTTCAATTGCACCAAATTGAACATGCCACGTCAGAAATTGCTGACGTGACTAATTATGTGGGGCCTTAAGAAGCTTATGTGGCAAAAAAAATAGTATTTTATTTATTAATTAAATAATTTAGATATAATGAAGGGTAAAATTGTCACAACATTCTTTAAACTAATTAAACAAATTAAAATCTTCAAAAACAAAACCCTAGCTGCAAGTCTCTGAAACTATAAATTGGAACTGTAACTTATCATCTCCTCCCATTGCCGCCACCGCCTCCGCCGTGTACGCCGACCACATATTTTCATTAAACGAAACCCTAACTTCCTTAAGTGAAACCTGCACTCGATTCAGACTTTCCATAATCCTCGAAAGGGTTGAACATTGAGAAATAGGGGATTTGGGGGTAGTTTTGGTTCTGATTTTGAATTTGGTTTTGGTTAAGAATTGGAAGCCACGAGTCTTCAGAAACGGTTCGACTTATTAGTGGTGGAGCCGCCGAAAAAGAGAAGGTCTCGCACGAAAACAGAGTATTTCCCTTAAAAGGCTATGACTTGAGAAAGCCATATGAAGATTCCATAAGCAAAGAAACCTTAAAGAAACACCACAAAGAAGCTTAACTTTTTGGGTTTGGATTTATTTTTGACGATTTAAGTTGGAACCCAGATCTTGATTACGGTTCCGGGCTCGATCTCCACTAATTGGGGCGTAATCCCGTAGAATTTCATCAGAAAACACACCAGTGGCTTCACTACTGCAAAAACTTTCACCATTTTTTTTTCTCTGTGGATGTAATGAACAAAAGGTGTTCGCGAAAAAATACTTTCAAGTTTGATTAAAAATGGTAAATTGGTGAGGGGCCCTGTGACCTGAAACTTGGCTGCTACTTTACATTATTTAATTTGTTATATGATTACTGGAAGCTTTGTTTTAATATGTTAAATTGTGATATGATCAACAAATAGTAGCTTTTCTTTTTAACACTGACCGCTTCTGAAGACTTGTGGCTTCCAATTCTAGAATAAAATTTTCTTGCAGCTTGCTTGAGGGTTTATGCTCCATAGTGTTCAATATGGACGACTGATTACCTCACCATTAGATCTGTACTTTGTTGCTTCTTTTCCTGCTGTAATAAGATCTGTGCTTTTGATTAATTGTTATTATTTTTGAAGCTTCGATTTGTTTAATTAGTTGAAAGAAGGGCTGTGATAATTTTACCCTCTATTATATCTAAATTGTTTAATAAATAAATTAAATATTATTTTTCATTACAACTCAGCTGACTAATGACCCACCAGATAGCCATGTCAGCAATTTCTGACGTGGCAGGCTCAATTTATTGTAATTGGAAAAATTTAATAGTTTAATCATTTAATTGACAAAATTGAAAGGTGGATCACCAAAATGGAATATGACATATAGTTTAAGGTACTAAATTATATTTAAGCCTTTATTTTATTATGTTTGATATATATTCTAACTTCTAAAGTTATTCTTTCGTGTATAAAATGGTTGAGGCTACTTAATTACAAAAGTCAGCTTTGACATTTTTCTTGTGATTTCCTTCTCTATCTATTTGCCAAGAAGGTATAACATTTTTTTTGTTCAAAAAATAGAAGAGATAAAATATATAAAATAAAGGATAAATATGTTATTTATTAAAATCTATTACTATATAAAAATATTCATAATTTTATATAATCTTGGGATCGAAAAAAATTGATTAGGCTCAATTTTTTTTTTCGATCAAAAAATTTATAATATTTATTTGAACTCAAATTTTTATAGAATTCAGTTATTTATGTGTAATTTGAATACATGTAAAAAACTGAATTCTGTAAAAATTTGAGTTAAAATAAATATTATAAATTTTTTGGGAATCAAAATAAAAAAAATGGACCTATCCAATTTTTCGATCCCAAAAAACTGTCCTCGTAGAAGAATTCTAAAATTTTTAATTGTGAGCTTTATGAATGATTATAATAAATAATATTTTAACGATGTATTTAATATAATAGGTCAATTTTATAATAATATACAATTTCATATATAAATATAGGTGGCAATAATAATTCGATTTTTTTTCTCGAATAACTATAATAATGTAGGCCCAAATGTTAGATTAGAGAATCCCTAGATGTTCACGTGGCGTGAAATCATTAGCTACATAAGGTGTATCATATCAGATTCCATTTCCCCACTTACGCACCTAACTCTCCTTATCCATCTATATATACCTGATAAAATTGGCCCAAGCCCGTGGATTGATCCAAATTATCAGTTAAAAAGCGAGTTTTGGGCTTTATTTTTTAGTCTATCAAAATCTAGACCGTGTTGGTTAAATGGCCCGGCCCATTTAGGCTAAGGTAAAAAATGTGTTAAATTTGATTATAACTCGGTCCAGGCCTGCAGGCCAGCCCGACTCGCCGATCAAAAAATGGGATTTGGATTTGACTTTTTCAACCCACCAAAATATGGGTCATTTTTGTCTGACCTGCCAACGACCTGACCCATTTGCCAGGTCTACCTCTACATTTTTTTAGAAAAATGATATTTGATATTTCCACACGTATAACTTATATATATGTATATAGAGAGAGAGAGAGAGAATCCGGATCTTAAGCTCACCCCTTATCCAACAATCATTGGTGAACCCCACAACGGAATTATTGTCGGATTGAAAAAATAACAAAAATATTTTTATGAAAATAACGGCGAAAGTTTTACCGTTAACTGTTGAAACACCCGGTGTTAAAAGTACAGGAATACGCGTGGTTGCATAGTAGCACACAGTATTGATTATTGATGCTTACGTGAGAAGTCACTCAGTTTTGTTCAATTATTGCTTCAGTAATTGTTGCATAGTATCTCACGTTAATTGATTCAATTATTGTTGATATTTTATATTGAGATGACGAAGTTATTCATATTATTATTTGAAATATTAACGATGTCTAGAAGTTCTGCCAAGGATAGGTTTGGTCACCTAATTGCGCGCTAATAAGGAGAAATCTTTATTGGAAAGCCCCCTCTTTCCTGGTAACGACCTGGTCGATTAATAGTGTGAATAATAATAATGATGATGAAGTTTTGTTTTATTAGTATTATTAATATAATAAAACAGAAAAGCTTTTTATATAAAATAGAATACTTTTATAAAGTTATTCGTTTTATTAGGCTAATAGTAAAATCTTTTTATATAAAATGTAATACTTTTATAAAGTTATTCATTTTATTAGACAATAATTAAAATATATTATATTTTATTATGCATAGTATTTGCATAGTGCCTACATAGTGTTTGTATAGTAAAATCTTTTTAAAAGTTATTTGTTTTATTAGATTATAAATAGAATATATTATATTTTATTGTAATCTAAACTGGGACCATCATTTAAAGTAAATCGATCCGGACCGTTCATGGATTAGTTCTTATTCAGGTCCATTCTTCTATAAATAAGCTCATTCCTTCATTATTTTTACTTAATTCATCGAAACTTTAGAGAGAGAAACCGTAGAGAGAATTATTCTTCTATCTTGAGCGTATTTCTTTAGCGTTTAAGAAAGCTTTGAGCGTAGTGCAAGTTTCTTCAAGTATATCCTCGCCCTACCGTAGGAGTACTCTTCTTTATAAGGTAAGGGGTATTATTTTTATTCATATTCATGAAGAGAACTTCTGTTATTCCAGTCTTTATTATTCTATTGGAATAACCTGTATACGTGGGCTACCCTATACTTGGTGAAATTCTTCTGTTATTCTATTATTTATTATTCTATTGGAATAACTCTGTCATGCCAAGCACCGCATACATGGTGAAATTTCGTTGTTATTCCATTCTTTATTATTCATTGGAATATCCCATCATGCGCTTTTTACGACGACCGTTCCGTCTTTATTATTCTATTGGAATATCCCGTCTGCATGCGTTTCTTGGGACGGTTCCGTTATTTATTATTCGTTGGAATAACCTGCCTATGCAAAGTACCGCATGCATGGTAATTTCGTTGTTATTCCATTCTTTATTATTCGTTAGAATATCCTATCGGTGCGTGACATTACTTTGACCGGTTCCGTTATTTATTGTTCTCGTTGGAAACTCTGTCTATGCAAGTACCGCATGCATGGTGATTTCTTTTGTTATTCCATTCTTTATTATACTCGGTTGGTTAAAGTTTTGATTTTATACTCCATGAAATTTGTGGAATATCCTCGATATTTACGCTTCATCCAAAGATCTTTTCATGGAAATATTCTTCGAGCATTCTTGAATTTTACTCTACAAAGAAGTACCATGTTGACAATTTGGACGTTATTAGTTCCTGAATAAATTAATTCTTGAACTTGTTTTATTGAATTCTTATATCATTGTCATCATCCTCATATTTATATTTTGTTGAAAGTCATATGTGGCCTGTAGTGCATAGATGGACTTGGTATGATTATGATCAGGGATTATTCGGTGTAATCATGACCGTAATATTACAAATGATGTGGTAAAAAGTCCTTATTGGCCCGTAGTGCATTAATGGACAGTTGTTGGCATGATCATGACCATTAATGAATAAAAAAATATCCTTGGCCCGTGAGTGCATGGATAAATTATGGTTGTGATACTAATGAATATCCTCGTCAGAAAAGTGCGTGGATGATGTGGATTATTTATTGTCGAGTCCTAGTGATAAAAGTGATGAAAACCTTTAAATCATAAAAGATAGTAGATTTTATTTTCTACTTGACTCTTTTAATGGATCAGATGTTCACTGCAGCTTAAACTTGATGTCTATTGTATTTTATCGGTTTAACATTGTTGAAGACTAATGATAATTTATTCGCATTATCTTAGTCATAATATTTCATCGGGCTAGTTAAGCTCACCCTTTCTTTCACCGTTCTCTTCGTGAAATGAGAATGTAAATGGACTAGTCGGGGAACCGGAGTGATTACGGTCCAGATGATAATATTAGTAGTCCTCACTATTCTGTTAAATAGTGTATTAATAAATGTAATGAGAACTTATTCTGAGAGTGGATATTGTCTAGAAGACAATGTTTGTATTAAAACTCACAGCTCTCTTGTTGTATATTTAAGATTATATTTGTATTTTGTACCATGTATTTGGCGATTCAGAATAGGTGATATATACCTATTTTGGGGGCGTCACAGTTGGTATCAAAGCTTAGGGATATGATCCCTGGCTGAGATGTGAGACAAGAACTAGGAGGGAGAGACGGGAATTCCTTCGCTAGTATGACCTACCTAAGTTTATTTGATATTTAATTGGTTGGTCAGAGTATAGGGATTATATGTGATATGTTAATTAACCCTTGTTTTGTGGCAGTATTTGAAAATGGCATCCGAGAATGTTGAGAACATCAATGGAGCACAGGAGACCGTTGAGTCTCCACAGATCAATAATCAGGATAATGTGCATCAGGAAGGCGACAATCCTAATGCAAACAACAACACTGACCAAATGATGAACGATGGAATGTTACGAGGTTTCATGCAACATCAGGCGAGAGCGGCTCCTGTCCAAAATGAAGGTGGAAACACTGGCAACTCTCGGACGATCACCGCCAAACAGTTCAAGGAGCTAGGACCACCGGAGTTTTTTGGAGAGCCAAAACCACTTAAGGCGAAGATGTGGATAAAGAAGATCAACAAGATATTTGATGTCTTGGGATGCTCCGAGGAGCAAAAGGTTTCCTTTGCCACCTTTATATGTATGCGGAGAGGTGACATGGTGGGAATCAGAAAGCGTAATCAACTCCGCCGCATTGAAGATGTCTTGGGAGAAGTTCCAAGAACATTCAACGACAAGTACTTTCCGAAAGTATTCGTCACATGAAAGAGGTAGAGTTCATTAAACGGAACAAAACAACACGACCGTGTCGTCCGAAGACGGGGCCAAGTTTGCCGAAGTTGTCCGGTTTTGCGTCCCATTTGGTTGATAATGAGGAGAGAATGACGCAAATGTTTCTAAGAGGTTTCAAACCCGAGATACGTCAATATCTTATCTCTCATAAACCGTGGTTTGTATTCGAGATGTTGTTAATAGGGCTCGATTATTGGAGCGCGATAATGAGTCAACCCAACCAAAAAGAGAAGCAACAAGAAATGATAATATCGGTGATAATACCATCAAGCGGTGACAATAAGTGTGGAGGGAATCAACATGCTAGAAATGGTAACCACTTCGGTGGTAATCATGGCCAAAGCAATAAGAATGGATATTTTAAGAAGAGGAGATTCAACAATGATGGAAAGATGTCAGCATCAGCACCTGTTGTTAAGGAAGGAGCACAACCACCTATCATATGCTTCAAATGCAGAGGGGAGGGACACATCAGTCCAAACTGTGCGATGTCGTCCAAAGCATGTTATAATTATGGAAGATAATGTCACCTAGCCCGATTTTGTCGCTCAATCAAGATAAGTTCAATTTAGGATGGAGGCACCAAAGGACGCCCCGTAAAAGTTAAAGCCAAGAAGGTAAGGGAGAGCGTTTGTCGTGACCTCCCAAAAAGCAAAGAACCCGAACGAGGTCATCACGGGTAAGCTTATCATAAACTCTAGCGAAGTATATACCTTATTTGATACCGGTTCTACCCATTTCTTTATTTCTCCTACTTGCGCTCAACGTTTAAATTTGACTCCGGAGAAATTGGACTTTGACTTATCTGTTGAAACTCCATTGGGAGAAACCTTCATTACATCCACTGTTTATAAGACTTGTTTGGTTCAAATTGGTACCCTCACATTACCTGTCGATCTTATTTCATTGAAAATACTTGCATTTGACGTAATTCTAGGGATTGATTGTTTAACTACTCATCATGCAAAAATTGATTATTTTCGTAAGGTTGTTAGCTTTCATATTCCTAATCAACCTATTATGCGAATTCAAGCAACCAAACCATTAAAATCAATCACTGTCATCTCAAGTCATAAAGTTATTCGTTTATTAAAAAACGGATGTCAAGCTTTCTTAGCTCATGTTACGGATCTAAACAAAAATACGTCAGTTTTGAATGATATTTCTATTGTTAATGAATTTCCTGACGTATTCCTTGAAGTACTTCCTGGCCTACCCCAGAGCGTGAAATTGAATTTTGTATTAACATTGAACCCGGTACAAAACCCATTTCCAAAGTCCCATATCGAATGGATCCTATTGAACTTCAGGAGTTAAAGACCCAACTGCAGGAATTGTTAGACATTGGCTTTATTCGTCCTAGTACTTCTCCTTGGGGTGCTCCTGTTCTATTCGTGAAGAAGAAAGATGGGAGTATGCGACTTTGTATTGATTATCGGGAGTTGAATCATGTCACCATAAAAAATAGATACCCATTGCCACGTATTGATGACTTTTTTGACCAGTTGAAAGGCGCCAAATTCTTTTCAAAGATTGATCTTCGTTCCGGATATCACCAATTGAAGATTAGAACCAATGACATTCCAAAGACGGCTTTCAAAACTCGGTACGGGCATTATGAATTCCTAATCATGTCTTTTGGATTGACTAATGCTCCTGCTGCCTTCATGGATATGATGAACCGAGTATTCAAGGAATATTTGGATCACTTTGTGGTCGTCTTTATTGATGACATCCTTATTTATTCCAAAAGCCGTGAAGATCATGAGCAACAATTGAGGCTGATACTCCAAAAGCTTCGTGAATATAAGCTTTATGCCAAGTTAAAGAAATGCGAGTTCTGGCTTGAGAAAGTAGCATTCCTTGGGCACGTGGTATCAAGTCATGGAATATCTGTTGACCCGGCAAAGATTGAAGCCATTCAAAGTGCGAACAACCTAAATCGTTGGATCGAAAGACGTAGCTTTCTCGGCCAGCTAGTTATTATCGGAGATTCAGTAGAAGGTTTTTCGAATTGCTACTCTATTAACTCGGTGACTCAAAAAGATACAAAATTCGGTTGGAGTGAGGAATGTGAGAAGAGTTTTCAAGAACTCAAGAGAAGACTCATTTCAAAGACTTTGTTCGAGAATACCATCTAGCTCGGAGGATTTGTCATCTGGTGATGCTTCGTGCAAAGGGTTAGGATGTGTTCTCATGCAACATGGGAAAGCCATAGCCTTTATGCCTCTCGACAACTCAAAGAATATGAGAGGAATTATCCTACTCATGATCTAGAGTTGGCAGCTGTTGTCTTCGCACTTATAATTTGGAGGCATTACTTGTATGGGGAGAAAGTGGAGATCTTTATGGATCATAAAAGCCTCAAATATTTCTTCACTCGAAAGGAACTCAACATGCGACAGCGATGTTGGCTTGAACTGTTGAAAGATTATGATCATACCATCCAATATCATCATCCTGGAAAAACAAACGTGGTAGCTAACGCATTGAGTAGAAGATCATATGCGGGTACAAGTGCGATATTGTCAACGCAAAGGCCCATTTTGTATGACTTGTAAAGGATGGAGATAGAGATAAAAATTCCAGGGACCCACGTGATGATGGCGAATATACGAGTAGAACCGACTTTAATCGATAAAGTTAAAAGCTCGCCAAGCTACGCACTCGGAGCCGATGCATATGAGGAAGAAATTACAAGAAGGTGCTACGCTTAGAAGCAAGAATCAATGAAGAAGGAATACTTGAGTCAACTCCGGACTTTGTGTTCCTAACGACCCTGATTTAAAGTATAAAATCATGATGGAGGCGCACAACACACCGTTTGCAATCCATCTTGGGAGTACCAAAATGTATCATGATCTTCGACATACATTTTGGTGGGGCAATATGAAGAGGGAGATATCGCTGTTTATCTCAAGGTGTTTAACCTGTCAACGAGTCAAGGTGAAACATCAAGTACCAAAAGGTCCATTGAAACCACTTGAAATTTCAGAATGGAAGTGGGAGCACATTACCATGGATTTCGTTACTGGTCTTCCCAAGGTTTCTCAGGATATAGATGCAATTTGGGTCATTGTTGATAGATTGACATAGTCTGCTCATTTCTTACCTATACGAGAAACTTATACACTTGAACGTCTTGCTCGTATGTACATAAACGAGGTTATAAGATTTCATGGTATGCCAGTATCCATAGTTTCTGATCGAGACCCAAGATTCACTTCACGATTTTGGGTTAGTTTGCAAAAAGTTATGGGCACAGATTTACGATTTAGTTCGGCATATCATCCTCAAACGGACGGACAATCAGAGAGGACTATTCAAACTCTTGAAGATTTATTAAGACTCTGTGTCCTTGACTTCTAGGGAAGTTGGGACAAGTTCTTACCATTGGTGGAGTTTTCCTACAACAACAGTTATCAAGCAAGCATTAGCATGGCTCCATTCGAAGCGTTGTATGGAAGAAAGTGTCGTTCTCCAGTATGCTGGGATGAGGTGGGTGAAGCAACGTTGTTGGGACCGGAGTTAGTACGTATGACTACGGAAAAGATACAAACGATCCGGCAACGTATAAAAACCTCCCAAGATCTACAAAAGAGTTATGTTGATCTTCATCGAAAGGACGTGGAATTCGATATTGGAGATCATGTGTTGTTACGTGTTGCTCCATGGAAAGGAGTTACAAGATTTGGAAATAGAGGAAAGTTCAATCCTCGATTCATTGGCCCATTTTTAATCCTCGATCGAGTAGGGACTGTAGCCTATAGACTCGCTTTACCGCTATGTATGTCTCGTGTTCATAACGTTTTTCATATATCCATGTTACGTAAATATGTGAAAGACCTGAACCACATTATTGAGTTAGAACCGGACGATATAGCGAAAGATTTAACGTATGAAGAGGTTCCTGTTCAAATCTTGGATAAGAAGGAACATATTCTACGCTCTAATGTTATACCTCAAGTTAAAGTTTTATGGAGGAACAACGATGTTGAGGAAATGACCTGGGAGTTAGAATCTGAAATGAAATCAAGGTATCCTTACCTCTTTGACATACCAGTCACGCAATTCTAATTTCGAGGGCTTAAATTTCATACGAAGGGAAGATTGTAAGACCCCAACTTTTATGAATAAAGATGAATTTTTATAATTATCATTTTAAATATTATGGAATAAATTTGATATAATGTTATAGTTGTGGGTAATATTTAGAAATTTTGCAAAAGTACGCAAGTTGTTTATAATATTCGATTGGTCCGGGAAATATTCGTACGACAAGACAATCATTGGTGGACCCCACAATTGAAATTATCATCGGATCGAGAAAATGTAAAAATATTTTTTATGAAAATAACTACGGAAGTTTTACCGTTAACTGTTGAAACACCGGTGTTAAAAAGTAAGAAGAATACGCGGTTGGTTGCATAGAAGCACACGGTATTGATTATTGATGCTTACGTGAGAAGTCACTCGCTTTTGTTCAATTATTCCTTCGAGAAGAATTATTGCATAGTATCTCACGTTAATTGATTCAATTATTGTTGATATTTTATATTGAGAGATTTGAGTTATTAATATTATTATTTGCAATATTAACGATGTCAGTAAGTTCTCGCAATGAGAGGTTTGGTCACCTAATCAAGCGCTGATAATGGGAGAAATCCTTATTGGAAAGCCCCTCTTTCACGGGAACGAATTTGGTCGATTAATAGTGTGAATAATAATAATGATGATGAAGTTTTGTTTTATTAGTATTATTAATATAATAAAATGTAAAAGCTTTTTTATATAAAAAATGTAATACTTTTATAAAGTTATTCGTTTTATTAGGCTAATAGTAAAATCTTTTTATATAAAATGTAATACTTTTATAAAGTTATTCGTTTTATTAGACAATAATTAAAATATATTATATTTTATTACGCATAGTATTTTCATAAAGTGCTGCATAGTGTTTGCAGATAGTAAAATCTTTTTAAAAGTTATTCGTTTTATTAGATTATAAATAGAATATATTATATTTTATTATAAACCAACTGGACCGTCAGTTTTAAAGTAAATCGATCCGGACCGTTCATGGATTAGTTCTTATTCGGTCCATTCTTCTATAAATAAGCTCATTCCTTCATTATTTCTTACTTAATTCAATTAAACTCTAGAGAGAAAGCGTAGAGAGAATTATTCTTCTATCTTGAGCATATTTCTTTAGCGTTTAAGAAAGCTTTGAGCATAGTGCAAGTTTCTTCAAGTATATCCCCGCCTCTACCATCTGAGTACTCTTCTTTATAAGGTAAGGGGTATTATTTTTTTCATATTCATGAAGAGAACTTCGTTATTCCGCCTTTTATTATTCTCATTGGAATAACTTTGATACGCAAGCTACCCTATACTTGGTGAAATTCTTCGTTATTCCATTATTTATTATTCTCTTTGGAATAACACATCTATCGCAAGCACCGCATACATGGTGAAATTTCGTTGTTATTCCATTCTTTATTATTCCGTTGGAATATCACATGTCATGCGTGTTACGTTTGGGACCGGTTAAAATCTTTATTATTACATTGGAATATCCCATCTCATGCGTTTACGCCGGGACTTGGTTCCGTTATTTATTATTACGTTGGAATTATCTGCCTACATGCCAAGTACCGCATGCATGGTGATTTACATTGTTATTCCATTCTTTATTATTCTCGTTAGAATATCCCGCTTCGGTGCGTATTACGCCTTGAATTCGGGTTCCGTTATTTATTGTTCTATGGAATAACTCGCCTCATGCCAAGTACCGCATGCATGGTGATTTCTTTTGTTATTCCATTTTTATTATACTCGGTTGGTTAAAGTTTTGACTTCTATACTCCATGAAATTGGTGGAATATCCTTGATATTTACGCTTCATCCAGTATCTTTTCATGGAAATATTCTTCTGAGCATTCTTGAATTTTACTATACAAAGAAGTACCATGTTGACAATTTGGACGTTATTAGTTCTGAATAAATTAATTCTTGAACTTGTTTTATTGAATTCTTATATCATTGTCATCATCCTCATATTTATATTTTGTTGAAAGTCATCTCGTGGCTTTGTAGTGCATAGATGGACTTGGTATGATTATGACCAGAATTATTGATTGTAATCATAACCGTAATGTTACAAATGATGTGGTAAAAGTCCTCGTTGGCGCAGTAGTGCATTGATGGGCCGATTGTTGGCATGATCATGACCATTAATGAATACACAAATATCCTTGGCGCCCGTAGTACATGGATAAATTATGGTTGTGATACTAATGAATATCCTTGGTAGTAGTGCGGAGGATGATGTGAATTATTTATTGTCGAGTCTTAGCGATAAAAGTGATGAAAACCTTTTAAATCATAAAAGATAGTAGATTTTATTTTCTACTTGACTCTTTTAATGGATCAGATGTTCAATTCTAGATTAAACTTGATGTCTATTGTATTTTATCGGTTTAACATTGTTGAAGACTAATGATAATTTATTTTGCATTATCTTAGTCATAATATTTCTTCTTGGGCTAGTTGAGCTCTCCTTTCTTTCTTTATTCTCTTCGTGAAATGAGAACGTAGTAGGGACTAGTCGGGAAAGCGGAGTGACGGTCGATGATAATATTATTAGCCCTCACTATTCTCATTAAATAGTGTGTTAATAAATGTAATGAGGACTTATTCTCGAGATTGGATATTGTCAGTAAGACAATGTTTGTATTAAAACTCACAAACTCTCTTGTTGTATATTTAAGATTGTATTTGTATTCTCAGATCATGTATTTGGCTTAACTCGTAATATGTGATGTATACCTATTTTGGGGGCGTCGGTGAAAGACGGGTGTGAGTAAGATAAAGGGTATGACTGACTTGATCCGGATAGTATATATATATATATATATATATATATATATATATATATATATATGGGTCATTCGTGTGGAAATATCAAATATTGATATGGAAATATCAGTTTCTTTTTATTTATTTTTATTTTCAATGTCTATGATTATATTAGTATATTAATATTTCATGATTCTCAAAAAGATAAAATAAAATAATTTGTTCTTGAATTATTTTATTTATTTTTAAAAGTGGATTTTTTATTTGAATTTTAATTTACTTACATTATTTAACTATTTATTTTTATTTTCATATTTTTCGTTAGCTAGCGTTAAAAAATTGCAGATGTGTTTTTATATTTTTTATGTGCAAGTTAAAATTGTTCATCTTCTGCATTTCGATCAAAACTTGCCTACGTGTCGATTTTTTTGCTGATGTGTAAGTTAAAATTTGTTAATGTCCACTTAAGCATCCACATAGATAGAAAAAGTACACATGAATATCTTTTTGAACGAGTATTAACTGAAAGATTAAATAACAAATAAATAACTATATTAAGGATATAATTACATTAAATATTATATAAATGACCCAAATTCAAAATTACTGAATTAAAATTTAAAATATTATGTATAATTAAAATTTAAAATATTATGTAGAGCTTATTTACTTTTAAAATTACTGAATTAAAGTCCATTACTTTTTTTAAAAGAGATAATTATATTGTAATATGTGGATTCTACTGCTGTAGATTTGAATTTTTTTTATTCTTTTTAATTTATATAAAAAAGTTGTACTTAAGCCATTGTTAATTGAATCAATAATATATATAGAGTATATATATTAGCAATAATATGCACGTGCAGCACACATGAGGGATCCACTTATAAAATATAATATTTTTAAATCTAATAATTTTTAATATTTCAATGTCCAATATACTCTCAATGGTCCCAAAACAATAATACTTTTAAAACTATTAGCCTCACTATCATTATATCAATGTTTCATACTTAACTTTACACATTTAACTAATTTTTAAAAAAAAATTATACTATCTGGGTTTTAAATTTTAAGATCAATATTATTTTTTAAAAATTAATTTAAAATATTTTTAAATTTAAAATTGAGATTAATTTATTTAATTTACGTAAATATAATTATAAATATTATAAACTAACAAAAATATACTACTAATTAAAAAATTTATTATTTTAAAAACTTAAATAAATAATGACAAATTTAAATTTAAATATATTTAAAATTAACTTTTTAAAATGATCTTATAATTTAGAACGGAGAGAGTACATCAATTAGTTTTATGTTAAATATAAATTACGATGAGAGTACAATTAATAAAAGGAAATAATATATATGTGGACATGTGATAAGATTGCGACCAACGAAAGAGTTTATGCAATAAAAAAAATTAGGATAAAACTATTCTTAATTTTTATTTATCTCACGTATGTATATATATTGTAATTATAATTCGGTTAAAAACTTTTAACAATATATTACATATCTCTTAATAAAATTAGGGTTATATGTATATACACAATTGTGTATTACATAGTCGGGTTATGACGACGAGTATTTTGGGCTATGACGATAGTTTATCTGTCGTTGTAGGTCAGAATAGCTGTGTACCACACAACTGTGTACATATATTTTTCCTATAAAATTAATAGAATTGTTATTTTTATAAATAAAATTTAATATTTTCAAAAATTATCTCTTATATGAGTGTGAGACCCATTTACTATTTATGTGAGAAAATGTGAAATTATCAATTTTACTTTTGAAAATATCAATTTACTAAAATAAAATAATTATAAGTGGATCTATATTTTTACATAATTTTATCTTATGTATGATGTATCCACAACGGATTCGGTTAGCATGAAGTTTATTTTTTTGTAAGTTGGTCAATTGACCAATAGAATATTGATACACATAATTTTGTATGCGTGTTAGTACTTTATTAACTAATTGACCAACTTATCCAAAAATAAACTTCATGCTAATTACTTCCATCCACAACCACAACGGTTGATGTAACGACTCCGTTTTAATTTTATAGTCCACCGCAGCCTCGGCCACCAAATGGGGCCTTTTAAAATAAAAATCGTCAGTTGATTGGTCCAAGCCAATAGAGTTGCCACGTGTTAGTTTACTGTTCCCAAACTTTCTCTCTCCTCCTTCGTCATTTCATTTCAATGCATTTTCTCTCTCTATAAATACCCGTAGCAACCCCGAAGAGAAGAGCAAGCAAAACATCTGCTCAATATATATACAATATAGATAGATTACTATATATATCTATCTCGGTCGATGCGGCAGAAGGGAAGATCACACAACAGTAGATCGAGGTCTTTCTCTAGATCCCGCATTGCCGTTGAGGGTTTTTAGTTAAAAGCCCATTTCATTTACCCTATATTTTCTTCTAAATTTTCATCCCCAATTGCATTTTATTCGGCCGCGATTTGCATTGTTGAATTAATCGTTTTCGCGATCTGTGTTGCGATAATGTCTGCTCAACGTAAGAGATCCATCTCTGTTTTTGTGTTTTTTTTCCTAATATTCAATTATATGGGATTTATGTTGTTGTATAAATTCGTCCAATAATGTAGTTTTTCTGTAAAATTCAATTTATGGAATTGGTGTTTGTGTTTGAATTTTCGTTGTATAATGCAGGAAAAGAACGTGAGATGCAGAAGAACTACTGGGTCGAGCATTCGGTGGACCTGACTATGGAGGCTATGATGCTTGATTCCAAAGCTTCTGACCTTGACAAAGAAGAGAGACCTGAAGTATATATTCCTCTCTCTTTCTCTCTCTCTCTCTCTCTCTATATATGTTATATATCATTTATATATAAGAGAAATATTTTAATTTTACCCGTTGAGCTCCACTGTGGAACGAAATTTACTCAATTTCAATCTTGTAGGGGAGTGGAAGATAAAATTGGAGGATATTTATCAAGTCTCCATATATAAATCTTTATTCTTTTGGTCCTGATGCTCCATCTGTTCAAAATACTTATGCCCATATAACTTTTTGGCACCAGAAGAAACCGATGAGAAGGATGTAAAAAGTTACCCTTTCTTATGGACTCCTCTAAATCGATAATTTTTGCTATAAAGGGAAAAGTTGGGAATGATCAAATAAGTAAAAAAGTAGGTGACATAATTTAAGAACCAAAAAAGAAACGAAGACAAATAATTTGTCCCATGAGTATATTTTTAGTTGAAATTGATTTATGTCTCTGCACAAACTTAAAAATCTCACCCATACATATTCCAGGATGTGGAGATGCTATAGCTGATACAAATGGAGCAAAACATTTATGCTTAAAGAAAAATGGAACAAAATATTTAATGCGGTGGGCCATACTAGAATCTTCTTGTGCCTATCACTCTTGTTTCCACATCTGGGAATGAGGTTTAGTTGTAAGAATTATTGTTAATTAATTAGATCTGATTATTGCACTTTTCTTATTTAATCATTTTATTTTCATATATAATATCTGTAATCTAATTGTACTAAACTATGTTTCGAGACTAAATTGATCCTTGAGTACAATAGGTATTGATTAGAGTAGGAAAAATAATCATAGTTTAACGCGATTATAACTGTGTTCTGTTTTTGTTTTCCTCCCAATAATATTATTGTCAATGTAGAAGTCTATAATTGTACTTATCCTAATTAATGTTTCATTTTTCACTATGATTTGTCCTTTGTGTTTCTATATCTCATTGGACTTACTCCGCTGAACTTTGCTTGTTTTGTCTTTCAACCCTTTGAAGCTGTTGGAACACAGATCAAATTTAGCAATTTCTTCCATATGTTTGTTTACCTTTATACAATTCTTAATCTTTGATATTATTTACAAAGTATATTTCATTTCAAAATCTTAAAACTAAACAAGATGGCAATATGTCCTTACCAGCCAGATAAGCTTTTGCTTAAACTTCTATATGTGTGTAATTCCTTGATTTTTAGGATTTAGTTCCAGGATCAACAGTTCCCTGTTTCCGTGCATTCATTGACACCCCTTCAATGGTTAATATATGGTGGATATGATAAACCTTACTGTAGTTAATGTTCACATTCAGTCTTTCTATCCAAATAGTTAGTGGGTCTCCGTCTCCTTTACAAATGAAAAAGTTTTGCCTCTATGAAGACTAAAGTCACTTTTTTGCTTCTTAGATTGCGCTTCTGGGACTGGTATATTGTGTTTCAGTAACTTTTATATTCTTCTAAAGCTCTAATCTTCAGTCATTGCCATTCCTTGTGTTGATCTTACACTGATCTGTTAAAAATTTGTGCAACTCTTCTACTTTTGGAAACTCATACGATGGTCTGGGCAGGTACTCTCTATGCTCCCATCGTATGAAGGGAAATCCATTCTGGAGCTTGGAGCTGGAATTGGCCGTTTCACTGGTGAATTGGCTCAAAAGGCTGGTCAGATTCTAGCTTTAGACTTCATTGAAAATGTGATTAAGAAGGTCTGCATCCTCTACCTTGGTTAAAGAATTTAACTACCTCTCCATGCTTGCAAAACTGAACCATTTTTTAATTACTCAGTTGACATTTTTATTTTTTTTATTTTGGATATACTATGCTGCAGAATGAAAGCATTAACGGGCATCATAAAAATGCCAAGTTTATGTGTGCTGATGTCACGTCTCCAGACCTGGAGATTGCAGAAGAGTCGGTGGATTTGATATTCTCAAACTGGCTACTGATGTATCTCTCTGATAAAGAGGTGAGTTTTTTTTATTACTCCTTCCATTTATAAATTCAGCCTAATAGGGGTAGGACGAATCTTAATTTTCTCGATGTTAGTTTAAAATCCATTCAGTGGTCTGGCAAAATAGATTACATGTTCTGGAAAATAGAAAAAGGTGACAGAAAAATACTTACCAGAAACTTGTACAGTATACATCAAGTTTGATCTGCATTGATCATATGGTTATTTGACTAAACACTCCTGCACGTGTTACAGAATTCTCTCCACCAATATATATCTTCTAGTTATTATTATTTTTACTGTTGTTGTTGGTCCCCTCCTCCCTGTCCACGAAGCTGGTGTAACTTTTTTCCTATGTCAGTAGATTGTTTTTCTCTATTCTTTTCTTTATCAGTAGCTTTTGATTTTTTTTTCCTATCACTCTTTCTGTTTTTTGGCAGGTTGAAAATCTAGCAGAAAGATTGATTAAATGGTTGAAGGTTGGCGGGTATATTTTCTTCAGAGAATCATGTTTCCATCAATCTGGAGACCATAAGCGAAAAAACAATCCAACACACTACAGGGAACCACGATTTTATACAAAGGTTTGAAATTTATATAAACATTACCGGATTTCTCAATTTATTTGCGCACTGGGTAATCAGTTTGCTAATATAATTTATATAATTTTCGAACATAGGCTACATGTGATGTAAAAGCTAAACCTTATTATACTTTTTTGCAGTATTGTGACTATAGTAATTAGAAACTTTATGTTCCGTCCTGTGAAATTTAGTAGTCCTGCAAATTCAGACTAAGCTAATAATACCTTTGATCATAAATTTTGTTTCATTTTTTATACGACTCCATCAAAGAAGTTAGATTTGAATTTGATTCATTCTTTCTTGATATAACTTCAAGAGACCCTCAGCCAATCATCTTGGCTCGAGTTCAGGATGTCATTTTCAGTTGCTGAGTTGGCTGAGCCACATGAGATGAGATATCAGAGAACCATACACAATTGAAGTCAAATTATATACCGTGTCGCCAATTTCCTTACTGTATTATTTTTCTTCCATATGAGGACCAAAAATAATTAGCCTCTCTTTAATGGTTTGGAATTCTCGTTGCATTGATGCGGTTATGTATTTCAATTAACCTGTCAATTATATCGAGTTTCTGATTATAGTCACACTGCAGATCTTTAAGGAATGTCAAATTCGTGATGGATCTGGGAATTCCTTTGAACTCTCTCTGGTCGGTTGTAAATGTATTGGAGCTTATGTGAGGAACAAGAAAAACCAAAATCAGGCAGTGAATTCTGTTGCTCATACTTTTATTTCTATCCATGTACTTTTATTCAACTAATCAACTGAACGACACAACTGTTATGTTTTCGCAATGCAGATCTGCTGGTTATGGCAGAAAGTTAGTTCAGAAGAAGACAAGGGGTTTCAGCGTTTTTTGGATAATGTGCAATACAAGTCTAGTGGAATATTGCGCTATGAGCGGATCTTTGGACATGGCTATGTGAGCACAGGAGGGATTGGTATAGCACATTGACCTAATTTCTTTCTGAACTACTTATCTTATTTGATGAATACAAGGATGATGAGAATATATATATATACATATATATATATATATACACACACACACACACACACACACGACGTGTGTACACAATTTCCAATCAATTGAAAACTCTGCTACTGGGCAGTGGGTGCATAATTGATTGTTTTGTGTAGGAAGCCTTATTAATTTACAAAGAAAATAGTGATTTTTTCCCGATAATAGTTGATTTCATTAAAGTGTAGAAAGTTACAAATGATCTAATCAACCCGTTAGCAGTAAATTACAGTGATTTCCATGACTGAATGATTTAGCCTCTTTAATGTAACATTAGTTGTCAATATTCAAGGGTTCTTTGAATTTGTTTTCCTATTCTTATTTGAATTACCGTTATAAAGAGGCATTAGACTAAAAACTTCCTTGGAAAATCTTACTTCACTATTCAATTAATTATGAAGCATGGTAATCAACTATTAATTTCCACTTTTGCTGCAAAGAAATACACTCACCTGCTTATTTGTTTTTGTGGATGGTTTTCCTGGCAACAATATGGTAATCAATTATTACTTGCCACTTTTGCTGCAAAGAAATACACTCACCTGCTTATTTGTTTTTGTGGATACTTTTCCTGGCAACAATCTAACACATCTTTCCCAGGGTATTAGCGTCATCTTTTGTTTTCATTAGAATGGGCAATTTCTGAGATTCCCTCCTTTTGTACTTGAACAGATACAACAAAAGAATTTGTTGCAAAACTTGATCTCAAGCCTGGGCAGAAAGTCCTAGATGTGGGCTGTGGCATTGGTGGAGGTGATTTCTACATGGCTGAGAAGTTTGATGTTGATGTTGTCGGTATTGATCTCTCAGTAAATATGATCTCTTTTGCTCTTGAACGGGCGATTGGACTCAAATGTTCAGTTGAATTTGAGGTTGCGGATTGCACCAAGAAAACATACCCCGACAACTCATTTGATGTTATCTACAGTCGTGACACCATTCTGCACATTCAAGTAATCTCCTTTTCTCCATGAGCTTCAAATTTTCATTCTCAATCATTTGATTATGTTCATTTTCTTTCTTTTAAATCTCATGGTCTGATCCTAACGAGCTTGGTGTTCTCTGATGCAATTTCAGAACAAACCTGCATTATTTATAACTTTCTACAAGTGGTTGAAGCCAGGAGGCAAAGTCCTTATAAGTGATTATTGCAGAGGACCAGGGACTCCATCACCAAAATTTGCTGAGTATATTAAGCAAAGAGGATATGATCTCCATGATGTACAAGCATATGGCCAGGTATATTCACTTGTCAAAATTGAATCATTCTGTGACTATCACTGTCCGTCTCTCTTGAATGGTCATGTTACGCGTTAAGATAATGATCGTTTTCGATAATTTACAGATGCTTAGAGATGCTGGTTTTAACGAGGTTACTGCCGAAGATAGAACTGAACAGGTGCCCATGAATCCTTGTAATATAATGTTATACATTACAATAAAATGCACCTTCTAAATTTAAACACTTTGTTTACTTGCGTTCCAGTTCCTAAGAGTTCTGCAGAAAGAATTAGATACAGTTGAGAAGGAGAAGGAAGAATTCATCCAGGACTTCTCTGAAGTGAGTTCATCAATCATTTTTAATAAATTTATTCGTTTTGTTACAGACTCTCCGTTTCAAATTTAGAGATACAATTTTAAAACAACTTCTTTTAGGGATAGTTCTATGTTACCTAATGCCCCCTCAATATTAGCTTAAGAATGTAGTAATAGTTGTGTGATGTTAGAAATGATAATATAAAAGTAATGGCACAGACTAAAAAGGAAATTGTATTTATAATTTTGGAACAAAGGGAGTATGCTCATAAGAGTCCTATATATTGCGACAAAACATGTCAATTCTTGTTAGTGCCACTAGACACAATGGCGTAGTATTTAAATTAATACAAATACATGGATTATTATTTTATGCATCTTTTTGTCGCAATTTTAATATTTTCGGTTTTCATAGTTGTTTCTAAATGGTTTTGCTGTTTGTTTCTTGTAACTAATCTGCAGGAAGACTATAATGATATAGTTGGTGGGTGGAAGTCAAAGCTGGTCAGGAGTTCATCTGGTGAACAGAGGTGGGGCTTGTTTATTGCCCACAAAAAGTGAGATGTTTAAGAGTCCACAAGCTCATGTTGTTTGAGTAGTTTTATTTGTACTACTTTAGTAGTGTGATGAACCCTTGTTTGAAGAATAAAACCAAGCTCTCTTTTGGGGCTCTAGAAATAACCAGTTAGTGGTGTTGGATGTTTAATATATGAGGATGAGTAATGATATTGTGGTTGAGTTTATGTTGGCCTAATGCATAATTTAATCCAGGAAATATTTAGTTTGCATTATATTCTTACAATAATACTATGATCACAAAAACATGGATGTGGTTAGCATGAAGTTCATTTTTGGGTAAGTTGGTCAATTGGCCAATAGAGTGCTGACACGCAGGTGAGACTGTATGTGTGTCAACATTCTATTGGCCAATTGACCAACTTATCCAAAAATAAACTTCATGCTAACTTGATCCCAAAAACATGGATAGATGGTGCAGATACTTGGCTCTTCTTCCTACAAACAAATCACTCTACTTCACAGGTGGTCCTCCGCTCTAGGAAAGATTTGTACTAATTATATATGGCTCAAGTTATTAGCATCCTAAAATTCATTTTCTATGTATATATATCTCCCCATGCATCCTCAATATACATGTATATATTGAACTTGCACATTGTGTTGTGCCTTCAACAGATATAAAATATTGAAGAGATTAGAAAAAACCTCTTTATTTCAAATCTTATGATTTTGAATACAAATACTTGTGGAGATGCCAGAATATTCAGCCATGATACTAGAAATGTGACTACCATAATCAAGGAAATTGCATCTTTGATCATGTCTAGAGTCTAGTCAGTGTCAGTCCTCGAAATTTAAATTTATAAAACTCAATGGAAAAAAGGTGGCTGCATATGTATTGGCGTGTGTTACATGGACTCTTGTAAAACCTAGAAGTACCCGTGACACGACACGAAATAGGTATGGGTGCGGGTGTCGGACATAGCAGTTTGGTGGAAAATGAACCAAAATGTTCTAAAAGTAGTCGTGCTCGTGTCCGTGTCATATCCTTTTGAGGCTCCTTCTAGGGGTTTTCCGAGTCCAAGTAACATAGTCTTGACAACCATCTGACTCATTATTTACTTGACACATTTCTTACAAGGATCTTGCAGATCAACTCTTGCTAACATGCTGACAGACTATTCAAACTGTATATTTGGATATTGTTTTTCCCTGTTCTTCATTTGATTTTGATATTATCCCTTTGCTTTATATTGTTATGACTAAGGTTGTACTGGCATGAGCTATGAATATGTAGCAGACTGGTAGTGTTATGTGAAATTATGAATAGTTGGGGTAGGCCTTGTATTGCCATGTAAAGGTAAAAAGTTGAACATAATGCACAAGACTTCCACAAATAACTAGGCATGGACAAACCACCTTTGTCAAATGCAGTTATAGTGATTTTTTTTATTATTATTTCTCTCTAATTTCTTTCAGCCAAAAGGCTTTCTTTTTTCAATTTACACTATAACCCTCAAAGAAATGAGACTCATTATAAAACAAAACAAAAATAGTAAATGAGACTTTTTGCCTTAAAAAGTATACTAATAACGTTATGATGACAAAACATGAATACAAAAAAGTAGATACAAAACGATATGTCAAAGTGTGATTGGTCAATAATTTATTATTTATAGGTGGATCCAATATTTATAATCAACTACATTCAAACACATCATTTCATGTAAGCTTCCACCTAACATTAAAGAGAGGGCAAGGGGGAGGAAAGGAGATTAAATCAATGTGACAATTAATTTCTTGAAAAGAAGTAAATTCACATATGGATGAGAGTAGTTGAAAGCTGTGTGTTACGTGGACTCGGAAACCCATAGAAGGATTCACACGATTTAGGCACGACTATTTTTAGAACATTTTGGTTTATTTTCCATCAAACTGTCGTGTCTGACACCAACATCATGTCTTGTGTCGACATGGGCACTTCTGGATTTAAAAAAGAGTCCATGTAACAACACAGTGTTATGTTTGTCTTGAATTCTTGCTGGGACCCGACTTGAAGGAAAAGAAAGATGAGATTTAGTAGTCGTGGCGAAGAACTGAGGTTGCTATGGACCTGTTATGTTATTTGAGCCTGTTTTGTTTTTAGTCCGGCTCTTTCTCAGTTTTATCCATTTTCAGATAGAGATTCATAATTTGTATGTTGAAAATTATACAGGAACGTGCTATTGCATAGAATAACAATAAAATTAATAATCATAATAACAATAACTTACATGAATTGAGAGAAGCCATCTTGTATGTATCACGCTTCTGCTGCGCTTAAGGGTGAAGGTCTTCAATTGTCTCTCTCAATCTTAGGATGGATGTTTAGGTGTGTATAAAATTTTTGAGACGACAATTGGGACCAAACCAAAATTGTTTTATTTATAGAATAGCTAAAGGTCAAAATTGTCCATCAAGATTATGAAACCCTAGGGCCCATTATGCCAAATTAATATTAGTAATAATATTTATGGGCCACATAATTAATTACCAAACCCATAAATAAAGTTATTAAATTAATACAATATGTAAGCCCAATAATTACATAAATAGTAAAGGCCACATAAGGATTAAAATATTCTAACATTCTCCCACTTGGCCGAAATACTATTTATATACAAAACATAACGCTTACAATCATTAATTTGGCCAAGTATTAATTTAATGTCTACATCTTGTTTAAATAAAAACACCAATGCGAATTAATACAATCTTTGTGTCACTATTAACACAAGATCCCCATTAGTTACACAATTAGTACTTTTATTAAAACAAAGATTAACATTAAGCATAACAGGTATGAATAGAGTTTACATAAGTGGTAATTGATTAAACTCATTCATATCGTCCAAAACATTACCGTACTGTTTTCTCATAAGTTCTCAAGTGTGCACAATAAAGAGAATAGCAAACCATAAACATAATGTGAAGTTCAAAACAACGAGCTCAAAATTGTTGTCTTACATCATAATAACTTACTAATTAAGACTTCCAGTTAAACCCATGCCGGCAACATGCTCTAAAAGAGCTTGGGTGATAAGTCTTACGTAAGTGGATTCGTTAACATATCATGCGTACTAATATACTTAATGACAACGTTTTGATCTTCAACTTTCCCTGACAAATAAATACTTAGTGTCGAGGTATAGTTGATCAGCACCACTCGAAATGGTGCTGTTGGAAAAAACTAACAGCATAATTATTATCACAAAATACTTTCAATGGCCTTGAAATGGAATTTACAACCTTAAGTCCTGAAATAAGATCCTTAGTAATATGGCGTGACAAGGAGCATGATAACAAGCCACATATTCTGCCATCATCGTGGAAGTGATAGTTAACTCCTGCTTATGAGTTCTCCACGAAATAGGGCCTCCTGAAAGCATAAAGATGTACTCTGATGTGGATTTCTTTTCATCTTTACACTTAGCAAAATCAGAATTAGAATAACCAACAACTTCAAGGTTATCTAGTTTTTCTAAATGTAAGCATAATATCCTTAGTACCCTATAAGTAGCGTACATAAGACTCCCAACCACAGAAGTATAGGGAATAAGATTCATTTGATCACGTTCAGGTGTATTCTTAGGACATTGATATGAGCCAAATTTGTCACCCTTAACAACAGAGGCGAAAATAGGGGAGCAATTTTGCATGTTGTATTTGTTAATAACTTTGTCAATATAAGCTCTTTGAGACAATCCTAATATCCCACAAGACCTATCTCGATGAATTTCAATACCTATAACATAAGAGGCTTCACCGAGATCTTTCATATCAAAATTTCCAGAAAGGAAACGTTTGGTCTCATGCAACATGTCTAAGTTATTACTTACAAATAGTATATCATCAACATACAAAACAAGAAAACAAATTTTACTCCCACTGACCTTCAAGTATATGCATTGATCCACTATATTTTTCTTAAAATCAAAATTACTCATCACCTCATGAAACTTAAAGTACCATTGTCGAGAAGCCTATTTTAACCCATATATGGACTTCTTAAGTCTACATACCATATGTTCCTTGCCTTTAACCAAAAAACCTTCTGGTTGTGTCATATAGACATTCTCATGCAAGTTACCATTAAGGAATGCAGTTTTAACATCCATCTGATGTAACTCTAAATCATAATGAGCTACTAAAGCCATGACTATTCTAAACGAATCTTTCCTGGATACTGGAGAGAAAGTTTCATTATAATCCACACCTTCCTTTTGAGTGAAACCCTTAGCAACCAATCGAGCTTTATACCTTTCAACTTTCCCTTTAGGATCTAATTTGGTCTTATAGACCCACTTACAACCAACATGTTTAAAACCTTTTGGTAATTCCTCAAGATCCCAAACTTTATTAAGCTTCATTGATTTCAACTCATCATTCATGGCTTCAAGCCATTGAGTTGATTGAGCACTCGTAATGGCCTCTTTATAGGAGATAGGATCATTAATCTTACTTGAATCATAGTCAATCTCATTAAGATAGGTTATAAAATTATCAAAATTAATAGGCTTTCTAGGTCTTTCGGACCTACGTAAAGGCTGCACAATTTCAGGAATATGATTTTCAATAATGTGAGGTTCAACATTAGGTGGTGGCTCAGCTATCTCAGGGGCATCATTTTCCTCAATAGGATGTTGTTCTGCCTCACCCTCTTGAATTATAGGATTAGAAACATAAAACCTGTTTTCTTCAAGATCAATTTTTCTAAGCTCACTACTCCCACTTAAATCGCCATTATCTAAAACTTTGCATGCCTAGTCTCAACAATTCTAGTGGTATGCGAGGGACAGTAAAATTGAAAACCCTTAGATATCTCAGGATATCCAATAAATGGCAACTAATGGTTTTAGATTCAAGTTTCTTTATTTGTGGATTAAAAATCTTAGCCTCGGCTGGACAGCCTAACACCCGTAAGTATTTTAAACTAGGTTTCCTACCTGTCCAAATTTCATAAGGAGTGTTAGAGAAAGATTTTCTAGGAACCAACTTTAAAATATGAACAACTGTCTTTAATGCCTCAGTCCACAAAAACACAAGTAAGCTAGAATTACATAACATACTACGTACCATATCCATAAGGGTACGATTTCGCCTCTCAGCTACACCATTCTGCTGCGGTGTACCAGGCATTGTATACTGAGCGACGATTATATTTTCTTGACAAAATAAGGTAAATGGGCCAGGACTATGACCTGTATTGGAGTGTTTACCATAATACTCTCCGCCTCTATCTGTTCTCACTACTTTAATTTTGATTTTCAACTTCAGCCTTGAAAACTTTAAACATATTTAGTGATTCAGATTTTTCATTAATCAGGTACACATAAGTATAACGAGAATAGTCATCAATGAACGTAATGAAAGATTTATGTCCATCAATTCTTAGAGAAAATGGTCCACATATATCAATGTGAATCACCTCAAGAAGTGCACTACTTCTTGTTGCTCCTTTCTTATTACCTCTCACAAATTTTTCCTTTTATACATTCAATACAATGGTCAAGATCAGAAAAATCTAGTGAATGAAGAATTCCATCCTTTATAAGACGTTGCATTCTGTCTTTTGAAATATGGCCTAAGTGTTGATGCCACAATTTTGAAGAATTCTCATTATTTAGTTTTCTCTTATTTCCACTTTTAGAGGTATTTTCTATCACATTCATTGTTAATAAGGATTCAACAAAGACATTATCCAAATTTATCTTATAGAGGTCTCCCTCTAAAGAGCCAGAACCAATAACATGAGAGTAATGATAAATAATTATTTTATTATTCCCAAACTTAAACGAAAATACAAGGTGAAAACCACTCTCCAAAAGTAAAGGAAGAGATCCTACAGCTTCAACTCGTATAAACTCTTCATTGCCAACTTTAATGGTTCTTTCTCCCCCTCCTTTTTTTAGAGTGTCTTCTTTGAAAGGAATCCATGCAATGAATTAGTAATGTGAACTATAGCACCAGTGTCAAGCCACCATGTATTAGAAGGAACATCAATTAGAAAGGATTCATAAGTTACATAATTGATGGACGATATACCTTTCTTTTCAAGCTATTCTCTTAATTTAGGACATTCTTTCTGAATATGTCCTTGCTTTTTTTTTTTTTTACAGAAGTGACATTTAGGACATGTCTCAGAGTTGTTACCTGAATAATTTGCCTTATTTATTTTGGTAGAAATTGGTTTATCCTTATTCTTAAAACCTTTGCCATTTTTATAAACTTTCTTCTTATAGGAACCAGTGGTAGTCAAATGAGCAACATTTGGTTTTTCAACCTTAAGCCTTTCTTTATCTTGGATGCACATGGAGATTAACTTGCCCATCTTCCACTTTTCTTTCTACGTGTTATAAATTGATCTTAAATGGATCAAACTGTGCAGGAAGAGAAGTCTGCAAAGTAAGTAAGTGGTTATATAATATTCGATTGGTCGGGGAATATTCGTTTTAACATGGAATATTCGTACGATGGCACAATCATTGGTGGACCCACAATGTAGTATTATCGTAAAAAAAAGCATGTAATTATCTTTTTATAAAAAATAACGAAAGTGTTACCGTTAAAAGCTGTTGAACTACCCGGTAGTAAAAAAGTACGATGTCTGGCGTGATTGCATAGTAGCACACGGTATTGGTTATTGATGCTTACGTGAGAAGTCACTTAGTTATACTCAATTATTGCTATAGTAATTGCTGCATCATATCTCTCATATTATTGATTCAATTATTGTCACAGTATCATCTGCATAATATGATATATTATTAAATCAATAATTGAGACGACAAAATTATTCATATTATTAAATTGCAATATTGACAATGTCTAGAAGTTCTGTCAAGGAGAGGTTTGGTCACCTAATTGCGGGCCAATAAGGAGAAATCCTTATCGGAAATCCACCTCTTTCCTTGGAACGACCTGATTGTTAAATATTGTGAGTTATAATATTAATGATAAATAAGTTTGTGTTGATTAAAGATGAAATTGATAGTTCCATTGTGTTGGAATTATTAGTGTTAGTGGAAATTAACATTTATTTCAATATTAAATGATGTCTGGAAGTTAAATCAACATTATTATTGGTATTAATTCACATGATTATAATTATTTGTTCATATGTGTGTACTATTGATTCACATTCTTGTACTATTAGGGGAGTTGGTGCAAGATTGATAATACTTGCATGACTAAGTTAAAATTGGAGGTATAGTTGGAGGTACTATACTATAATTCATATTTTCACATAATTATAACTATTGATTCACATGATTAAACTATTGATTCACATTATTTACAATTAGGAGAGGTGGTGCAAGTTTGATAATACTTGCAGGACTAAATTAAAAATGAAGAAAAAGAGGAAGGTATTATACTGTAATATTTCGAGCCCCAAAACGTGCAATTATCAAAACTATATTTTTCTATAAATAGAAGCTCATTCTTCCTTCATTTCTCACCAATTCACTAAAGCTATAGAGCAATTATTATAGAGAGAAATTATAGAGAGAAAGATGAAGAGAAGTCTGCTACCTCAATATTCCAGTATCCAGTTTTCTTCTAAGGTAAGGGGTATTATTCTTTCGTATTCATGAAGAGAGTTATTTTCTTTTAATACTCGTAAGGGTTGTTATTCCATTCTTTATTATTATGTTGGAATAACTTTGCCTACATCTGAACCGCATACATGGTGAAATTCTACATTATTCCATTCTTTATTATTACGTTAGAATAACTTTTATGCATGCGGATCTATCGCATGCACAGTGAATTCTGTTGTTATTCCATTCTTTATTATTCTATGGAATATCCTTCCGTGCGGATTACGCATGACACAGTTCCATTCTTTATTATTACATTTGGAATATCCTATCTGTGTGGGTTTACTTGATGACTGGTTCCATTCTTTATTATTACATTGGAATATCCTGTTTGTGCAAGATTTACGCATGACCAGTTCCATTCTTTATTATTCGTTGGAATAACATGTATGCACGGACGGATTCACGCGCTTTGGTGAATTCTTTCGCTATTCCATTGTTTCTTATTCTGTTGGAATAAATGCATACATGTGGATTACCGCATGCATGGTTAATGATCCTACGTATTCATTCCTTATTAAATTATGGAAATGATCCGCATCTACGTGGATTACTGCATATGGCGGCAAAAATCCATTGCGGTTTCATATATTCTATTATACTCAGTTGGTTAAAGTTTTGGCTTCTATACTCCGTGAAATTAGTGGAATATCCTTGATATTTGCTGTAAGACCCCAACTTTTATAAATAAAGATTAATTTCCCTCGAAATATATTTTTGAATATTATGGTGTGGATTTGATATAATGTTATAGTTTTGGGTAATATTTACAAATTTTTCAAAGTAAGCAAGTGGTTATATAATATTCGATTGGTTGGGGAATATTCGTTTTAACAGGGAATATTCGTACGACGACACAATCATTTGTGGACCTCACAACGGAAGTATTGTCGTAGTAAGAAAACGACAGAATTATCTTTTTATAAAAATAACGGCGAAAGTGTTACCGTTAAAATTGTTGAACTACCCGGTAGTAAAAGTACAGTATTACGCGTGGTTGCATAGTAGCACACGGTATTGATTATTGATGCTTACGTGAGAAGTCACTCAATTATACTCAATTATTGCTACAATAATTGCTGAATCATATCTCTCATATTATTGATTCAATTATTATAACAGTATCATCTGCATAATATTTTATATATTATTAAATCAATAATTGAGACGACAAAGTTATTCATATTATTAAATTACAATATTTACAATGTCTAGAAGTTCTATCAAGGAGAGGTTTGGTCACCTAATTACGCGCTAATAGGGAGAAATCATTATTAGAAAGCCCCCTCTTTCCTGGGAACGACCTGGTTGTTAAATATTGTGAGTTATAATATTAATGATGAATATGTTCGTGTTGATTAAAGATGAAATTGATAGTTCAGTTGTGTTGGAATTATTAGTGTTAGTGGAAATCGACATTTATTTCGATATTAATTGATGTCTGGAAGTTATACTGATCAGTCGGGTAATTAATCGGATAAATGAGCAATTAATTGCTATAATTCACATAATTATAACTATTTTTTCACATGTGTATACTATTGATTCACATTATTTACTATTAGGGGAGGTGGTGCAAGTTTGATAATACTTACAGGACTAAATTAAAAATGAAAGAAAAGTTGAAGGTATTGTATTGTAATATTTCGAGCCCCAAAACGTGCAATTATCGAAACTATATTTTCCTATAAATAGAAGCTCATTCTTCCTTCATTTCTCACCAATTCACTAAAGCTATAGAGCAATTATTATAGAGAGAAATTATAGAGAGAAAGAAGAAGAGAAGTCTGCTACCTCACTATTCTAATATCCAGTTTCTTCTAAGGTAAGGGGTATTATTTCTTTTGTATTCATGAAGAGAGCTATTGTTATTCCATTCCTTATTATTATGTTGGAATAACTTTTCACATCAAGTATCGCATATACATGGTGAAATTCTTCATTATTCCAATCTTTATTATTACATTGGAATAACACATCATGTGATCTATCACATGCCTGGTGAATTCTGTTGTTATTCCATTTTTTATTATTCTGCTAGAATATCCTGTCTGTGGAGTTTACGCATGACCTGGTTCCATTCTTTATTTTTACATTGGAATATCCCATGCATCTTTGTTTTATGCATTTGACTGGTTCCATTCTTTATTATTCTGTTAGAATATCCCATCATCTGCGGTTTACGCATGACGGTTCCATTCTTTATTATTCATTAGAATATCATGCTCATGCGGTTTACGCATGACACTGGTTCCATTCTTTATTATTCTATTGGGAGTAACTTTTGTCTATGCGATATACATCGCATGCATGGTGAATCCATACATTATTCCATTCTTTATTATTACATTGGAATAACTCGCTCATGTGGATTACCACATGCATGGTGAATGATCCTTTGTATTCATTCCTTATTAAATTGTGGAAATGATGCATCACGCGATTGGATTATGCATGGGCGTAAAATCCATTTGTAGTTTCATATATTCTATTATACTAAGTTGGTTATAGTTTTGGTTTCTATACTCCATAAAATTAGTGAAATATCCTAGATATTTGCGCTTCATCTAGTATCTTTTCATGGAAATATTCTTTTAAGCATTCTTGAATTTTACTCTACAAAGCAGTATCATGTTGACAATTTGGACGTAATTGATTTCAGGATAAATTAACTTATAAATCTTTAAAATTTATTCTTGAACTTGTTTTATTGAATTATTATGTCATTGTCATCATCATCATGCTTATATTGTGATGAAAGTCATCTTTGGCTTACGTGCATAGATGGACTTGGTATGATTATGACCAGGGATCATTTGGTATAATCATGACCTGTAATATTATAAATGATGTGGTAAAAGTCCTCGGTGCTTTTGTAGTGCATTGATGGATAGTTTTTGGTATGATTATGATCGAGGATTATTCGGTATAGTCATGACCATTGATAATTTAATGAATATCCTTGGCAGTAGTGAGTGGAGGATGACTCGATGATGCGGTTTATTTATTAAGTCGAGTTTCAAATGATAAAAATTGATGAAAACATTTTAAATCATAGAAGATAGTAGATATCATGCTCTACTTGACTCTTCTAATGGATTGCTTATTCATTGCAGATTAAATTTTATGTCTATTGTATTTTATCGGTTTAACATTGTTGAAGACTAATGATAATTTATTCTCGCATTATCTTAGTCATAATATCTTCTTAGGGCTAGTTGAGCTCACCTTTCTTTCTTCGTTCTCTTTGAAATGAGAACGTGGCAAGGACTAGTCGAGGAGCGGAGTGACGGTCCGAGATGATAACATTAGTAGTCCTCACTATTCTGTTAAATAGTGTGACAATAAATGTAATGAGTACTCCATTGAGTGTGGATATTGTCTAGATGGCAATATTCTTATTAAAACTCTTAGATTATGTTTTGTCTTATTTTATATGACTGTTGTATAATTAAGTTGTATTTGAATTTTGTACCATGTATTTGGCAACTCAAGATTGATGATGTATACCTATTTTGGGGGCGTCACATTTGCGCTTCATCCAGTATCTTTTCATGAAAATATTCTTCTAAGCATTCTTGAATTTTACTCCACAAAGAAGTATCATGTTGACAATTTGGACGTTATTAATTTCTGGATAAATTAAAATTATAAATCTTTGAAATTTATCCTTGAACTTGTTTTATTGAATTATTATGTCATTGTCATCATCCTCATGTATATTATGATGAAAGTCATCTTTGGTTTACGTGCATAGATGGACTTGGTATAATTATGACCAGGGATTATTCGGTATAATCATGATCGTAATGTGACGAATGATGTGTTAAAAGTCCTCATTGACCTGTAGTTCATTGATGGATAGTTGTTGGTGTGATTATGACCAGGGATTATTCGGTATAGTCATGACCATTGATGATTACATAAATATCCTTGGCCGTGATACAGGGATGTTTCGATTTTATTTATTAAGCTGAGTCTCAGCGATAAAGTTAATGAAAAACTTTTTAAATCATAGAAGATAGTAGACTTTATGCTCTACTTGACTCTTCTAATGGATTGCTTGTTCCGCTGCAGTTAAACTTGTTGTCTATTATATTCTATCAGTTTAACATTGTTGAAGACTAATGATAATTTATTCTGCATTATCTTAGTCATAATATTTCTTCTTGGGCTAGTTGAGCTCACCCTTTCTTTCCTTTTTTTCTCTTGAAATGAGAACGTAGTCGGGGACTAGTCGGGGAACGGAGTGACGGTCCAGATGATAACATTAGTAGTCCTCACTATTCTGTTAAATAATGTGAAATAAATGTAATGAGGACTCCATTGAGTGTGGATATTGTCTAAATGACAATATTCTTATTAAAACTCTTAGATTATGTGCTGTCGTATTTTACACGACTGTTGTATAATTAAGTTGTATTTAAATTTTATACCATGTATTTGGTAACTCAAGATTGGTGATGTATATCTATTTTGGGGGCGTCACAGCCCCCCTATCTATTTATAGGAGGGGTTGATGACCCTTCGGATGGAAAAAAAATGTATGATGACCCTGAAAAAACATGAGATGCTTCTAAAAATGTATGATATGGCATCCTTTGGCAAACACGACGTAATTTTGATTCTTTGCAGAATGGGTGTATCCATTCAGGCCATAAAATGACGTAATTTTAGTTTGATCAGAACAAAAATGACGTCATAGTTTAAGGCTTAACCAAAAAGACGCGTCCGTTCAGGCAAAAACAACATAGTTTTGCAGCGTCAGTTCAGGCAGATAGCCTTTCCCAAAATGACACTGTTTGGACGCATCTATTCGGCAGGTAACGCTTCTCAAAACAACGTAGTATAATAATAAATACTATTTATCAAAACAACACAATTTTGATAATAAAACTAAATAAAATAAATTTTATCCAAAAAATTATATACAAGGGCCCAAAATCTCGAACCTCGAGCCACGAGCTCGAGCCAGGCCAGGTCGGTCAGTTGGCGGCGACGCACGCGTGTGGGTTCGAACCAAGATTTGGATAGGTTCTTTCCCTTCCAAAAAAGTGGGGTTCCCCTTGGGGCCCAAACCCAAAAGGAACTTTCTAGTATATAAACTTAATAATTCTTTAGTTCTTAACAGATGTGGGACTTGGCTTTTTACATGTATTTATTATCATTTATCATTTTCAAGGGTGATCTTTGGGAGTTAATTTCTCATTCATTACTCAATGGATTTGAGCTTCCAAATACTTGATTTAATCTACTCATGGAGTAAAACACATTGATATGTGGAACTAATTAATTAATGAAATCATCTTCAATTTTAGGCTCAAATTCTAACAATCTCCCACATAAATGAAATTGATTGCTAGCCTTATGCAAATGTTATGCAGACTCCGAGAGAAAGACAGAATTGGAAATCATCTGTATCGAGAAAGGTAACTTTTAGCTTTGAACCTTCCCTTGTGAAAGACTATCGGGTTTATTGGTTGTCTTGTGAACGTGATGTCTTGAACTGTCCAATCGTTTGTGTAAATCGAGACAATAATAATTCACACAAAATTTTTCTAGACATTATTTGGTTCTCATGATTTTGTTCATTTCGGCCCCGAACAATCCCGAATTTATGAGTGCTTTAAAGAAGTATAGCCTTATCCTTCTCATAGAATTGACCCAGTTCACACTCACATAAGTGATTCTCAATAAGAGTATCCTGTCATATCCCACTTGTTTATCAAGATTTAAGAATCATTAAAAGCATAGCTTATCCTGAAACCTCTGCAGGTATAACTAACTCTTATCATAGAAATAAGCAAAAGAAATTAATTTCTTCATAGTGATCTGGTTGAATCGTTCACAATTTAGTTATCCCTTTAAACCTAGATCTTGAGATCTCCAATCAACTAGGTTGTGTAAGACCCCAACTTTTATGGATAAAGATTAATTTTCTCAAAATATCTTTTTGAATATTATGGTGTGGATTTGATATAATGTTATAGTTGTGGGTAATATTTACAAATTTTACAAAGTAAGCAAGTTGTTATAAAATATTCGATTGGTCGGAGAATATTCATTTTAACAGGGAATATTCGTACGACGACACAATCATTGGTGGATCCCACAACGGAATTATTGTCGGAGTTAGAAAATGACAGAAATATCTTTTTATAAAAATAACAGCATAAGTTTTACCATTAACTGTTGAAATACCTGGTGATAAAAGTACATTAATACGCGTGGTTGCATAGTAGCACACGGTATTGATTATTGATGCTTACGTGAGAAGTCACTTAGTTATACTCAATTATTGCTACAGTAATTACTACATAGTATTTCACGTTATTGATTCAATTATTGTCACAATATTTTATATTATTAAATCAATAATTGAGATGACAAGTTATTCATATTATTATTTGTATTATTGACAATGTCTAGAAAGTTCTGCCGAGGAAAGGGGTTTGGTCATCTAATTGCGCGCCAATAGGAAGAAATCCTTATCAGAAAGCCCCCTCTTTCCTGGGAATGATCTGCTTGTTAATATTGCAAGTTATATTATTGATGAATAAATGTTGTTAAAAATATTGAGGGAATTTTTATGAAGTATTTGTTGTAAATTTTGCTTATTATTTGGACCCTCATTTACCCATTTTCGAAATAATCGGTAGAAAGTTATTCAATATATATATATATATATATATATATATTATAAGTTTTATTTTTATGAAAAATAGAATATATTATATTTTATTGTATAGTGTTGCATAGTACTGCATAGTGTGTGCATAGTGCACCATAGTAAAATCAAAATTTTTAAAAGTTTTTGCCGGTTGAGCGCCCGTGAAACTTTTCCTGTGCAGTCCGTGATTTTCTAATTCAAATAGTATCCTTCCATTCTCCTATAAATATGATGCTTAGTTTAGAATTAAAAATCACACCAGAATTAGAGAATTCTTCTTAATTCTATAATATTGAGCATATTTCTTTTGAGTTTAAGGAAGTTGTGAGCGTAGAAAACAGTATAAGTTTTCTTCAAGAATATCCCCGCCCTACCAGTCAGAAGTACTCTCTTTTTAATGTAAGGGATATTATTTTTGTTCAATATTTGTATAAAATAATATTTTCTTCCATACTCTGTAATATGTAAGTAATATTATTTTATTTCAAATTCCGAATTCTACACTCATTTTGTTAAATTATTGCTTCTATAATTCGTGAAATTAGTAGAATATCCTTGAAATTTGCGCCTCATCTAGTATCTTTTCATGAAAATATTATTTTGAAATTCTTGATAAATTTTAATCTTTTCATGCCAAGGTACTATTCTCGAAGTACTATTCACGGGGTACTATCCACTTAGTTACTATTCACTAAGGGTACTATTCATGACAAAAATTGATTTCTTTTCCATCCAAATCATTTTTGATACAATATTATTCTTGAATTTTACTTCACAAAGCAGTATCATGTTGACAATTTGGACATTATTGAATTCTGAATAAATTGATCTTTAAAAATTTATCCTTGCTTTCATTTAGTTGAATTCTTATATCATTCTCATCATCCTCATGTTTATATTGTGATGAAAGTCAACTTTGGCCCGTAGTGTATAGATGGACTATTGATTGGTATGATTATGACCAGGGATTATTCGGTATAATCATAACCTGTAAAGTTACAAATGATGTGATAAAAGTTCTCATTGGCCCGTAGTGCATTGATGGATAGTTGTTGGCATGATCATGACCATTGGTAATAACACGAATATCCTTTGCCCGTAGTGCATGGATAATTCGTGGATGTGATACTAATGAATATCCTTGGCCCGTAGTGCATGGATAATTCAATGATGTGGATTATTTATTGTTTGAGTCTCAAATGATAAAATTGATGATAAACTTTTTAAATCATAGAAGATATTAGATATCATGCTCTACTTGACTCTTCTAATGGATTGCTTATTCCATTGCAGTTAAACTTGTTGTTTATTGTATTCTACCAGTTTAACACTGTTGAAGGCTAACGATAATTTATTCTGAATTATCTTAGTCATAATATTTCTTACTGGGCTAGTTGAGCTCACCCTTTTGCTTTCATTGTTCTCTTCAGGAAATGAGAACGTAGCCGGGACTAGTCGGGGAATGTAGTGACTGTCCGAGATGGTGGCTGTAGTAGTCCTCACTATTTCATAAAATAGTGTGATAATAATTTTAATGAGGACTCCATTTGAGTTTGGATATTGTCTAGAAGATAATATTCGTGTTAAAACTCTCAGCTCATGTTGTATAATTAAGTTTGCATTTGTATTCTGTACCATGTATTTGGCGACTCAGAATGGGTGATGTATATCTATTTTGGGGGCGTCACAGTTGGTATCAAAGCTTAGGGATATGATCCCTGGCTGAGATTTGAGACTAGAACTAGGAGGGGAGAGATGGGTAAATCATTCGCTAGTATGACCTACCTAAGTTTATTTGTCATTTAATTAGTCGGTCAAAATATAAGAATAATATGTGGCATGTCAATTAACCCTTGTTTTGTGGCAGTGTTTGAAAATGGCATCTGAAAATATTGAGATAAGCAATGAAACACATGGGACCGTTGAGTCACCAATGATAAATACTCAGGATAATGTGCATTAGGAAGGTAATAATCCTCAGGTAAACAACAACACCGACCAAATGATGAACGATGGGATGTTCAGAGGCTTTATGAAATTCATGCAACATCAGGCGATAGCGACTCCTGTTCAAAATGTAGGTGGAAACTGTAATAACCCAATATTTTTAAAATAATTAAATAAGAAATTTTGTATATAATTTTTTTTTTATCAAAGGTGGGAATATGTGCAAGGTAAAGTGTATGTATATATGTGATAAATAGAAAATTTATTTATTACATGAATAATTATAAATATTTTTTTTAAGGAATTATTGATCATTATAAATTATATTTTTATAATAAATTAATTTTGTAGTAAAAATATTTTATTATTTATTTTCCATAAAAATAGGATTATTGTATATATGATATGATTATTAGGATTATTATGATAGGTATTTTATTATTAGTTAAGTTAATTATTTTAACTTAATTAATAATGGTATATATGAAAGTTATGTCGGATATGGATTCAAAACCCTAATTCTGGATTTTGAATAAGGAATGAGAATAATAATATGATATTATTTCAGTGCTATAAAAATGTATGGTATGTGTGTAATGTTAATTTGTGGAGCAGTTATAGTAAAACAGTACAAAACCCTAGCATTATTGATAAACTCTAGTACAGAAGTCAATTACGACTGTAAGATTTGTTAAGCTGTTGTGTTATGTAATTAATGACAATTATTATAGATTTAAGGTTAATTAGGTAAACCCTAATTAATATTTATAAACCCTAATTACTAAATTAGAACCCTAATTGCTAAGTTATAAATTATTAATTTAGCAAGCTTAATGGTAATTAGTGAATTATAAAGTCTAATTTACAAGTCCTAAATGATTAGGAAATCTAATTTAATTAGAGAACCCTAATTCACATTTTTAGAAACTAAAATTTTTATTTTAGCCCTAATTACAAAATCCTAGAAAATGAACTTATGAAATTTTAGGGTTAAATCCTAAGGGTCAAACCCTAAGGGTTGGAGTGAGATGCCAAGTTTGCCACTAAAAGTAAATGCCAAATGACATAATTTCCCTTCTTGCATTATTTAATAGATAACTTGTAGAGGTTGCCATAACTTTAGTTGTTGAACAACCCTAGCTTAGCCATGTGCCTATAACCCAAAAATATCAGCCACATTCACCAGCCAAATTCATTGTATCCAAATTATATATATAAATCAAGAGAGAGACAAGTTCAATTATTAGTCCCATTTGTGCTCATACACCCAACAAAGCCTCTCTCTCTCTAACCCGCAAAAATATTAAGTATATCAGTCGTTAATCAAGTTCCTAGAACACTACAATCAGATTAGGAAGCCTAGATTCAAGAAAGATCAAAGTGAGGTATAAAAACCCTAAACTAAATCTGATCTTTAAAGTCATGTTAGATGTTTTTGTGTTTAAATATGTTGTTTATAGTGTAACTAAGTGATCTGGGTTGCTAGATAGTAGATCCATAATATTTATATGCACGAATTTGATGTTTTGAAAAATATGGAAAAACTAGAAAACATGGTCTGACAACCGAATGTCAGACCACATAGATCTTTGTTCGTGTATAGTTTTGCTTGTTTAAAGGATTGTATGTGTAGTTTGTCATGTAGGCTTTGATCTGGAACTTGAATCAAGTCCAGATCATGTACAGATTTGATGTTATTAATGGTCAAAGTCGGTTGACCGACCATGACCAAGTGAATCTGGAAACCCCAGATCGTTCCCAGAAACGTTTGACAAGATGTTCTTGGGCTCAGATCTTTTAGTTTTTGTTACTTTTTATGAATTTTGCATCTAAGTTGTAATATGTTGTTTAGACTACATGCTAATGCTTTTAGAACCTCTAAACATCAAATAGACTGGATTTAGTGGCTGGTCAAAGAAGGCCAGACGATCATGAAATTAGTTTTCTGGGTAACCCAGAAAACTGATGAACATGATCTCTGACATACTTTGACCGGCATAGATCTGCTTGTTGTGTTGTTGTTATATGTATTTTATGTAACAGATCTCTTCATTTACATGTTGGCTACAACCTGGAATCATTAGATTAACAAAACATTACATAGATTTCAAGTTGTGGAAGCCCAAAGTAGGCAAGTCGAACTGTTCTTCATTCTGGGTAACCCAATAATGAAAAACAGCTCTGACAGCTTGTTCAAGGCCTTAGATCTTTCTCATGTTTTATGTTTTGGTCCAGAAATTTTTAGATACTTGTAGTATTACACTAGTGCTAGAAGATCTGAATCTAAGTTTGCCCAGAAACATCATAGATTAAGAATTATTCATGGTCAAACATGGTCACTCGACCACTGTCCATGAATGTTCTTGGTGATCAAGAACACCTAAGGCGAAACTTACTGTCGCTAAAGACTTTAGCGACAAACTTAATAATTTTATTTATTTTAATTTCTAAAAATCATTTAAAAATAGAAAATAATTTCTGAAAATTATAAAATTAGTTTTAAAAATTATTTGAAGTAATAAAAATTAACTTTTAATAATTTGGCATATTTTTCATAAATATTAGTATTTATTTGAATATTATTGATATTTAATTTATTTAATAAATACATTAAATAAATTAATTAAAAATGATTTTATTATATTAAAAATCATGTTAAATGATAATAAGGTATTTAAAAATATTTTAAGTTATAAAACATAACTTTTAATATTTTAAGGCAAATTTCATTAATTATTTAATAGTAATGATATTAGATTTATTTAATAATTATATTAAATAAATTAGTTAAAAATGATTTTAATTATATACAAATTATTTTAAATAAAATAAATAGTTTAAAAATATTTTAAGTTATAAAATATAACTTTTAATATTTTAAGGTAAATTTCATTAATAATTTAATAATAATGATATTAGATTTATTTAATAATTATATTAAATAAATAGTTTTAAAATGGTTTTATTGATTTAAAAATCATTTAAAAAGGATATAAATGGTTTTAAAATATTTGAAGTTATTATAAATGACTTTTAATATTTTAGTGAATAATACCTGAATATGTAAATATTAATGGTAATTATTTAAAAATGATTTTAAATGTTTTAAAAATCATTTAAGGGTAATATTAAGACTTTAAAATATTTTAAGTTATTATAAATAACTATAATATTTTGGCAATGGTTTCATTAATATTTTAAAATTATTTAAATATTAATGATAATAGAATTATTTAATATTTAAATCATTTAATAATTATTCCAGTGTTTGAAAAATCATGATAAATTATAATAATTATTTAAAAATTATTATAAGTCATTTGATTGATATTTAAATTGTCCAGAAAAATATTTAAGATACATAATTGAGTTTTATTAACAATAAACTCGATAATTACCCGATAAAGCCGTCGGTACACCAAAATGTTATCGAAATTGATCCGAACCTATATAGTTTGACTGTATAGTGTCTGTTTGTGTCCTAATGACTGATAAACGAATGTGACAATATAATTAGGTTATGTGTTGACTGTAAATAACAGTACTATCTATTATGATATGTTATTCTAATCGATAAAATAATCTTATGAATGACAGGTCGTTGAATTAAAGATAGAACTAAGTTGTGTAAGCAGCAGATCAGACAAGTATCCTAAATCCCTGCATTACTTTATTCAACGAATATCATAAGCAAGTATATAACCCTTTGCCTTTCCTTTATGCAATGGACATTTGACGCCACCAAAATAGGTATACATCACCTATTCAGAGTCGCCAAATACATGGTACAGAATACAAATACAACCTTAAATGTACAACATGAGCTGTGAGTTTTAATACAAATATTGTCTTCTAGACAGTATTCAAACTCAAAATAAGTCCTCAATACATTTATTTTCACACTATTTCATAGAATAGTTAGGACTACTAATGCTATCATCTAGACCGTCACTCCATTCTCCGACTAGTCCCTATTACGTTCTCATTTCCTGAAGAGAACAATGAAAGCAAAAGGGTGAGCTCAACTAGCCCAGTAAGAAACATTATGACTAAGATAATGTAGAATAAATTATCGTTAGCCTTCAACAGTGTTAAACTTATACAATATAACAAACATCAAGTTTAATTGCAGCGGAACAAGCAATCCATTAGAAGAGTCAAGTAGAGAATAAAATCTATCATATTCTATGATTTAAAAGGTTTTTCATCACTTTTATCGCTGAGACTCAGCTTAATAAAAAATCCACATCATCAAATCATCCCTACACTACAGGCCAATGATATTATTTAGTATCACGACCACGAATTATCCATGCACTACCGGCCAAAGATAATCGTATTTTCATCAACGGTCCTGATCATGCCATAAAACAATTCATCTTTGCACCCTTGGCCGAAGAGAATCCATAGCCATAATCATACCAAAAACTGTCCATCAATGCACTACGGGCCAATGAGGACTTTTTCCACATCATTTATAACATTATGGTCATGATTATACCGAATAATCTCTGGTCATAATCATACCAAGTCCATCTATGCACTACAGGCCACAGATAACTTTCAACATAATATAAGCATGAGGATGATGCCAATTCAATAAAATAAGTTCAAGAATAAATTTTAAAGATTTATAAGTTAATTTATCCTGAACTCAATAACGTCCAAATTGTCAACATGATACTGCTTTGTGGAGTAAAATTCAAGAATGCTCAGAAGAATATTTTCATGAAAAGATACTGGATGAAGCGCAAATATTCAGGATATTCTACTAATTTCATAGAGTATAGAAGCCAAAACGTTAACTAACTGAGTATAATAGAATATATGAAACTGCAAATGGATTTTTGCCCGCCATGCGGTAATCCACGTAGACATATCATTTCCACAATTTAATAAGGAATGAATACAAAGGATCATTCACCATGCATGTGGTAATCCACATAGACAAAAGTTATTCCAATGAATAATAAAGAATGGAATAATGAAGAATTCACCATGTATGCGATAAGCCGACATACAAAGGTTATTCCCAAAGAATAATAAAGAATGGAACCAGTCATGTGTAATCCGACCACTTGTGTGATATTCCAATAGAATAATAAAGAATGGAACTAGGTCATGGGTAATCCAAGACGTACCCGAGGATGTTCCAATGAATAATAAAGAATGGAATAACAATAGAATTCACTGTGCATGCGATGTAATAGATAGACAAAAGTTATTCCAACAGAATAATAAAGAATGGAATGATGAAGAATTTCACCATGTATGCGGTACTTAGATAGGCAAAGTTATTCAACATAATAATAAAGAATGGAATAACAACCCCTTACAGTATTGAAAGAAAATAACTCTCTTCATGAATACGAAAGAATAATACCCCTTACCTTAAAAAGAAGAGTATTCCAACGAGTAGGGCAGGGATATACTTGAAGAAAACTTATACTGTTTTCTATACTCAAAGCTTCTTAAAACTCTAAAGAAATACGCTCAAGATTATAGAAGAAGAATTCTCTAAATTCCTGGTGTGTTTTCAATTCTAACTAAGCATCCTATTTATAGGAGAATGGAAAGGATACTATGCAATAAAATATAATATATTCTATTTATAAAATATGTATATATTTATATATTTTATTTAAAATCTAATAAAACAAATAACTTTATAAAAGTATTCTATTTTATATAAAAAGATTTTACTATGCAAATACTATGCAGTACTATGCAAATACTATGCATAATAAAATATAATATATTCTATTTATAATCTAATAAAATAAATAACTTTATAAAAGTATTACATTTTTTATATAAAAAGATTTTACTATGCAAATACTATGTAGGCACTATGCAAATACTATGCATAATAAAATATATTATATTCTATTTATAATCAAATAAAACAAAACTTTATAAAAAGTATTCTGTTTTATATAAAAAGTTTTCTGTTTTATTACACTTATAATAATAATAAAAAAATAAATTCATCATCATTATTATAATTCACACTATTAATCGACCAGGTCGTTCTTAGGAAAGAGGGGGCTTTCCAATAAGGATTTCTTCCTATTAGTACGCAATTAGGTGACCAAACCTCTCCTTGACAGAACTTCTAGACATCGTTAATATTATAAATAATAATATTAATAACTTTTTCATCTCAATTATTGTTTTAATAATATATAAAATATTGACAATAATTGAATCAAATAACGTGAGATACTATGCAGTAATTACTGTAGCAATAATTGAACAAAATGCAGTGACTTCTCACGCAAGCATCAATAATCAATACCGTGTGCTACTATGCAACCACACGTATCACTGTACTTTTAACACCGGGTGTTTCAACAGTTAACGGTAAAACTTCCGCCGTTATTTTCATAAAAAGATATTTTTGTCATTTTCTCATTCTGACAATAATTCTGTTGTGGGGTCCACCAATGATTGTGTTATTGTACGAATATTCCCTGTTAAAACGAATATTCCCCGACCAATCGAATATAATACAACAACTTGCATACTTTGTAAAATTTATAAATACTACCCACAACTATAACATTATCTCAAATCCACACCATAATATTCAAAAAAATATTTCGAGAAAATTAAATCTTTATTTGTAAAATTTGGGATTTTACAATCTCCCCTCCTTATGAAATTTTGCCCTCGAAATTTACGTGACGCATTACTGGTATATCTTAGAGCACGGATGAGGATACCTCATCAGATTCTAACTCTTGAGGTATAACCTTTGAGCGTAGAATATATTCCAAGATTTTAACAGATACATCTTCATACATTAAATTATCCGCTATCTCGTCCGGTTCTAAATCAATAATGTGGTTTGGGTTGTCTATATATTTACGTAACATCGATACGTGAAAAATGTTATGAACACGAGACATACTTAGCGGTAAAGCGAGTCTATAGGCCACAATTCCTACTCGTTCGATGATTTCAAATAGACCAATAAAGTCGAGGGTTGAGATTTCCTCTCTTCGTCGATTCTTGATTCTATAATAACGCCCTCTTAAACCTTCATCTTCACCTTCATAAGCTCTGAGTCTGTAGCTCGAGCGGCTTTAACTTTATCGATTAAAGTCGGTTCTAATCGTATATTCACTATCTTCAGTACGTAGGTTCGTATATTCACACTCATAAATGCATATGATCTTTTACTTAACGCGTCAGCTACCACGTTCGCTTTTTCCATAATGGTATTGAATGGTATTATCATAATATTCAACAGCTCGAGCTAACGTCTTTGGCACGTTATACGTTCATTTTGGGTGAAGAAATACTTGAGGGTTTTAGAAATGGGTTTTGTACTGGGGTCAATACAAAATTTGATTTCACGCTCTGGGTAGGCCAAGAAGTCTTCAGAAATACGTCAAGAAATTTATTAACGATAGAAATATCATTCAAAACTGTGACCCTCATCCAAGACTTGGATAGCATATCACATTGATACCTATCAACTTGCCACCGTTATTCACGGCTTCCCCTATAGAAAGTCTGGCTTCGGTGCATTCCACACAAGGAAGTCACCAGCGAAAGGCTCAGGGCTCTTTACTTATGGCTTAATATAACAGTGATTGACTTTAGTGGTTTGGTTGCTTGAATTCGCATAACAGGTTGGTTAAGAATATGAAAGCTAACAACCTTACGAAAATAATTAATTTTGGCATGATGAGTAGTTAACCAATCAATCCCTAGAATTACGTCAAATGCAAGTATTTTCAAAGAGATAAGATCGACAGGTAACGTGAGGGTACCAATTTGAACTAAACAAGACTTATAAATAGTGGAGGTAACGAATGTTTCTACTAACGAACTTTCAACCAATAAGTCAAAGTTTAATTTCTTAGAAGTCAAATTTAAACGTTGAGCGCAAGCAAGAGAGATAAAAGAATGGGTAGAACCGGTATCGAATAAGATATAGACTTCGTAAGCGTTTATGATTAACTTACCCATGATAACTTCATTCGGGTTCCTCGACAAACGCTCTCACTTAAACTACCAGCTTTGACTTGTCTGAGACATCCTTTGGCATCATTATCCCAGCTGGACTTGACTTCACTACACGACAAAATGAAGCTAGGAGACCTTCTCTTTCGCAATTGAAACACGCTTTGGATTGCTGCGTACAGTTTGGACGGATGTGTCCCTCCTATCCACATTTGAAACATACGACCGATGGTCATTAACAACAGGTGCTGGTGCTGACGTCTTTCCATCATCGTTAAACCTTCTCTTCTTAAAATTTCCACTCCTATTATCTTGGTCATGATTACCACCGAAGTGGTTACCATTCTTGGCATGATAATTTCCCCCACGATGGTTATCATTGTTCCGATGGTCGTTGCCACTGGTACGATTATTATCGTGTTGTTGGTCATTGCCTTTTGGTTGTGCTGACTCATTATCGCACTCCAATAACTGACCGTTATTCACAACATCTGAATATAAACAAAGTTTGTGAGAAATGAGGTATTAACATATTTTGGGTTTCAAACCTCGCAGAAACATTCGCTTCATTCTCTCCTCATTATCTACCAAATGGGATGCAAACCAGGATAACTCCGCAAACTTAGCCTCGTACTGCGACACGGTCATATTATTTTGCTCCAGCTTGATGAATTCCACCTCCTTCATATGACGAATACTTTCAGGAAAGTACTTGTCATTGAACAATTCTTGAAACTTCTCCCAAGACATCTTGAGTGCGTCAGGCTGGGTATGTTTTACAGATTCCCACCAGTAATCTGCCTCTTCACGCAACATAAAGGTGGCAAAGGGAACCTTTTGCTCCTCGGAGCATCCCAAGACATCAAATATCTTAGTGATCTACTTTAACCACGTCTTCGCCTTAAGTGGTTCTGGCTTTCCCAAAAACTCCGGTGGTCCAAGCTCCTTGAACTGCTTAACGGTGATCGATCATGGGTTGCCATTATTTCCACCTATATTTTGAACAGGAGTCTCTCTTACCTGATATTGCATGAATTGCATAAAGCCTCTGAACATCCCATCGTTCATCATCTGATCGGTGTTATTATTTACCTGTGGATTGTTGTCTTCCTATTGCACATTATCCTGGGTATTGATCGTTGGTGACTCAACGGTTTCATGTGCTTCATTGCTGATCTCAATATTTTCAGATGCCATTTTCAAACACTGCCACAAAACAAGGGTTAATTAACATATCACATATTATCCCTATACTCTGACCGACCAATTAAATACCAAATAAACTTAGGTAGGTCATACTAGCGAAGGAATTCCCCGTCTCTCCCCTCCTAGTTCTTGTCTCACATTTCAGCCAGGGATCATATCCCTAAGCTTTGATACCAACTGTGACACCCCAAAAATAGGTATACATCACCTATTCTGATTCGCCAAATACATAGTACAGAATACAAATATAACCTTAAATATACAACACGAGCTGTGAATTTTAATACAAATATTGTCTTCTAGACAGTATTCAAACTCAAAATAAATCCTCAATACATTTATTTTCACACTATTTCATAGAATATTTAGGACTACTAATGCTATCATCTGGACCATCACTCCATTCCCCGACTAGTCCCTGCTACGTTCTCATTTCCTGAAGAGAACAATGAAAGCAAAAGGGTGAGCTCAACTAGCCCAGTAAGAAATATTATGACTAAGATAATGCAGAATAAATTATCGTTAGCCTTTAACAGTGTTAAACTTATACAATATAACAAACATCAAGTTTAACTGCAATGGAACAAACAATCCATTAGAAGAGTCAAGTAGAGAATAAAATCTACTATCTTCTATGATTTAAAAGGTTTTTCATCACTTTTATCGCTGAGACTCAGCTTAATAAATAATCCACATCATCAAATCATCCCTGCACTACAGGCCAAGGATATTATTTAGTATCACGACCACGAATTATCCATGCACTACGGGCCAAAGATAATCGTGTTTTCATCAACGGTCCTGATCATGTCATAAAACAGTTCATCTTTGCACCCTTGGCCGAAGAGAATCCATAGCCATAATCATACCAAAAATTGTCCATCAATGCACTAAGGGCCAATGAGGACTTTTTCCACATCATTTATAACATTACGGTCATGATTTTACCGAATAATCCCTGATCATAATCATACCAAGTCCATCTATGCACTACAGGCCACAGATGACTTTCAACATAATATAAGCATGAGGATGATGACAATTCAATAAAACAAGTTCAAGAATAAATTTTAAAGATTTATAAGTTAATTTATCCTGAACTCAATAACGCCCAAATTGTCAACATGATACTGCTTTGTGGAGTAAAATTCAAGAATGCTCAGAAGAATATTTTCATGAAAAGATACTGGATGAAGCGCAAATATTCAGGATATTCTATTAATTTCATGGAGTATAGAAGCCAAAACTTTAACCAACTGAGTATAATAGAATATATAAAACTTTAAATGGATTTTCGCCCACCATACGGTAATGCACGTAGACAAATCATTTCCACAATTTAATAAGGAGTGAATACAAATGATCATTCACCATGCATGTGGTAATCCACATAGACAGGTTATTCCAACAGAATATTAAAGAATGGAATAACCGAAGGATTCACCATGCATAGGGTATGCCGCGTATATAGGTTATGTATAGGGTATGCCACTTTTACAGGTTATTCCAACAGAATAATAAAGAATGGAATAACAGAAGTTCTCTTCATGAATAAGAAAGAATAACACCCCTTACCGTAAAAGAAACTGGATATAGAAGTAGTGAAGTAGCAGAATACACTTCTTCTTTCTCTCTATAATTTCTCTCTCTAGAGTTTCAGTGAATTCGTAAGAAATAATGAATGAATGAGCTTCTATTTATAGAAGAATGGATTGAATAGTAACTAATACCTGAACGGTCCAGATTGATTTACTTTTAAACTAAGCGGTCGATTAAAACTTAAAGCAACGGTCCATACCGATTCACTATTAAAACTTTAAACCAAAATGATCTATCTTTGATTCACTATTAAAACTTTAAACCAGCGATCCATACTGATTCACTATTAAAACTTTAAACCAACGATCCATATTGATTTACTAATATAAATTCAACCAACGGTCTGAAAAAATTAGCACATCTCCTCATGGAATAATATTGTACCTAAATACCCAAATGCACAATACTAGAGGGAATAGTAACTCGTGAATAGTAACTCGTGAATAGTAACTAATGAATAGTAACTCGTGAATAGTAACTCGTGAATCGTAACTCGTGAATAGTAACTCATGAATAGTAACTCATGAATAGTAACTCGTGAATAGTAACTCATGAATAGTAACTCGTGAATAGTACTCCGACACGAAAAGTGTCCCGAATATCCGTTTGAACAATATAACCTCCAGACATCAATTATCATCAGAATAGATGTCGATTTCTACTAACACAAATAATCCCAACACAATGAAACTATCAAATTTCATCTTTAATCAACACGAGCTTATTCATCATTAATATTATAACTCACAATATTTAACAACCAGGTTGTTCCCAGGAAAGAGGGGGCTTTCCAATAAGGATTTTTCCCTATTGGCACGCAATTAGGTGACCAAACCTCTCCTTGACAGAACTTTTAGACATTGTAAATATTGCAATTTAACAATATGAATAACTTTGTCGTCTCAATTATTGATTTAATAATATAACATATTGTGTAGATGACACTGTGATAATAATCGAATCAATAATATGAGAGATATGATGCAGCAATTACTGTAGCAATAATTGAGTTTAACTGAGTGACTTCTCACGTAAGCATCAATAATCAATACCATGTGCTACTATGCAACCACGCCAGCATATTCTTGTACTTTTTACTCTAGGGTAGTTCAAGCGGTTTTAATAAAGTAACACTTCACCGTTATTTTTTATAAAATATTTTTGTCGTTTTTCTCAATCAAACAATAATTCCAATTCTGAGGTCAACTAATGATTGTGCCGTGGTACGAATATTCCCCGACACAAAGAATATTCTCCGATAAATCAAATATAATATAACAACTTGCATACTTTGCAAAATTTATAAATACTACCCACAACTATAACATTATCTCAAATCCACACCATAATAAAAAAAAATATTTCGAGAAATTTAAATCTTTATTCGTAAAAATCTGGGGTCTCACAATCTCCCCTCCTTATGAAATTTCGCCATTGAAATTTACGTACGTACCTGGTATGACGAAGAGGTGAGGATACCTTGAATACCTTTATCGTCAAAAACATTAAATTCATCTTTGCAATACGGTCAAAAATATTCATTAACCATTCATCTTTGTACTACAGGCCAACTGTATAACCACTAATCAATAGTTCATCTTTGCACTACAGGCCAAAGATATACAACTGTAAAACCAATAATGCTGAGACTCAGCTTAATACTATCACGACCTTGAATTATCCATGCACTGCGGGCCAAGGATATTCGTGTTTTCAATTACGGTCATGATTATACCGAATAATCCCTGGTCATAATCATACCAAGTCCATCTATGCACTACGGGCCAAAGATGACTTTTACCACATCATTTATAACACGGTCATGATTACACCGAATAAACCCTGGTCATAATCATACCAAGTCCATTTATGCACTATAGGCCACAGATGACTTTCAAAAAAAATATAAACATGATTAGTAGTTAATCAATCGATTCCTAAAATCACATCAAAGACAATTATTTTCAAAGAGATAAGATCGACAGGTAACTTAAAAGTGTCGATTTGAAACAAGATTTATAAACAGTGGAGGTAACGAAAGTTTCTCCTAACGAAATTTCAACCAATAAGTCAAAGTCTAACTTCTCATGAGTCAAATTTAAACGTTGAATACAACTAGGTGAAATACAAGAGTGGGTAAAACTAGTATCGAATAAGATATGGACTTTGCAAGAGTTTATAATTAACTTTACCCATAATAACTTCGTTCGGATTTCTTGACAAACGCTCTCACTTAAACTACCGGATTTGACTTTACTATAGGGTACATTCCACCCTTAAGTGCTTCGTCACATGCCTGATCCATGATTTGAATCATTATTCTCTGATCCATATCGAATTGGGGTTGATCGCTCTTGCATGTGGTAATTCAATTTGATGTTGGATTCTCCCAATTCTTGTCCAAAAGCAAAAATCCATTTCATCTATTTTGACTTTATTGGATCGGACGTCTTTTTTTGACAATATCAACGCGTCAATACTACCACGTTCGCTTCTTCCACAATGATATTGAATGGTACGTTCGTAATCTTCAATGATTCGAGCCAATGTCTTTTTCATGATGATACGTTCATTTTAGTTGAAGAAATATTTGAGGTTTTTAGAAATGGGTTTTGTACTGGGGTCAATACAAAATTCGATTTCATGCTCTGGGGGTAGTTTAAGAAGTCTTCAAGAATACATCAGGAAATTTATTAACCATAGAAATATCATTCAAAACTGTGACCCTCATCCAAGACTTGGATAACACATGTAATCAAGGTTTCTCCTAACGGAGTTTCAATAGATAAATCAAAGTCTAATTTCTCCGGAGTCGAATTTAAACCTTGAACGCAAGCAAGAGAGATAAAATAATGGGTAGAACCGGTATCTAATAAGGCATAGACTTTGCAAAAATTTAACTAACTCGTACTAACTTCGTTCGGATTACTCGCTTTTTGAGGAGTCACGAAAAACGCTCTTCCTGAAACCACCGACTTTATTTTGTCCATATCCGGCTTTGGTACCACCGTCCCAGCTGGACTTGACTTTGGTGCCTGACAAAATCGGGCTAGGTGACCTTCTCTTCCACAATTGTAACATACTTTGGATGACATCGCGCAGTTTGGACTGATATGTCCCTCCCCTCCACATTTAAACATACGACCGGCGGTCGTTCTCCTTCCTTTGAAATGAGTGCTGGTACCGACATCTTCACGTCATTGTTGAACCTTCTCTTCTTGAAATTTCAACTCCTATTATCTTGGCCATGATTACCACCGAAATGTTTACCATTCTTGGCATGATAATTTCCCCCACGATGGTTATCGTTGTTCCGATGGCCGTTGCCACCAGTACGATTATTATCGTGTTGTTGGTCGTTACCTTTTGGTTGTGCTGACTCATTATCGCGCTCCAATAACTGAGCCCTATTCACAACATCTGAATACAAACAAAGTTTATGAGAAATGAGGTATTGACGTATATCGGGTTTCAAACCTCTTAGAAACATTCGCGTCATTCGCTCCTCATTATCAACCAAATGGGATGCAAACCGGGATAACTGCACAAATTTAGCCTCGTATTGCGACACGGTCATATTTTTTTGCTCCAACTTGATAAACTCCACCTCTTTCATGTGACGAATACTTTCGGGAAAGTACTTGTCGTTGAACAGCTCTTGGAACTTCTCCCAAGACATCTTGAGTGCGCCAGTGAGTGCGCTTTTCTGATTCCCACCAGTAATATGCTTCTTCACGCAACATAAAGGTGGTAAAGGGAACCTTTTTCTCCTCGGAGCATCCCAAGACATCAAATATCTTGGTGATCTGCTTTAACCATGTCTCTGCCTTAAGTGGTTCTGGCTTTCCCAAAAACTCTGGCGGTCCCAGCTCCTTGAACTGCTTAGCAGTGACCAGCCGTGGGTTGCCATTATTTCTACCTGCATTTTGAACCTGAATCTCTCTCGCCTGATGTTGCATGAATTGCATAAAGCCTCTGAACATCTCATCATTCATCATCTGATCGGTATTATAATTTACCTGAGGACTATTGTCTTCCTGTTGCACATTATTCTAGGTATTGATTGTTGGTGACTCAACGGTCTCATGTGCTTCATTGATGATCTCAACATTTTTGGATGCCATTTTCAAATAATGCCACAAAACAAGGGTTAAGTAATATATCACATATTATCCCTATACTTTGACCGACCAATTAAATACCAAATAAACTTAGGTAGGTCATACTAGCAAAGGAATTCCCCGTCTCTCCTCTCCTAGTTCTTATCTCACATCTCAGCTAGGGATCATATCCCTAAGCTTTGATATCAACTGTGACGCCCCCAAAATTAGGTATACATCACCCATCTTGAGTCGCCAGATACATGGTACAAAATACAAATACAAACTTAATTATACAACTGTCATGTAACATACGACAATACATGGCGAGAGTTCTAATAGGAATATTGTCATCTAGACAATATCCATACTCAAAGGAGTCCTCATTACATTTATTATCACACTATTTAACGAGAATAGTGAGGACTACTAATGCTATCTTCTGGACCGTCACTCCTTTCCCGACTCGTCGTCGGCTATATTCTCATTTCCTGAAGAGAACAGTGAAAGAAAGGGTGAGCTCAACTAGCCCAGTAAGAAATATTGTGACTAAGATAATGCAGAATAAATTATCAATAGTCTTCAATAATGTTAAACTGATAAAATACAATAGACATCAAGCTTAACTGCAGCGGAATAAGCAATCCATTAGAAGAGTCAAGTAGAGAATAAAACCTACTATCTTCTATGATTTAAAAATGTTTTCATCAACTTTTATCGCTGAGACTCAGCTTAATAATTAAACCACATCTTCTAATCATCCATGTACTATGAGCCAAGGATATTCATTAAATCATCAACGGTCATGACTATACCGAATAATCCCTAGTCATAATCATACCAAAAACTGTCCATCAATGCATTACAGGCCACTGAGGACTTTTACCACATCACTTATAACATCACAGTTCATGATTATACCGAATGATCCCTGGTCATAATCATACTAAGTCCATCTATGCACGTAAGCCAAAGATGACTTTCAACATAATATAAACATGAGGATGACGACAATGTTATAGGAATTCAACAAAACAAGTTCAAGAATTAATTTTTCCAGGAACTAATAATATCCAAATTGTCAACATGATACTTCTTTGTAAAGTAAAATTCAAGAATGCTCAGAAGAATATTTTCATGAAAAGATACTGGATGAAGCGCAAATATCAAGGATATTCCACTAATTTCATGGAGTATAGAAGTCAAAAATTTAACCAACTGAGTATAATAAAGAATATATGAAACTGCAAATGGATTTTCACCCGCCATGCGGTAATCCACGTATACAGATCATATCCACAATTTAATAAGAAATGAATACAAAGGATCGTTCACCATGCATGTGGAAATCCACATAGATAGGTTATTCCAACAGAATAATAAAGAATGGAATAACAGAAGGATTCACCATGCATAGGGTATGCTGCGTATACAGGTTATGTATAGGGTATGCCACTTTTATAGGTTATTCCAACAGAATAATAAAGAATGGAATAATAGAAGTTCTCTTCATGAATAAGAAAGAATAACACCCCTTTCCGTAAAAGAAACTGGATATAGAAGTAGTGAAGTAGCAGAATACTCTTCTTCTTTCTCTCTATAATTTCTCTCTCTAGAGTTTCAGTGAATGCGTAAGAAATAATGAATGAATGAGCTTCTATTTATAGAAGAATGGATTGAATAGTAACTAATACCTAAACGGTCCAGATTGATTTACTTTTAAACGGACGGTCCAGATTAAAACTTAAAGCAATGGTCCATACTGATTCACTATTAAAACTTTAAACCAGCGATCCATATTGATTCACTATTAAAACTTTAAACCAGCAATCCATACTGATTCACTATTAAAACTTTAAACCAACGATCCATATTGATTTACTAATATAAATTCAACCAACGGTCTAAAAAAATTAGCACATCTCCTCATGGAATAATATTGTACCCAAATACCCGAATGCACAATACTAGAGTGAATAGTAACTCGTGAATAGTAACTCGTGAATATTAACTCGTGAATCGTAACTCGTGAATAGTAACTCATGAATAGTAACTCATGAATAGTAACTCATGAATAGTACTCTGACACGAAAAGTGTCCCGAATACCCGATTGAACAATATAACCTCCAGACATCATTTATCATCAGAATAGATGTCGATTTCTACTAACACAAATAATCCCAACACAATGAAACTATCAAATTTCATCTTTAATCAACACGAGCTTATTCATCATTAATATTATAACTCACAATATTTAACAACCAGGTTGTTCCCAGGAAAGAGGGGGCTTTCCAATAAGGATTTTTCCCTATTGGCGCACAATTAGGTGACCAAACCTCTCCTTGACAGAACTTCTAGACATTGTAAATATTACAATTTAACAATATGAATAACTTTGTCGTCTCAATTATTGATTTAATAATATAACATATTGTGCAGATGACATTGTGATAATAATCGAATCAATAATATGAGAGATATGATGCAACAATTACTGTAGCAATAATTGAGTATAACTGAGTGACTTCTCACGTATGCATCAATAATCAATACCGTGTGCTAATATGCAACCACGCGTATTACTGTACTTTTACTACCGGGTAGTTCAACAGTAACACTTCCGCCGTTATTTTTTATAAAATATTTTTGTCGTTTTCTCAATCTGACAATAATTCCGTTATGGGGTCCACTAATGATTGTGCCGTCGTACGAATATTCCCCGACACAAAGAATATTCTCCGACAAATCGAATATAATATAATAACTTGCATACTCTGCAAAATTTATAAATACGACCCACAACTATAACATTATCTCAAATCCACACCATAATAAAAAAAAATATTTCAAGAAATTTAAATCTTTATTCGTAAAAATCTGGGGTCTCACAAAAAATATCAAAAAGATCATGCAGAAAATGTCCGCCAATCACAAAGGATGGCCTGACCTATTGCCTCTGACTTTATTAGCCTACAGAACTTCCATGTAAACTTCCACTTGGGCAACCCCCTACTCATTAGTCTATGGGATTGAAGCAATGCTCCCCATAGAGGTGGAAATGGAATCCCTTAGAGTATTGATGGATGCTCAGTTGGGTGAAGACCAATGGGTACAAGACAGGTATCACCAATTGTCTCTAATAGACAAAAAGTGATCCGCGGCTATCTTCCATGGTCAGTTATATCAGCAAAGGATCGCACGATCCTACAACAGAAAAGTCCGACTACGGAATTCAAACAACATAACTTGGTTTTGAAGAAGATCATTGACAACCAAGATCAATCTAAGGGAAAATTCGCTCCTAACTGGGAAGACCCATTTGTTGTCAAGGAATTATTGATAGGAGGTGCTCTCAGATTGTAGAAAATGGATGGCGATGAATTTCCACAGCTTATCAACTCGGACACCGTGAAACGGTACTATGTCTGAAGTTACCATCAAACAAACATCCTAGTTTTGATCATCGAATCACCAGTCATTCCAGTTTTGAACCCTTTCCTTTCTACATACTCTTCTGCCCCTCAGGGAAACATATACTTCAAGCCAGCAGCCTGGTTTTACCTCATTTCAAACATTCCATACAATTTCGATTATCCTAAACACAGGATTTAACCTTTCAGAATTTCGGTTATCCTGAAGACGGGATTGAACCTTTCACACTTGCAGTTTATCACGAAAGACGGATTAAACTTTTCACGCCTCTGATTTATCCTCGAAGACGGATTAAACTTTCCTATTCTTGCAGTTTGTCCTGAGGACGGGATTAAACTTTTTACACACCTGCAGTTTATCCCCATTATGGAATCAAGCTTTCTTCTCCCCGCAGTATAGCCTGCACATGTGATTCACGCTTTTTCTTCAGCTGCAATTCGTCTTGAGGGGAGAACTACGTTGACCTGATCTCCTCTTCAATAGGAGTACGTAGGCAACCATATGCTATATGGCCCGGTCACAACAACAAAAAATAGCAAAAACATTTCTGCCCTTTCTTCACAAAAAATAACAAAAACATTTCTACACTCATCTGCCTTTCGCATTCAGCGTTGAACCTCTTACGCCAGGTTTGAACTACGTAGACTTGATCTCCTCTTCAATAGGAGTATGCAGGCAGCAATTTATGGTTCAGTCTAACCCCTACCAGAACAAAACTTCTTGTCACACGGTACTGGGATCAACCTTCAATTCGTCTACATTTCATCAGTTTCACATCAAAGGGATGGAATTACCCAACCTCTTCTCATAAATAGAAGATTCGATGACCATCTAAGCTATGATCGTGCCTCAAAGAGCAATATCAACCCATAAGAGATGGAATTAACTAGGCTTCTCATAAATAGAAGTACTGGCGACCATCTGTGGTGCGGTCAATCTCAGAGAGGAAGAAACCACCCTCCTCTCCACTTTTCCATCTGAGATACAGTCCCCAAGACACCAAAGATGGTAGGGATTTACAAAAATCAATGATCCATTCTGAGAGATCTTGCGACGTCTTAATGTCCATCTATCAAGGATAAGTTCAGAATGCATCAACATCACAAGGCCCTGAAGAAACAGGCAAATATCAAGCAAGTATCAAGGAATAACTAAAAGGGAAATGAATTAAAATATATTTCCCTGCCATACATAATATTGTTTGATATATACATCTGTGTTGTACATGACAAAATGGCTAAGCTAGTCTGTGTGGGAAAATACAAACCTATCTACAGATCTGTGTGTATGCAGACTATCAGATCTAATATAGCATCCCTCTTTGAAGACGGAGGTAACACTGCAAGCTCGTGCCCAAGGGTATCTACACGAGCTAGCAGATCAGAGGCTAACTGCATGGTGGCATAATGCTCATCAATATAAGCACTCATGTCGGAAAGACTGACAATCATCTGGGATCTCACTGAAGTGTTGTCTATAATGGCCACATCCCTAGCAGATAAGTCGGCATCCCGCTCCGCAATCAATGCATCCCTGACTGATCTAGCCTCATCCCTCTCTAACAGAGCGGTATCTCTCTCATAGGTCATCAGATGTAAGCTCTGCTCCAAATGTTTTTTAGAATCGAAAGTAAAAGTGGCACGGGGTGGGAGAATCCATCACAAATGCCGGCCAATGCCAAAGATCAAGTCATCGATGGGAATGTCAGCCTCTTCTATAGGCTCCTCATCGTCAAAATCAACATCTCGCTTTGTGGATATCGCCGCTTGACCAATGCGATCTCTGTCTCCATCCATGCAGAATACTCTGCAGAACAACCTGGATGACTAACAGAAAACTCAGCCAGCTATTACTGATCCCAACAGGCATACAACCTGGATCTGTCCTCCGCTGATAAATGGTGTGAAGCAAAGCGCTGACTCACTGCCCCCTCATAAGGATGAAAATCCTGAAACTGGTCAAACTGACACATCACGGCCAATGGGTGGTAAGTGATCATGCCCCTCAATCTAGCCAGAGGGAGATAATCCATGCCTGGAGCATGAGTAATAAAGTTGTAGGGTGAACTAAGCCCTGAACACGGCAATATGGCAAACGGATCCCTAATCCCTGCCAGGAAAGCTGACCACGATGCAGCATCTATACTCTCCGCAGGCTGAAGGGAGTACGACATGGCTATCTCATGGGTGAAACAAAACCCCTGTCGTCTAAGTGTGCCAATCGGTCTCAAGTGTGACATAAACCACACATACAGCATGACCGAAGCTACTGTAAACACTCCCCTCACGGATAAGTGCAAGAAGATATGTAGCCCGACCTCGAGTCTCTCAAGCGATCATCAGTATAATGGTATGACCCTCCCTGAGAGCTCTCACTACCATAATGACGCCGATATCCAGCTCATCCATGTACCGCGGCATGAAGACGTATGACAATACGCACAAAAGCAGTACATCCACCCTAGTTGAATGCCAATGGTCCTCCGGTATGGTGAAATCCCTGGAATGCCGTGCATAGCTGTCCTCAGAGCCAAACCTGTCAAATAGGAAATACTGGGATATCACGTGGCCTGATGTAATCTCGTCCTGGACCACTCTACGTCTCAATCTGGTGAGGGTCATGAACTGTCTGCTCATGTCTCTAATAGCCATATGCACGCAAGGTCTGTCCAGCGGTAGCATCATCAACCATGCATACTCCTCCAAAGTAGGAGTCAACTCTTGGGTCCCAAATCAGAAAACCTGCCTCTCCGATACCCAGTGCTCTAGCATGCCCTCTATAAATCCTGTGGGAACTTGAAACATCAACAGGGTCATAGTATGCTGCAGCAAATCATCTACGATCACCATGTCTGATGGTGATATACTATCATACCATGAGCGCATACCAGATACCACAAAAATAGTGGGGTATGATCAATACGACTAACTGTCGAAGAAGACATCTGTACGGGCCGTGTCATAAGACCATCCATGGGTTAATGCTGAATATCTCTGGACATACATACATATGCATAACATAATAACATGCATGATATAATAAATGGCAATATGATATAGGGAATGAAAACTGTACATACATTCCTAAGTATATCATCATCTAATACATCTCTGTACAGCTAAAATACAGGGAAATGGGGTGAAGCTACCCAACATCCAACAGAGGCCTATCAAAAGATATAGCGAGAATGGGGCGAAGCTACCCAGATGCTAACAGAGGCCTATCAAAAGAAATAGCGAGAAATACATCAGAAAAAGTCAAGAGTGTCGATGTCTACATCATCGATACTGTCCACCTGATGTAACTCCTCCTGAGTCACTAGATCTCTATCTACTGGGGATGTCGGTACGTACAAGGAGGATCTACACCGACAAAGCCATATGGGTCACACCTGAGGGGCGGCGCCAGAAGCTGGAAGGATCAAAAGTATCTACCTCTGAAGGATCTCTGCCCAAATGCCGAATGAAAAGATGTGTCCGGTCCAGCTGCCGGGTCAATCTGTCAATCTATGTCACATGAGTCGGATCTCTGACACAGGCTAGCCAATTTGTTATCATCACGGATCCTGAAACCATATCCCCCATAAACTGTGTGGCGCAGGTCTAAGCTCCAATGGTACGAGGGATCCACCAATGCTGGAACATCTCCTGAGACCAGGGGCCCTCTGACAATGTAAAATAATCAATCCCCATCAATGGGATGTCAATGATGGGTGACTACAAAATAGGCCAATAACGCCTGGCAGGAGGTAAGATCGGCATACGAATCTCTCATGTAGTGCTCCTAATAGCATGCTCTCCTAAATAGAGCTCCCATCCCCCATCAGTGAAGAGAGGAATCCTGCGGGTGGAAATGACGTACTCTACTCAAGTCGGGTACCCATCCTCAAAACCAACTCCCAAATTCTCTCCAGAGTAGGGAATCCATGTAATGACATCGGCTGTCAACAACTTCAACTGTAGGCGACAATGAGTGAAACCCTCAGCAACAGGGACCTCCGCCAGTATGGAATGATGCCATCTCCGTCCTCGTGGATAGGTGTTTAAACCTAACACACTCATAATACGCAAACAAGGAAGCCTCTTATTGGCCCAAAACTGCCAACACAAAGGCAAACATCTGCTGTCAGTCAACACTCTTAACCTATACATGAGAAAAGATAAGAGAAACACTCACTAGCAGAAATGGGTAGAATCCTAACCACACCTCGATCAAGCCATGTGATCGCATGCGCATTCCCCTGAGGAAGTAGGCAAAGGTGTAGGAACCCCAATCATACTCTCCTATACAGTCCACGTGTCGAGTGGTGCTGATCAAAGCGAAGGACACCGTAGAGGAATTATCTCGCTATGGCGAAAATTTCAATGATCATCAGAACAATCGCCAAGAATGCGATCCCTGACTCTCACATCATCTGGTATAGGCTCACTCAACAACCCGCTCATAGCATCTACGCTCAGAGGACCTGTACAAACAGTCCTGCCCTTGAGCGCCTCCGCCGAAACTCCCAATAAGGATCTGATGGCATTAGGGGTGATATCCGCCGTGCAAGGCACCGGCTCCCCTCTAAACTCCATACCTGTGATAAATTGCCAATTCATCAGTGTCATCATCACCTCACAGTCCAGCAAATAGAGTGACTGAGTCTGGTGAAACCACCGCTCAAACAATGCCCTGAGGTAACCCCAGGGAAAGCGACGGGGTAGAATGGAGAAGAACATCCCAAATCCCCAGCCATGGACGATCATTCTGTAGTCATCATGCAAAACCTGATACATGGAGTGGATGCTAAACCAGTTCCCTCGAGGCTGTGTGAAGCCGGGAACCTATATAAAATGCAGATCAACATCAGAATCCTAGACTCCTCATCAATAGGAAATAAGGAAGATTAAAGATCTAACTTCATACCTCGTTTGCATGCAGGTGTATTGAAGGATGCCTACTCAAGTCACCCAAAAGATCTGGGTTCGCCACTTGAATACCTGGCAATTCCCTACGGGGAACACGTACAGCAGGAGCAGGAACCTCGATCGGTGCATCCTCCTCCTCGTCCTCGACATCCGGCACTTCAACCCGAATAGGACGTATCATCACCTCCACCAAACGACAAGGTTGTCTAACATAACGAGGTTGAGGCTCTTCAGAAGCTCTCCTCCGTACACCAGAAGTGGTCCTGCGGGAACTACTCGGTTGATCCGAATCCATAATATCTGGACAGCAAGTCTCCAAATCACCTCAGAAAGGGTGTGGTAATTTCTTACCTGGAGCTTTTCAAAATGCATTGTTTTAACATACATCTACAATAGAGTTAAAAATGCATGACTACCCAATACCTACATTTTGGGAAAATTTTGTCATATCCCCCTTTGTAAATGGGACTATCCACATGCACATAGGCATGACTAGGTGGCCATTCAAGAGCACAATAATTTGCATACGATTATATACATCCTACATGCATTAATCACATCACAGTAAAAATCCGTAAGTGTAGTCTAATTACCAGGATTATTTTACTTTTCTACCTTTACTCATTTGTCCTCATTAGGATAAGAAATGACAGTAAAAGGTGCCAATTTGATTGTTTCAAAAGTCAAATTTTTTCACATCATTATGTTCAGCATGGTTTAATACTAACATTTGCTATGTTGAATATTTTTTATCAAGTCATATCAGCATGCATATTAATTACTATGTGTCTAAATGCATTTCATGTGATAAGTCATTTTCCAACGGACAGAAATTGGAAAAAAATACATGCATATGTTACCAAGACAACGAAGAACGCTTGTACGATGGCAGAATATGCAGAATGTTGCCCGAACTCAGCAGATCTTAAGAAGAGCTCTCAGATTTCCTTCGCTACGCAACTTGAAAATGACTTATGAAAGAAACCATTCGCCTATACATAGGCACGGTTGGCCGCAGGCTCACCTGCAACTTCTGCAGGTGTACCTGCGGTACTTCTACATGGGTCCCACACCTCCGGCTCACTCCAGTTAAAGTTACAAAGGAGGTCTCATAAGCTGAAAAGGCCAAATCAGGAATAAAAATGCTACGTGATTGAGCGAAATAGCCGGAAATCCTGGTTTCTTGTCGGTCAGAGTTAAACTCCCGTCGTCTCAACGGTATTCGCCTGAATACAGGGTATACTATACCAATGAGCTCAGCTTTAACAGATCATGCTCGGCAATACCCCACAAAGGTCCGATGCCGTCATTTACAGGGTCACAACCCTAAACTTCCCCGACAGGGGTTACAATGCAAAACCACGAAACATCAAACCTCCTCGGCGGGGGTTACAATGCCGAAGTTATCAAACATCTACGTATCCCCGGCGGGGGTCACAATGCACATCTTTCAAACATCCACGTATCCCCAGCGGGGGTCACAACGCACATCTTTCAAGCATCTATGTATCCCTGGCGGGGGTTACAACGCAATGCAACCATTGATACACACATCAATGAAGGTCAAGCAGCCTTGACGTCATATCAGCCGATGGCAAGTAAACCCATCAAAGCCATTCATCCACGTATTCTCGAGCTGAAGTTACAACGCAATACTACCATTGACATATACATCAATGAAGGTCAAGCAACCTTGACAATGCACCCAGCAGGGATCTATCCGGTGATACACACATCAACGAAGGTCGGACAACCCTGATGACGACAAACGCGTTGGCAAGAACTCGGCGAGAATGAGGGAATATGTTATACACATCCTCAAATAGACAAAGCTTTATCCCCACAGATCTCTTACACATAAGAGGTACCTCTATGGAATATAGGCCAGTGTCTAGGATTCAAGACTTTGGTGATAGCCCCAATGTCAACATCCTTGGAGACTTGGATCGCATGTCCAAGCCATCACTGATTGTCATCCCAACAGGATTACATGGCAATCATGCATCATACATTTGTATCATGTTGCTACATATAGCATCATGTTTATCTTGCTTGCATTTCAAGTGTCTAGGATTCTTTATCATATCCATGCCTTGCATTGCATGAATATGATAAAGAGGGGCATCTGTAGACACTCGAAATTTTGTGCATGCCTGTTACTAACATTGTAGGAGGGGAGATTCGTCTTTCAGAGATAACCCTTTTTCTTTTGTAATACTCTTTATTTTCTTTCTGATTGTGCTTGTTCTATCAGTTATTCCGGATACTACCGGAAGTTTAGTTCTAACCCGGAACACAAACCGGGAATATCTGTTCCAACCCAGAACACAAATCGAGAACGTCTTTCTAAACCCTAGAACACACACCGGGAATGTCATTTCCAATATCAGAGATAACCCCGAGGTTTGCAGATCAAAAGACCGGCAACAACACCGGAGAGGACAATTCTGTCTCGGCGATAACACCGCAACGCTCAGTTCCAGTCCCAGAAACAACATTGGGAGTAGCGACTCCATCCTTGGTGATAGCCCCAAGGGATGCTTTTGCAGTTCCAGCGATAACTTCGGAATTGTTTATTTCAAACACATGCCATCAGCTTCAAGCTCAGACCTCCTGCCGAGGCACTCATACCTTAGACCCGGAGCTAACAACGGGCAGATAGGTTATTTCACAGATGACCTTACGGTATTCAAACACTTGCAGCAGTCCAATCTCAGATGTAACCCTGAGCAACGTCTGCTTTCCGCTCAAACCGGCGATAACCCTGATGAGGAGTCAAAAAGGTCATCTTACCATCTCATTAAGATGATATCGCGGCATACCAACGAGTAGTCCAATCTCAGATGTAACCCTGAGTAACGTCTACTTTCAACTAAAACCGGCGATAACCCGGGCGATGAGTCAAACATCATCTTACCCCTTCAACACCTGCGCGTCGTCTCGACACTTCATACATACATACATATAACAATGTCCCACAAGAACCGAGGAGTAACAATCTCGAGTGACTATTACGTGTGGCAGTACTTTGGATAGAATTTGAAGCCTCTTCCTAACTTCATATAACCTCTAATCCATGTCATTGCGTAACTCTCGACACAAGCAGTCCGAAGAAGGTCAGATATACCTTGTTCAAATGCTCAGATTGAAGTTCTGCAAGTTCGAACGGACATTATAGTGCATGAGTGCACGTACTATGAGACGATGGGACCCGCGAGGCTCGGATGCACCACGACTAGCCGCAGGTACAACCGCGGCTATCACAGGTGTACCTGCGACCATCTGTCTATATATACAAGCCTTGGGGTCAGCCATTTGAAAGGGAAAGAGAGAAAAAGGCGAGGAAGCCATGTCCATTTTACTCTTCATACACATCTTTTTGAGTGTTTCCTCATCTTTAAACACTTGTTAGCTCACATATAGCTATCTTTTATCCTGCGGGAGCTGAGTGTTTATCCATTTAAAGTCATAGAAGTCTACTTTGGCAGCCCACTGTAAGCCTTCTCAGATTATATAAAGCCTTCTTCTCATATTAGCACACACTGTTATACACATTGAGAGTCGTGTAATGTGCATTTGCCCGGACTTCGGTCTGTGGTTTTCATTTCTTTCTGTATATATATTGTAAGAACCCAACTTATTATAAATAAAATTGAATTTCCTATATTCATTATTTTGAAATAAAAAGGTGTTAATTGATATAATACTTTGATTATGGGTGAAATGTGCAAATTTTACAAAGTAAGCATGTGGTTATAAAATAATCATTGTTGTCGGGGAATATTCGTTTGGTCGGAAAATATTCTTTTGGTCGGGAATATCCGTACGACGGCGCAGTCATTTGTGGGCCTCATAACAGAATAAATGTCGGATGGAGAAAATGATAAAGTATGAGTTTTTATGACTAACGACATAATTGTTACCAATTAATAATTGTTGAGTTACACGGTGGTTAAAATATAGTAAGACACCAGTATTTTGACAAGATTGTTGAATTATTGATTCGCACGTAAGAAGGCACTACTCAATAATTGTTACGATGAAGTTCTTATTTAATATTTTATTTTATTAATTCAATAATTGCTGCGTTGATAGTTTATATTATTGTTGTTTCAATAATTGTCACTTCACAGTATTTCCCATTATCAGATCAATAATTCATATTATTTGAATAATATTATGAGATAACATTATTGGAAATGTCTAAAAAGTTCTATCTAAGGAGAGGTTTGGTCACCTAATTGCGCGCCAGTAAGGAGAAATCCTTATTGGAAAGCCCCTTTCCAGGAACCTTGCACCGTTGTCATAATTGTGATTTTGTAATATTATTTGTGAATAATTAATTATTGATTTATATGATAAGGAAATATTTATTTGATGTGGATATAAATGATGGATTTATTTATGTGGTTATTAATGAAGGAATTAATGCTGAGGTGTTTTATTAGTATTTTGTTAGAGTGGAGGTATTAAAAATCATCCGTTTGTGGAATTCGAATATTTTCTGTTGGGAATTTGGAAAACCTTTCTTATGCAAAGTTGTAGAGAATTCTATTTCAGGCAGAATGGACATAAAATTCATATTTTTCAGATAAACGGGCTATTTTCTATAAATTGTTGAAATTTCAGAAAATAAAATGATTTTTTATTAATTTATGGGTGGGACCCACTTTTTGGTTGTGGAATACACATGGGCTGCTAATTATTTTCTTCAAGAATGGCATGCTGATGGCTTTTTTAAGGCATGCGTAGAAAAATTTGTTAAAATAATAATTTTTTATTATTTTAGTCTCCTTTGGCGTTCTAGCATTTTCCTATAAATAGACGCTTAAGTTAGAATTGAAAATCACAGCAGAAACAAGTTTTATTTCTCTCTAGATTATCGAGCATATTATTGTGAGTATTTTGATACTTTGAGAGTTGCTTTTTAAAGTGCAAGCTTACACGACTTTGTATCCCAAATTGATTGAAATACGGTTATTTTGAGGTAAGGGATGTTATTTTCTTCTTAAATGATATTATTTTCTTCAATATCATTCTCATTAGAAATATTGATGAACTTTTAATCAAATTTGGAACTTTTTGTGTCTGAGTTACTATTCACGATATCTAAGACTATTCACGATATCGACACTATTCACGAATACTAAGACTATTCATCAGAAAAATAAAAATTTTCCTTTTGTCCAAGATGTCTATTTTGGTTACTATCTTTGATTGTATCCATGTTTTGATCATTATTTTTGAATCGCTTCAAAATTGGGTCATTATGAAGTATTATTGATCTTGGATAAGTCATTATATCTGAATCCCTAATATTTGTCCTTCCATCTCCATTGGATTCGTTTTCTTTAAAATATTTTCATTATCCTCGGTCCCTAAATGATGATATTACTGAATGTCTTTGGCCTGTAGTGCAAAGATGAATGATTAACTGATGAATATCTTTGGCCCGTAGTACAAAGATGAACAGGTGTTGAGATGAACATGACCAACTGGTGATACTTGATGAATATCTTGGCTGGCTGTGAAAAAAGATGAATATTTGATTAAAGATGTATATTGATTGTTGTTACAGAGATAAAATATTGATGATGGACTTTTAAATCTTAGAAGATAGTAGAATTCATTCTTTTGTGACTCTTCTAATGGATTGTTGTTTTCGCTACATTTGTTGATCTAAAACTTGTTGTCTATTATGTTCTATCAGATTTTTCCCTGTTGAAGACTAATGATAATTTGTTGTATATTATCTTAGTCATAATATTCTTTACTGGGCTAGTTGAGCTCACTCATTTCCTTTTTGTTCCATTTTTCTTCTCAGGAGGTGAGAACATAGCAGGATCGAGTCGGGGTATGGAGTGATGGTTCTAGAAAGATGTTTTAGCTGTCCTCACTATTTCTTTAAAATAGTGTATGAATAATTGTAATGAGGACTTATTTGGGTGTGGATATTGTCTAGAAGATAATACTTGTATTTAAACTCACGGTATGTGTTGTCGTATTTTGCACGACAATTGTATTATTGAAGTTGTAGTTTGCTTTCTGTACCATGTATTTGGCGACTCAGAATGGGTGTTGTATACCTATTTTGGGGGCGTCACAGTTGGTATCAAAGCTTAGGGATATGGTCTCTGGCGGAGATCGGGGAATAGAACTAGGAGGGGAGAGATGAGTAAATCCTTCGCGAGTGTGTCATATCTAAAGCTTATTTGTTGGTCGGTCATAATATAGGGATATTATGTGATATGTTAATTTGTTTAATTAACCCTTGTTTTATGGTAGTTTGTAAGAATGGCAGCTGAGAACGTTAACAATGGACTCTATGAGACTATGGAACAACCATCAATCACCAACCAAGAGAACGTACAACAGGAAGGCAATATTCCTCTTGTAAACAACACTATGGAGCAAACGATGAATGATGGAATGTTTAGAAGCTTTTTGCAGTTCATGCAAAAAATCAGACGAGGGAGACTCGTGTACAAAATACGGGTGGAAATGATAGCAACGTGCGGTTTTTCACGGCCAACCAGTTCAAGGAGTTGGGACCACCAGATTTCTGGGGAAAGCCGGATCCGATTAAGGCGGAAACGTGGATCAAGAAAATTACCAACCAACCAAGAGAACGTACAACAGGAAGGCAATATTCCTCCTGTAAACAACATTATGGAGCAAACGATGAATGATTGAATGTTTAGAAGCTTTTTGCAGTTCATGCAAAATCAGACGAGGGAGACTCGTGTACAAAATACGGGTGGAAATGATAGCAACGTGCGGTTTTTCACGGCCAACCAGTTCAAGGAGTTGGGACCACCAGATTTCTGGGGAAAGCCGGATCCGATTAAGACGAAAACATGGGTCAAGAAAATTACCAAGATATTCGATGTCTTGGGATGCACGGAAGAACAAAAGGTTCCATTCGCCACCTTTATGTTCTGTGGTGAGGTGACATGGTGGGAATACATTTAGCGTACCACCCACCGCTTTTCGGTATGTCTTGGGAAAGATTTGAGAACTATTCAATGACAAGTACTTTCCTGAAAGTATTCGTCATATGAAGGAGGTAGAGTTTATTAGACTGGAACAAAACAATATGACAATGTCCCAGTACGAAGCGAAGTTTGTGGAGTTATCCAGGTTTGCACCTCATTTGGTAGAAAATGAGGGACGTATGACGCGGATGTTTCTGAGAGGTCTAAAACCTGAGATTCGGTAATATCTTATCTCTCATAAATTTTTTTTATATTCAGATGTTGTAAACAGGGCTCAACTATTAGAGCGAGACAATGAGTATGTTCAACTGAGGGACCACAACCAGGGTCATACCGGTGACAGCAGTCATTGGAGCGATGATAACCAACGAGGAGGGAAAAATACGGATAAAAACGGTAACCACTCGGGTGGTCATCGTGGCCATGATAACAGGAGAGGTGAGTCAAGTGGAAATTTTAAAAAGAGGAGATTCAACAATGACAGAAGACATCGACGATCAAAGACCAAAGAACAACAACAAATTGGGGGAGGAAAACGGCCTTGATCGAGATCTTCTGATCACGGAGAGGAGGGGCACATAAGTCCAAACTGTTCACAGCCTTCCAAGGTGTGTTTAAATTATGGAAAAGACAGTCATATAGCCCGATTTTGTCCAGTAGTGAAGTCAAGTCCAACTGGGACGACGGTACCAAAGGCGACTACGGACAAAACAAAGTCGGTGGTTCAAGGAAGGGCGTTTGTAGTGATCGCCAAAACAAAGAAACCCGAACGAGGTGATCACGGGTAAGCTAATCTTGAACTCTCATAAGTTTATACCTTACTAGATATCGGTTCTACCCATTCTTTTATCTCTCCTGCTTGTGCTCAACGTTTAAACTTGACTCCAAAGAAATTGGACTTTAACTTATCTGTTGAAACTCCGTTGGGTGAAACCTTCGTTACATCTACAGTTTATAAATCTTGCTTGATCCAAGTTGGCACAATCACATTACATGTTGATCTTATTTTTTAAAGATACTTGCTTTTGATGTGATTTTAGGAATTGATTGGTTAACCACTCATCATGCCAAAATTGATTGTTTTCGTAAGGTTGTTAGTTTTCATATTCCTAACCAACTTTGTCATACTTAATTCAAACAACTAAACCACTAAAATCGATCCTTTGTCATATCAAGTCACAAAGCTATTCGTTTATTGAAAAACGGATGTCAAGCTTTCTTAGCCCATGTTATGGATTTGAATAAAGACAAGTCAGATTTGGATAATATTTCTATTGTTAGAGAATTTCCTGATGTATTTCCTGAAGAACTTCCCGGTCTACCCCCAGAATGTGATGTTAAATTCTTTATTGACCTTGAACCGGGTACAAAGCCTATTTCTAAAACCCGATATCGAATGGCTCCTATTTAACTTCAGGAGTTAAAAGTCCAACTACAGGAATTGTTAGACATCGGTTTTATTCATCCTAGTACATCTCCTTGGGGTGCTCCTGTTTTATTCGTAAAGAAGAAAGACGGGAGTATGCGACTTTGTATTGACTACCGAGAATTAAACCATGTCACCATCAAGAATAGGTATGCGTTACCTCGCATTGATGACTTATTCGACCAGTTGCAAGGAGTACAATTCTTTTCAAAGATCGACCTTCGTTCTAGATATCATCAGCTGAAGATTAAAACTGAGGATATTCCAAAGACTGTCTTCAGAACTCGGTACGGGCATTATGAATTCTTAGTCATGTCTTTTGGATTGACTAATGCTCCTGCTTCTTTTAGGGATATGATGAACCGAGTATTCAAGGAATATTTGGATCAGTTCATTGTTGTCTTTATTGATGACATCCTCATCTATTCCAAAAGCCGTGAAGATCATGAGCACCATTTGAAGTTGGTACTTCAAAGACTTTGTGACAACAAGCTATATGCCAAGCTAAAGAAATGCGAGTTCTGGCTTAAGGAAGTAGCATTCCTTGGGCACATGGTGTCAAAACATGGAGTATCTGTTGACCTGGCGAAGATTGAAGCAATACAAAGTTGGGAGCAACCGAAGTCGGTGACCGAAGTGCGTAGCTTTTTGGGCTTGGCTGGTTATTATCAGAGATTCGTGGATTTTCTCGAATCACTACTCCGTTAACTCAGCTGACTCGGAAAGATACAAAATTCGTATGGAGCGAGGAATGCGAGAAGAGTTTCCAAGAGCTCAAGAGGAGACTCATTTTAAGACTGCTCCCGACAATACCATCCAGTTCGGATGGATTTGTTATCTACAACGATGCTTGTGCAAAGGGTTAGGATGTGTTCTCATGCAATATGGGAAAGTCATAGCCTATGCCTCATGACAACTCAAAGAATATGAGAGGAATTATCCTACTCATGATCCTGGAGTTAGCGGCGAATGTTTTGCGTTGAAAATCTGGAGACACTACCGTATGGGAGAAAGTGGAGATTTATACGGATCATAAAAGCCTCAAATATTTCTTCACCAAAAAGAACTCAACATGCGGCAGCGGCGTTGGTTGGAGTCATTAAAAGATTACGATCACACTATTCAATATCATCCACGAAAAGCGAACGTAGTGGTGACGCATTAAGTAGAAGATCATATGCAGTCACGAGTGCGATATTGTCAACGCAAAGGCCCATTTTGTATGACTTGCAAAGGATGGAGGTAGAATTAAAGACTCAGGGACCCACATAATGATGGCGAATATACAAGTAGAACCAACTTTAATCGATAAAGTTAAAGTCGCTCAAGCTATAGACACAGGGGCGTGCGTGCATAAGAAAGAAAGTGCAAGAAGGAGCTATTAGGAAGCAAGAATTGATGAGGAAGGAATACTTGAGTCAATTCTAGACTTTTGCGTTCCTAACGATTACGACTGAAGTATAAAATCATGATGGAGGCACACAACACCCCGCTTTGCAATCCATCTCGGGAGTACCAAAATGTATCATGATATTCGACATACATTTTGGTGGAACAATATGAAGAGAGAAATTGCGGAGTTTATCTCAAGATGTTTAACTTTGTCGGCGTGTAAAAGTGGAGCATCAAGTGCCAAAAGGTCCATTGCAACCACTTGAGATTAGGAATGGAAATGGGAACACATTACTATGGATTTTGTTCTGTGTCTTCCCAAAGTTTCTCAAGGCGTAGATGCAATTTGGGTTATTGTTGATAGATTAACCAAGTTCCGCCCATTTCTTACCGATACGAGAGACTTATCCTTGAACGTCTTGCTCGTATATACGTGAATGAGATTATACGATTGCATGGCATGCCAAGATCCATAGTTTCGGATCGTGACCCGAGATTCACTTCAAGATTTTGGGTTAGCTTACGTAAAGCTATGGGCACGGATTTACGATTGGGCCAAAGATACCATCCTCAAACCCGACGGACAATCGAGAGGACTATTCAAACCCTTGAAGATCTATTAAGACTCTGTGTCCTAGATTTCAAAGGAAGTTGGGATAAGTACCTACCACTGGTGGAATTCTCCTACAACAACAATTATCAAGCAAGTATAGGCATGGCTCCATTTGAGGCGTTGTATGGACGAAAATGTCGTTCTCCAGTATGCTGGGACGAGGTGGGAGAAGCAACATTGTTGGGACCAGAATTAGTACGCATGACTACAGAAAAGATCCAAATGATTCGACAACGTATTCAAACTTCACAAGATCGACAAAAGAGTTATGCTGATCTTCATAGAAAGGACGTGGAGTTTAATATTGGAGATCATGTATTGTTACGTATTGCTCCATGGAAAGGAGTTACAAGATTTGGGAAGAGACCCAAACCACATTATTGCGTTAGAACCAGACGAGATAGCCGAAGATTTAACATACGAAGTGGTACCTATCAAGATATTGGATAGGAAAGAGCATGTTCTACGAACAAAGGTTATACCACAAGTTAAGGTTTTGTGGAGGAACCATGCTATTGAGAAAATGACCTGGGAGTTGGAATCGGAAATGAAAGTGAGGTACGCTCACCTTTTCGAAATACGAGGTACGTACGTCAATTTCGAGGACGAAATTTCATAAGGAGGGGAGGTTGTAAGACCCCAACTTATTATAAATAAAATTGAATTTCCTATATTCATTATTTTGAAATAAAAAGGTGTTAATTGATATAATACTTTGATTATGGGTGAAATGTGCAAATTTTACAAAGTAAGCATGTGGTTATAAAATAATCATTGTTGTCGGGGAATATTCGTTTGGTCGGGGAATATTCTTTTGGTCGGGAATATTCGTACGACGGCACAGTCATTTGTGGGCGTAAAATGACAAAGTATGAGTTTTTATGAATAACGACGTAATTGTTACCGAGTATTAACGTTGTTGGGTTACGGTGGTTTAAAATACTGATGCTATACCAGTATTCGCACAGATTGTTGAATTATTGATTAGACGTAAGAAGACACTACTCAATAATTGTTACGATGAGTTACTATTTAATATTTTATTTTATTGATTCAATAATTCTTTGCGTTGATAGTTTATATTTTTGTTGTTTCAATAATTGTCATCGCACAAGATTTCCCATTATCGGATCAATAATTCATATTATTTGAATAATATTATGAGATAGCATTATTGGCAATGTCTAGAAAGTTCGCTCTAAGGAGAGTTTTGGTCACCTAATTGCGGCAACCAAGAAGGAGAAATTCTTATTGAAAGCCCCTCTTTCCTCGTAGCTGCTGGTTGTCATAATTGTGATTCTCGTAATATTATTTGTGAATAATTAATTATTGATTTATATGATAAGGAAATATTTATTTGATGTGGATATAAATGATGGATTTATTTATGTGGTTATTAATGAAGGAATTAATGCTGAGGTGTTTTATTAGTATTTTGTCAGAGTGGATGTATTAAAAATCATCCGTTTATGGATTTCGGATATTTTCTGTTGGGAATTTGGAAAAACTTTCTTCTGTAAAGTTGTAGACAATTCGATTTCAGGCAGAATGGACATAAAATTCGTATTTTTCTGATAAACGGGCTATTTTTTATGAATTGTTGAAGTTTCGGAAAATAAAATGATTTTTTATTAATTTATGGGTGGGACCCCCTTTTTGGTTGGTGGAATACACATGGGCTGCTGATTATTTTCTTCAAGAATGGCATGCTGATGGCTTTCTTAAGGCATGCGTAGAAAAGTTTGTTAAAATAATATTTTTTTTATTATTTTAGTCTCCTTTAGCGTTCTAGCATTTTCCTATAAATAGACGCTTAGGTTAGAATTGAAAATCACACCAGAAACAAGTTTTCTTTCTCTCTAGATTATCGAGCGTATTATTGTGAGTATTTTGATACTTTGAGAGTTGCTATTCCGTGCAAGCTTCTATCGACTTTATATCCGAAATTCATTCAGAAGTACGGTTATTTTGAGGTAAGGGATGTTATTTTCTTCTTAAATGATATTATTTTCTTCAATATCATTATGCCAAAATATTGATGAACTTTTTAATCAAATTTGGAATTTTTTGTGTCGGGGTTACTATTCACGATATACGGACTTTATTCACGATATATCTGACATTATTCACGAATCATTTACACTATTCATCACAAAATGAAAATTTTCCTTTTTGTCCAAGATTTCTATTTTGGTTACTATCTTTGATTGTATCCATGTTTTGATCGTTATTTTTGAATCATGCTTCAAAATTGGCCATTATGAAGTATTATTGATCTTGGATAAGCTGTTATACGAATCCCTAATATTTGTCCTTCTGTCTCACTGGATTCGTTTTCTTTAAAATATTTTTCATCATCCTCAGTCCTAAATGATGATATTACTGAATGTCTTTGGCCTGTAGTGTAAAGATGAAAGCTTAACTGATGAATATCTTTGGCCTGTAGTGCAAAGATGAACAGGTGTTGAGATGAACATGACCAACTGGTGATACTTGATGAATATCTTTGGCCTGTAGTGCAAAGATGAATATTTGATTAAAGATGTATATTGATTGTTGTTACAGAGATAAAATATTGATGATAGACTTTTAAATCTTAGAAGATAATAGAATTCATTCTCTACGTGACTCTTCTAATGGATTGTTGTTTCCGCTGCATTTGTTGATCTAAAACTTGTTGTCTATTATATTCTATCAGATTTTTCCCTATTGAAGACTAATGATAATTTGTTGTATATTATCTTAGTCATAATATTCTTTACTGGGCTAGTTGAGCTCACTCATTTCCTTTTTGTTCCATTTTTCTTCTCAGGAGGTGAAAACATAGCAGGATCGAGTCGGGGTATGGAGTGATGGTTCTAGAAAGATGTTTTAGCTGTCCTCACTATTTCTTTAAAATAGTGTATGAATAATTGTAATGAGGACTTATTTGGGTGTGGATATTGTCTAGAAGATAATATTTGTATTTAAACTCACGGTATGTGTTGTCGTATTTTGCACGACAATTGTATTATTGAAGTTGTAGTTTGTTTTCTGTACCATGTATTTGGTGACTCAGAATGGGTGTTGTATACCTATTTTAGGGGCGTCACAGTTGGTATCAAAGCTTAGGGATATGGTCTCTGGCGGAGATCGAGGAATAGAACTAGGAGGGGAGAGATGAGTAAATCCTTCGCTAGTGTGTCATATCTAAAGCTTATTTGTTGGTCGGTCATAATATAGGGATATTATGTGATATGTTAATTTGTTTAATTAACCCTTGTTTTATGGCAGTTTATAAGAATGGCAGCTGAGAACGTTAACAATGGAGTCTATGAGACTGTGGAACAACCATCAATCACTAACCAAGAGAACGTGCAATAAGAAGGCAATATTCCTCCTGTAAACAACACTATGGAGCAAACGATGAATGATGGAATGTTTAGAAGCTTTTTGCAGTTCATGCAAAATCAGACGAGGGAGACTCGTGTACAAAATACGGGTGGAAATGATAGCAACGCGTAGTTTGTCACGGCCAAGCAGTTCAAGGAGTTGGGACCACCAGATTTCTGGGGAAAGCCGGATCCGATTAAGGTGGAAACATGGGTCAAGCAAATTACCAAGATATTCGATGTCTTTGGATGCACGGAAGAACAAAAGGTTCCATTCGCCACCTTTATGTTCCATGGTGAGGCTGATTACTGGTGGGAATCTGTTAAGCGTACCCAGCCAGCCGCACTTAGCATGTCTTGGGAAAGATTTCAGAAACTATTCAATAACAAGTTCTTTCCTGAAAGTATTCGTCATATGAAGGAGGTAGAGTTTATTAGACTGGAATAAAATAATATGACGGTGTCCCAAAGACGAGGCGTAAGTTCATGAGTTTTCGAGTTTGCACCTCATTTGGTAGAAAATGAGGAACGATGATGTGGATGTTTCTGAGAGGTCTAAAACCCGAGGTTCGGCAATGTCTTATCTCTCAAAAATTTTCTTTATATTCAGATGTTGTAAACAGGGCTCAACTATTTGAAGCTTGAAGACCACGGGTATAGACCCCTCTTCCTGACTTCATACAACCTCTAATCCATTTCATTGCGTAACTCTCGACATAAGCGGTCCGAAGAAGGTCAGATATACCTCGTTCGGATGCTCGGATTGAAGTTCTGCAAGTTCGAGCAGACATTACAGTGCATGAGTGCACGTACTACGAGAATATAGGACCCGCGAGGCTAGGATGCACCACGACCAGCCGCAGGTACAACCGCGGTTGTCTCAGGTGTACCTGCAGCCATCCGTCTATATATACAAGCCTTGGGGTCAGCCATTTGAAAGAGAAGGAGAGAAAAAGGCGAGGAAGCCCTATCCATTTTACTCTGCATACACATCTTTTGAGTGTTTCCTCATCTTTAAACACTTGTTAGCTCACATATAGCTATCTTTTATTCTATGGAGTCGAGTGTTTATCCATTTAAAGTCATAGAAGTCTACTTTGGCGTACCCACCGTAAGCCTTCTCACATTATATAAAGCCTTCTTCTCATATTAGCACACACTGTTATACACATTGAGAGTTGTGTAGTGTGCATTTGCCCGGACTTCGGTCCATGGTTTTCATTTCTTTCTGTATATATATACTTATATATATGTATATATTTCATATATGGACTAACATTATCGAGTTATGCCTCGATTGAGCCTAGACTTCGGTCTGGAGCGTTTATTGCTTTATATATATATATACTTATATATATAATTGTTGTCAGACATATCTGATGAGCCTGGATTTTACATCTGGAGCATTTACTCGCTTTTATATATATATATATATATATATATATATATATATATACACACACACTTATATATATAATTATTGTCAGACATATCCGATAAGCCTGGATTCACATCCGGTGCATTTACTGCTTATATATATATATATATATTTACATTTCTGTTAGGCCTGGAGTTTACTTCGTGGCCTTTTACAGCTTTGTTTACATTTTTAAATCCCGCCAGGAGTTTACTTACGTGGCGATTGATCGCTTTTATGACTTTGTTTACATTTCGCTTCCACAGAGTTTACTTCGTGGTGGTTGATCATGTCCATATATATATATATATATATATATTTACCGCTTTTATATATTTACATTTCCGATCCCCCATGGAGTTGCTTCGTGGTGGTTGATCATGTCTGTATATATATATATTTACGGCTTTTATAAATATAATCGCCATCGCTTTCCATACAAATTGCAGATCATGTGAGCCTAAGAATCATGTGATCACAGATTGATCCCTTGAATCTAGATTGGTTCCATGATGGACATTTTTCAAATTGTAAGCAACTTGTACATTATTTTACAAAGTGTTTAAATTTCCTTGGATGGTCATCATGCCATGAGGAGTAAGATCTTCAGATATTATTTTCTCGAGAATGCTTCGCATCTCAAAAATAAAAGCAAACAAGTAGTAACATTTAATAATAAAATGGAAGCATCAAAGGCCTCAATTACTATTGAGCATGAGATTTGAAAAACCTCTTTACAAAACATCATTGCTATATCTTGTTTAAAACTATATTTTCTATAAATTCAAACCCTATGTATATAGGTACTAATCGAGGCAATCTTGACTACTTCCAAATAATTGCACATTGATCCACACACACACACACACACATTCATATAATAATTTCTTTGAAAAGTGGCGGCCACCGTGGTATACGGATGATCGGGGGTGCCTAACACCTTCCTCCGCATAATCAAGGCCCCAGATCCAAAATGAATCTCGGTTTCCTGTAATCTGCCTAGTAGTGTCAAATCACCGGGTCAATGTGCAAACCTTTTTTTGATGCGTTCAGGCAACCATTAAATACACCATCCTGGCGACTCTTAAAGTCAAATCGTCGACATTATACATGTCGGACCTTTTCACTTGTTTTTTTCAAACAAATCTCACATTAACATGAGAACACCAAAGAACAAGTAACGAAAAGGGACACTCAAAAATCCCGACATCGACAAAGGTGATCAGCCTTTCATACCTGATGAATACATGCAATGTGTATAGAGTGCGAATCAATAATTCATAGACATGGTATAATCAGTAATGATTAACCCCAAGCATATTTCAAAAAATATCAACTCGAGATCGAAGTTAGAGAACTTACTGTACCATTGATTCACAGATTCTATGACCTATATCGCTTTGTCTGAAGACCTAATATAGATAATACCGATCTCCAAATATTAGAATAATATCATCACAGTATAGTACTCTTAAATACAGTTATAATATAACCTAACAAATTACCACATAATCCTATCAGTCTATAAAATACCTAAAATTCGGTATCAAGTCAAACTATTTTAGTCTGAGTTGAATTCGGTACAATTTCTGACATCCCGATGGTCTAGTCGGATAATTCATTAGTCTAATTTCTATAAGACTTTGCCTAAATACTTTACATTTACCTTAGAAAATTTCATTTTTAGTCAAAATATTTTTCAATGACAGATAATAATTTTCAGATAATTATTATCATTTATCATGATTTTTCAATCATTAATATCATATTAATATGAATTAAATATTACTTAATTCCATTATCATTAATATTTATTTCATATCAAATATTAATGAAATACATGTCATAATATTATAATATATTGTAATATTTCAAAGTATTTTTAATACCATAAAATCATATTTATATGATTTTTAAACGATTAAATCTATTATCCGATAATTGCCATTAATATTAAAATATTAGTGTTTTCATGACAAAATATCAAAAGTTATATTTTATAACTTCAAATATTTTTCTAACCCTTCAATTATTTTATATGATTTTTAAAACATTAATTCTAATTTTTCATAATTTATTTAATATATTTATTAAATAAATCCATTATCATTAATATTAATTTATTAATAAAATTCATCACAAATTATTAAAAGTCATTTAAAATAACTTAAAATATTTCCTTACACTTTAATATAATTTGAATGATTTTTAAAGTATTAAAATCATTTTTATAATATGATAATTAAATAAATTAACTATCATTAATATTTAAAATATTAAAATATTAATAAAATATATTCCAAATTATTAAAACCCATTTTTAGGCTTTAAAATAATTTTTACAAATTTATTATGAATTTCTAATATTTATTTTCTTTTTATTCTATAATTTTCGTTTAAAGTTGGGGTCCTCCACAGAAACACTTGTAGACGGTAATCTACAAGTCCGATTTGGGCCCACTTGGTATCGTTAGATCTGTGACTTCCCGAGCTACATTTTAGGCTTAAGAAACGGTCCATTTGGCCAGTATAGCACCCTGAAAACAGGCCACTACCGACTGACCATTACATGCCTTGTAAACATTTTCAGTTTTGGAGTCTTTTACAGAAATGCTTGTATCACGAGATCCACAACTCCGATTGAGGCCCAATCAGACTTGTTGGATCCGTATCTTCTTGAACTATAGTTTTCAGTTATCAAACACAAAATTCCAATCTGTCTAGGTCCCAGAAATCAGGCCCAAAGTGACTGGTCAACAAGATTTTCTTCAACAGTTGGTTCATTTTTTAGATTTGGGGTCCTTAACGGAAACGCTTATAAAACAAAATCTACAAATCGGATTTAGGTCCAATAGGTATCGTTGGATTCATACTTTCCCGAACTATAGTTTCCATGTATCAAACATCTATTTTGGTTCTGTTTTGGTACCAGAAAAATGGACAGAAGTGACTGATCAGTAGTTTGTGTTCAACAGTTAAGGTAGTTTGGGATTTAATTCATAACTTGCTCATTTCTTAACATATTTGAGTGATTCCAAAGGGGTTTTGCCCTTAACTCATATATCTAGCATGTTAACATGTTTTAAACCATTTACCACATGAACCCAACGAATCTAACATAAAAATATATATATAGCATACAAAGGAAAGCTTTTTCTTAAACCTTTTGGTACAAAACTTGATTTTCTCACTTTGGATCTAACTTTTGATTTCAAAAATACTTTAATACACATATAAAATACCAATACTCTTGTAAATCATGAGTTTTTTTTATCCAAAACAAAAGTTTCTTGGTTAATAAAGATCTAACAAAAAAAAAGCACAAAAATTGAAAATTTTCAATTTCTTACATTTTTCTTCTTGCAAGCCTTCTTGATCCTTCAAAGTAGCTTATGATTTTAAGTTGTATGAAGATCCAAGACCCCTCCTAGACTCCCTATAACTACCAAAATCTGTAGCCCCCTTTCGCTCTCTATTGTTCTTAGTTTAGACTTAGGTTTAGAAAACTAACATAACTTAGTGTATATACAATATACATATAACACATAATTATAGAATATGTAACTCCCAATATAATTACATATACTAATTATCAATTTAATATATAAGTTACAAAAATTAGTATTTTAAAATCCCTAAGGCTTGTTTGGCAAAACCATATTATTTTAAAATTCAGGTTTTAATAGTTAAGGTCTTGTTTGGGTAAAACAGGTTTAAAACAAAAGTAAGGCCTTGTTTGGAAAAACGGTTTTAAAAACTCTTTTAACTCTTTTAATAGATCCTTTAACACATATTCTTAATGTTATCATTTAATTAATTAAATCTTAACATTAATTTAATTAATAAAAAGTTTTACATCTATAATCACATAAAATTATCACATTATAATTACTCGCTAATTATAACTTCATGTAACAATTACCACATCACTACATTATCTCAATTAAATTAGAACTATAACATAAAATTATTACATATTAATTAAATATTAAATAATCATTTAATTAATATAATACACTTAATTACATTACTCCATATTAATCACATAATCTCAATAAATAATTCAATTAAAATATTTATTTACTTCAATAAATATTAAATTAACATTTAAATTCTTTTCACACCAATTCACATATTTCACAATATATAACATATATACACATACTTCATACTTAAACATCTTAAAATAAGAATTTTATTTATTAAATTCTCATTTATTAATTCTTGAAAATCTGGGATGTCACATCCTTCCCTCCTTATAAGGATTCTGTCCTCGAAATCAACGAAACCTCCCTTACTCGGTTTTCGTAAAATCTCTTTCACAATTATCGTTGAATAACTTCAACACGTTAACTTAGCAAAAAGTTATATATATATATATATATATATATATATATATATATATATATACTTCATTCATTTCTTTAACAACTTTTAGGTTTTATTACATAACCTTCAATTAAACACAATCATATATCAAATATTATATATTCTTTAATCCATTCATTTCCTTTTCTAAGGATCGTTATCATAAACACTCAGGATATATTACATTTGTGGCACTTTTGGAAAAGGCTATCATAGCCAAAGGGGGAAGTGAGGCCATGAGTCTCTGCAATAAGGAGAGAAATAATAAGGGTGAGGGACTCGGGAAGATAGAAGAAGGTAGTGGTAGTGGGAAAATGCAAAAAGAAAGGGGAACAATTTTGGAAATATCCAGGTCAAGCAGGAAGGTGTGAAGAAGCAGGCTGTGCAGTGTAAGAATTGTGGGAAGAATCATTCAGGTTAGTGTCTTAAGGGTAAGTTTGTGTGCTACAAGTGTGGGCAGAAGGGATATATCTCTCCCAACTTCCCCACTCCTAGGATGAACAGTGGGTGTTTTCTATGTGGATCGACAAAACATAAGGTAAAGGACTGTCCGAAAAGGAGAATGGATACAGGAAGCGGGAATACGAGGATAGGTAGCGGAACACTGGCGATAACGGGAACAACTTCAACAAGTAAACCAACAAAATCAACCGCAAGAGTCTTCAACATGACGGTTCAGGATACCGTAGCAGCTGGGGATGGAACTCTAGGTATTATTCGAATAAATTTTATTTTCTTATATATGGTTTTCCTATATATAGTAAATTATTTTATAAAGAAATTTTAAAAGAGGAATTTGAGTTCTATTAGAAATCAAATTTCCGTTTAATCAGATAGACAAGCTTTATGCTGAATAGTTAAAGATCATTTCGATCGAATCTGATCGAGATCTACTTGAAATGACTGTGTGTGCTATTTGCCCTAGTGTCTATAAGTTTTGAAGCGGTGATTCCGGGGATGGAATCCTTATAAGGGAGGGTGAATGTAATAACCCAATATTTCCAATATAATTAAATAAGAAATTTTGCATATAAATTTTTTTTTATCAAAGGTGGGAATATGTGCAAGGTAAAGTGTATGTATATATGTGATAAATAGAAAATTTATTTATTACATGAATAATTGTAAATAATTTTTTTAAAGGAATTATTGATATTTATAAATTATATTTTGATAATAAATTAATTTTGTAGTAAAAATATTTATTATTTATTTTCCATGAAAATAGGATTATTGTATATATGATATGATTATTAGGATTATTATGATAAGTATTTTATTATTAGTTAAGTTAATTATTTTAACTTAATTAATAATGGTATATATGAAAGTTATGTCGGATATGGATTCAAAACCCTAATTCTGGATTTTGAATAAGGAATGAGAATAATAATATGATATTATTTCAGTGCTATAAAAATGTATGGTATGTGTGTAATGTTAATTTGTGGAGCAGTTATAGTAAAACAGTACAAAACCCTAGCATTATTGATAAACTCTAGTACAGAAGTCAATTACGACTGTAAGATTTATTAAGTTGTTGTGTTATGTAATTAATAACAATTATTATAGATTTAAGGTTAAATAGGTAAACCCTAATTAATATTTAACGACCCTAATTACTAAATTAGAACCCTAATTGCTAAGTTATAAACCTTAATTATTAATTTAGCAAGCTTAATGGTAATTAGTGAATTATAAAGTCTAATTTACAAGTCCTAAATGATTAGGAAACCTAATTTAATTAGGGAACCCTAATTCACATTTTTAGAAACTAAAATTTCCGTTTTAGCCCTAATTACAAAATCCTAGAAAATGAACTTATGAAACTTTAGGGTTAAACCCTAAGGGTCAAACCCGGGTTTGAGTGAGATGCCAAGTTTGCCACTAAAAGTAAAAGCCAAATGACATAATTGTCCTTCTTGCATTATTTAATAGATAACTTCTAGAGCTTGCCATAACTTTAGTAGTTAAACAACCCTAGCTTAGCCATATACCTATAACCCAAAAATATCAGCCATATTCACCAGCCAAATTCATTGTATTCAAATTATATATATAAATCAAGAGAGAGACAAGTTCAATCATTAGTCCCATTTGTGTTCATACACCCAAAAAAGCCTCTCTCTCTCTCTCTCTCTCTCTAACCCACGAAAATATTAAGTATATCAGTCCCCATTCAAGTTCCTAGAACACTACAATCAGATCAGGAAGCCCAGATTCAAGAAAGATCAAAGTGAGGTATAAAAACCCTAAACCAAATCTGATCTTTAAAGTCATGTTAGATGTGACGCCCCCAAAATAGGTATACATCACCTATTCTGAGTCGCCAAATACATGGTACATAATACAAATACAATCTTAAATATACAACAAGAGCTGTGAGTTTTAATACAAATATTGTCTTCAAGACAGTATTCAAACTCAAAATAAGTCCTCAATACATTTATTATCACACTATTTCATAGAATAGTGAGGACTACTAAAGCTATTATCTAGACCATCACTCCGTTCCCCGACTAGTCCCTGCTATGTTCTCATTTCCTGAAGAGAACAATGAAAGGAAAAGGGTGAGCTCAACTAGCCCAGTAAGAAATATTATGACTAAGATAATGCAGAATAAATTATCGTTAGCCTTCAACAGTGTTAAACTGATAAAATATAATAGGCACCAAGTTTAACTGTAGCGGAACAAGAAATCCATTAAAAGAGTCAAGTAGAGAATAAAATCTACTATCTTTTATGATTTAAAAAGGTTTTTCATCACTTTTATCGCTGAGACTCAGCTTAATAAATAATCCACCTCATCTCTGCTCTACGGCCAAGGATATTCATTAGTATCACGACCACAAATTATCCATGCACTACGGGCCAAGGATATTTGTGTATTCATCAATGGTCATGATCATGCCAACAACTGTCCATCAATGCACTACGGGCCAATGAGGACTTTTACCACATCATTTGTAACATTACGGTCATGATTATACCGAATAATCCCTGGTCATAATCATACCAAGTCCATCTATGCACTACAGGCCACATATGACTTTCAACATAATATAAACATGAGGATGGTGACAATGATATAAGAATTCAATAAAACAAGTTCAAGAATTAATTTATCCAGGAACCAATAACGTCCAAATTGTCAACATGATATTGCTTTGTGGGGTAAAACTCAAGAATGCTCAGAAGAATATTTCCATGAAAAGATACTGGATGAAGCACAAATATCAAGGATATTCCACTAATTTCATGGAGTATAAAAGTCAAAACTTTAACCAACTGAGTATAATAAAGAATGGAATAACAAAAGAAATCACCAGGCATGCGATAGGTCAAGCATGCAGACGAGTTATTCCAAGCGTAATAATAAATAATGAGAACCAGTCGTGCGTAAACGCACAAACAGGATATTCCAACCAGAAAAATAAATAACGGAACCGGTCAAAGCGAAATTCAAACCCGCAGGATATTCCAGCGAGAATAATAAATAACGGAACCGGTCAAAGTAAATTAAGCGATCGATGGGATGTTCCAATGAGTAATAATAAAGAATGGAATAATGAAGAATTTCACCATGTATGTATGCGGTGCCAGCGATAGGCGAGTTATTCCAACATAATAATAAAGAATGGAATAATGAAGTTCTCTTCATGAATACGAAAGTAATAATACCCCTTACCTTATAAAGAAGAGTACTCCGACGGGTAGGGCGGGGATATACTTGAAGAAAACTTACACTACGCTCAAAGCTTTCTTAAACTCTAAAGAAATACGCTCAAGATTATATAAGAGAAATCTCTAAATTTCTGGTGTGATTTCAATTCTAACTAAGCATCCTATTTATAGGAGAATAGAAAGGATATTATTTGAATTTTTCACGGACTGCACAGTAGGAATTCGAACGAAATAATTTTCAGAATCACGGGCGAAAGAAAATCTTCAGACGCAATACCTACTCCCTCAATTCAACGACAACTTATATATATATTATATACATATAATCACATGTTGCTTTTCTTTTTCAATGGTGACTTATATTATATACACACCAATTTAGTCCCCCCGTGACTAACAATGTTATTCTCCCACCTCTCAATTGTCACTTTCATCATATATATATATATATATATATATATATATATATATATATATATATATATATATATATATATATATATATATATATGTAATATTAGTACATCACTACCACCATTTTCTTCCAATTCCTTATTATTCTACGACACACACACACTAGATTATATATATATATATATATAATCACATGCCTGCAGATACATATATATAAGAAAATTTGAGATTACTTTCTCTAATGCGATTTTGAAAAATGAGAAAGTGGGGGTCCAAATAATACGCCAAACTTTACAACAAATACTTCATAAAATTCTTTCAATATTTTTAACAACATTAATCATCATTATTATAATTCACAATATTAATCGACTGTGTCGTTCCACGAAAGAGGGGCTTTCAATAAGGATTTTCTCCCTATTGGCGCGCAATTAGGTGACCAAACCTCTCCTTGACAGAACTTCTAGACATCTTTAATATTGCAAATAATAATATTAATAACTTTGTTGTCTCAATTATTAATTTAATAATATATAAAATATTGACAATAATTGAATCAAATAACGTGAGATACTATACAACAATTACTGTAGCAATAATTGAACAAAACTGAGTGACTTCTCACGTAAGCATCAATAATCAATACCGTGTGCTACTATGCAACCACGCGTATTCCTGTACTTTTAACATCGGGTGTTTCAACAGTTAACGGTAAAACTTCTGCCGTTATTTTCATAAAATATTTTAGTCATTTTCTCAATCCGACAATAATTCTGTTGTGGGGTCCACCAATGATTTAGTTGTCGTATGAATATTCCCTATTAAAATGAATATTCCCCGACCAATCGAATATTATATAACAACTTGCATACTTTGCAAAATTTATAAATATTACCCACAACTATAACATTATATCAAATTCATTCCATAATATTTAAAAATGATATTTATAGAAAAATCATTTTTATTAAAAAACAGTTGGGGTCTTACATTAGATGTTAAGTTTTTGTGTTTAAATATGTTGTTTATAGTGTAACTAAGTGATCTGGGTTGCTAGATAGTAGATCCATAATATTTATATGCACGAAATTGATGTTTTCAAACATCTGGAAAAACTGGAAAACATGGTCTGACAACCGAATGTCAGACCACATAGATCTTTGTCCATGTATAGTTTTACTTGTTTAAATGATTGTATGTGTATTATGTCATGTAGTCTTTGATCTGGAACTTGAATCAAGTCCAGATCATGTACAGATTTTATGTTATTGATGGTCAAAGTCGGTTGATCGACCATGACCAGGTGTGTTAGTTCCCGGAGGCACAATAGATATCTAGAAGGGGGGTTGAATAGATAATTAAAAACTTTTCTTTTAAATTAGTTAGTATGATTATGATTAATGCACAGCGGAATGAGTATATGATAAACCTTCTTTTAGATATCTTGAGTTAATGAGAGTAAGGCAGTTAAGACAGTTATAGCAGTTATAATGGACACAACAGTTTTAAGTGGTTCAGAGCACTTAAAGCACCTAATCCAATCTTCTACTCCTTGAGTAGGGAATCCACTAAGGATGTTTGTTACACTTCTTGAATCTCACAGATTTCTTCTAGACCAGCAGTCTAGGCACTTCTTAGTTCACCCTTGAACTTTTCAAGTCCAGCAGACTTGGTTCTTTACAGTTCACTTAGAACTCTTCAAGTCCTTTAGACTTGTAACTTCTCACTTCAGTTGATTGGTTGTTGTTGAGATCGTGATTGGTGCTACTCAGTTGCTATTAAGCACTTGTTCGAAAGAACTGAGTAGCTGAGCAAGCTTTCTATCTTTCTCAGATCGTAGAGTTGAGCGTTGAGTGTTCTTGTGCGTTTTTGTTCAATGCTTGCTTACTCTCTCATCTATCTTTGTTCTGTATATATGTGATCTCTTTAAATCTATCCGTTGAAGTCATCTGATGAGGCATTAAATGCATTTGACATTTCTGAGCTTTGATGGAGACTTTTCTGCACATCTTCTGAATTGCAATCTGGCCCACTGACACAACAGACTGCTTTCTCACCTAACACCTAAAAAGTTGTTTTCCTCTGCCCAATAGTCCTTTTCTTAGCTTCTTGAATACGTTTCTTTTGATCAATACTAAGGATATCTTTTGTACCGTTGGGACTGGTGAGAGCTTCAACGTTCAAAACCCATTCCACATTTGTTAGAATTTGTTTCCAAACAAGAGATAGGGCTCGATGCTTCTGACACAAGACAGATGATACTCTACGATGCATATCGTGGTGTCTTGCCATATTTGTGCTTGGTCTGAATAGAACACTACAATTTCTTTCAATAGTTTTGCATACTACGATCTTCACTTGCTCGTTTTGCAGATTTTATGCTCCCGAGAGCACACTACGATCTCTGCTTGCTCGTCTTGCAAACTCTATAATTCTGAAAGCACACTACGATCTCTGAGTTAGCTTCAGCAAACGTCTGGACCACTCTACGATTTTTGAAGAGGCCCTTCGAGGTAGATACACTACGATCTTTTAAGCTCTACGATCCTGCCTTAGCTTCTGCATTCTGTTGATTAGCTAGATAGACTACGATTCTCTTCAAGGCCTATCTATTTCTTTCTAGTCATAGATTAACCTAACATTTTTGATCTCTTTGTCTATATAAGTGAACATTAAGAGCTAAGATCAACCTAACAATTTTGATCTATCACCAAGTCCTTGTACATATATTCCTTGAAGGACTTTACATATAATCATGAGCATTTACTTTAAACATCAAATCAAAATATGCATTCTTCCAACAATATCCCCCTATTTGATGTTGACATAACCAAGGAGATTTGTTGTCATGATTTATTAAATTTTATATGCAGTTACAACAAAGTAAACATGACTTAATATTTCAGTGAGCAGCTGAAATTTCCTAGAGAATAAGCATAAATTTATTGATGTATAGAGACAGATATTACATTTAAGTTTGACTACATCAATATGATTTAAAAAAATTAACTTATCTCTATTTCTTTGGCTTTTTGCTTCTTGGAGGATTTGCATATTCCTCATCTCTCCTCTTTCTGCTTGCTTCATCTCTCTTGGCTAAATCCTCCAGCTCACTTGGTCTTAGTCTAGGATTGTGATCATGCCTATTCATTAATGCAGGATCTCCAATTGGCATTCTTAGGCCTATTGTTGTCACCTCATGAGAGCTGGTAGTTGGCCCTAGACTCCTTAATGGTTGAGCCATTAAAACTTCCTGTTGATTAGCTTGTTGGGTCTGATGGCTGGATCGTGGAGTCTGCTGGTTGATTTACCTTACAGGAGGGTTCCTTGATACTTGAGTTTGGAATTGACCTCTGCCTCTTCCCTTGCCTCCCTTATCTCCTTTCCCTTTATTCTCCTCCTTTATGTTAGCATCAAGGGTTCGAATGTCTTCGGAGAAGCGAGTGACCCCTTGGACAAGCTCGTTAAGTTGACTCTGAGTTTGAGAAATGTCCTCGCGATTCTCTTGGATCAAAGCATCAGAACGAGTTTTACGTCGTTGAAGAATGTTGAGGATAGTTTCAGTCTGCTACATTTGACCCATGGAGAAGTCTTGAAATTCTTTGACTGCAGTTTGAAGACTTTTGATGCTCTGTATCATTAGATCGTTCTGAGATTCTTGAGTTTTTTGTAAGATCAAGACAGCATCCCAATGCTTTTTAGCTACGAGAAAGTAAATATCATCCCTGTCTTTTATGCTTAGAAGCATTTCTTTGATGATCTCTTTGAGCATTTTAGAGAGCTCAGAGCTTAGGGAGTTGGGTAGATTATTGGCAGCATGGATCATTGATGTTAACCTCAGCTGAATAAGTGCAATGTGATCCATAGATCAGCCTTTGTGGACAACTTTGAAAGAATTTCATCCAGTTGGGGAAATTTTGAGGAGGGAGGAGATGTGCTTTTGAATTGATCTTGCAATGAGTAGAGGGCAAGATCAAGATTGAAGTAATCATTGTTGGATGAGGAGGGAATATCTGATGGAGGTGCCTGGGTTTGGATGTTTAAGGTTGGTGACTCTACGATTTGAGGTGTAGACTCTACAATGGGGTTAGAGTCAGTGATTGTAGAGATGATAGGATGTGGGAGCATTATGAAGTTGGTCGCATGTGGTTCTTCAGTTACAGAATTTTGGGACTCTACAACTGGAAATTGATTTAGTGGATGAAGAATTACTTCTAACCATTGAGGGAATTCATAAAATTTATTGAATGAGGATAATGGCAAGTGGTTAACTCTGAAGAGGGTTGGGATGGACAGTACCTCAGGTTTATTTGTTGAGGAAGAGTTGTTCGTGAGTAACTTCTTGGCAAAGTTGAATCTTCTTGGGAATCCATTTGCGAGCACTGAGATGGCCGGATACTCTTTGAAGCTCCAAAACATATGACTCCAAGAGTTAAGAATTTGCGCTTGATGGAAAGGCATCATGGGTAGATATGAAAACAGTTGCTCATAGTTGGCTTTTCTATACCCATCAATGCCCATAGCTATAATCTCGACCTCGTCCCCTTCATCCTCTTTTCTGCTTTCGTTGGAGGATTCCATTCTCTCAATGGCCTCATAGTGTTCTTGTATTGGTTCTTCTTCATTTCCTGCAGGGATCTCTTCTTCTTCCATGGAGACGTCATGAGCCTCCCCCTCAATTTTGTCATCTTCTTGTAAGATCAATAGTTCTCCCTCAACTAAAGCACTTACTAGGATGGGAGCTTCAGGCATCTCCCCCTCAACAGGTGTATTCTCTATCATCAGGGCAACAGGAGTCTCCCCCTCAGTTTGAGCTTTGACTTTTTGTCTTTCATTGGTTGGTTTCTTTTCAGCAGCCAATTCTTTGTCTTCCCTTTTTAGAACTTCTTCATTGACAAGAATATATTTCTTGACCGATTTTCTTCTTGGTTTTCTAGGCTAAGCCACAGCCTCAAGACTTTCTAGAGCTTCAGTTTTGTCCTGCTGATCAGCCAGAATGTTTGATTCGGCTACTTTCTTGCTTAATGTATTTGGTCTGGTCTCTATGATAGGTAGAGATTCTACGATTGAAGAGATGGATGGCCTTTTTGATTTGTGACTGATTTTATTCTTCTTTAGCAGCTGAGAGATGGTAGCTCAATCTTCTTCTGCCTCAGCCTGCTGTTCCTTTCTTCTTAGGATCGTTAAAGTCTCAATGTCTGAGGACTCTACAGGCTTATCGGTAGTGGATCCCTGAGGCTCTTCTATAGTTCTGGCTTTCAGCTTTCTTTTCCCTTTGCTTTTTCTGACCAAAGCAATGGGTACTTCTTTGTTAGCTTCTTCTTCTTCTTCAACTTCTCTGACAACTGACATATTTCCTGGCACTCCTGATTCCTTTATTTCACCAGTTCTACAACTGGATTCAGACATCATCCGCACATTTTCAGCTGGATTCCTTTTCCAGTTCTCAAATAGTTGTTGGGTTATTCGATGATTTGGATTGATGGCTTCTCCTTCATCGTCCTCAATTAAGTCACCAAGAGCAGCCTGTAGGATAATGCTTATAAATCGCCCATAGAGCATCTTCTGAGACTCTTCGTCTTCTTTGAGTTGATTAACCACTTCCCAATCCATTCAAGTAATAGAGCCCCATAGTTAAGTTGTATTCCATAACATATGGCAGTCATGAGCTTGAGTTGCACCTCATTCACAAAGTCATGACCTGAGCTCTTGCAACATATACATTTTCAAACAATATCAGCTAGAAATTCATACCTTTGTGGAAATTCCTTCTTCTTGTATCCTTTGACAGAAGGTAATTTCTTGTGATGCATTTTTTTGAGTCCCTTATGGAAGTCTATGCCATCTATGGATGGATACCCTTCATATTTGAGACCTAGGGCTAGATTGATGTCCTCAGCCTTTAGTCTGATTTCGACGTTCCTGACTTTCGCAGTGATGGTGTTGTTTTCAAATACCCCGTTATTGTAGAATTCTTTTACCAGCTTCGGATAGATCAATGTGTTCTGCACCAAAGCTTCTTCGAGACTCGCTTTTCTTCAAAGAGGCGACAAAGTCTTGTGAAATTGGGGTTCAGCTGTTTTGAACTCATCAAAGCAGAGTCTGTAGCCGGAGATAACACTGGAAGCCGCCATTAATTTTCTTGCAGGAAGTGTGATTTACTGAGCTTTCTAGATAGCTTAGGGTTTCTTCTTGCAGAGATAAGGAGAGGGATAAGCTTTTGAACTTCTGATTTTTTTTTAAAAAGGCGCCTTTAAATGGTACAAGTAACTTTCCTCTCTCCATTTTTCTTAGTGGGACAGGTGTTGAATTCTACTTGGCTCTACGAATTTGACAGAGAAGGATTGTACTGAATTGCCCTTAACTTCTTCTGAGCTAATGTATTCTTCAGGAGGACTACAATCGTTGAGATGATCCTTGGAATCGTCGAGTCTGTTCTACCATCATTGAGTCTGTATATCAGTCGTAGAGTCTGACCAAGTCCTCGTGATGAACTTTTTGACTTAGCATTCTTCTTAGTTTAAGGTAGCTCAGGAAGGGGAAACCTCATTGATTGAATCAAGGGTTAGGTTTTTCCCTGAGGTACTTATCAGAGAGATTGCTTTGTTTTATGCTGATCATCATAGGGTGCTCCTTTGGTTTTGTTGATGTAGCTCTGCTATCGTTGAGTCTGCACCACGATCGTTGAGTCTTCACTGCGATCATTGTCATTTTATGACACTTTGGTTCTACGATTGTGGACTTCCTTTGATCATGTCTATGATTTTGATCATAGCCTTTAAACATGTATGGTTAACACATACTAGAGCATATTTTTCATGGTTGTAAGTTAAGCATGCCTAGCTCACTTATTAACTTATTAAATCTGGATTCATCTAGAGGCTTTGTAAAGACATCAGCAAGTTGATTTTTAGTAGGGATATATTGTAAAGATATAGTTCCATTTTGCACATGATCCCTAATGAAGTGATACCTTATTTCTATATGCTTAGTCCTAGAATGCATGACAGGATTATGAGTTATAGCAATTGCACTTGTATTATCATAGTGAATAGGTATGGATTTGAATTCAAACCCATAATCTGCTAGTTGATTTTTCATCCATAAGATTTGAGCACAAAGAATCGCCAACAACAATGTATTCAAATTTCTGCAGGTTGAAGTAGATATCTTGAATTTTGTTTTTGCTAAACCGGGACACAAGTCTGCATTTCTAGCAATTCGACGGTGTCAATTGGTACTTTTTCTATCAATTTTGTAGCCTGCAAAATCAGCATTTGTGTATCCTGTTTGCTCAAATGAGGACTCCTTGGGATACCAAAGCCCCAAGTGGGGTGTACCTTTGAGATACCTGAAAATTCTCTTTATAGCAGTTAAATGAGATTCTTTAGGACTAGCCTGAAATCTAGCACAAATGCATGTTGCAAACATTATATCTGGTCTACTGGCAGTTAGATATAAAAGAGAGCCTATCATACCTCTGTATTGAGTTATATCAATACTTTTACCTTTTTCATCTTTGTCAAGCTTGGTTGCAGGAGCAATTGGGGTTTTCATGGGAGAGGTTGACTCCATGACATACTTCTTAAGTAAGTCTTTAATGTACTTGGCTTGGTTGATGAAGATTCCTTCATCAGTCTGCTTTACTTCCAGTCCAAAGAAGAAGTTCAGCTCACCCATCATGCTTATTTCAAACTTGCTCTGCATAAGCTTGGAAAATCTCTTGCATGGCTTTTCATCAGTAGACCCAAAGATAATATCATCAACATATCTTTGAACTAATAGGACTTTATCTTTATGCTTTCTAAGAAATAGTGTGGTATCTACTCTACCTCTAGTTAATCCATTTTCAATAAAAAAGTTAGTTAGTGTTTCATATCATGCTATAGGTGCTTGCTTAAGACCATATAAGGCTTTGTCTAATCTAAAGACATAATTAGAAAGAGATGGATTGATGAAACCTGGAGGCTGCTCTACATAAACTTCTTCTTGAAGTTCTCCATTCAAAAATGCACTCTTGACATCCATCTGAAAGACCTTGAATTTCATGTGAGCAGCAAAGGCAAGAAATATTCTGATGGCTTCTAGTCTGGCAACAGGTGCAAATGTCTCATCGTAGTCAATGCCTTCTTCCTGAGAGTAACCTTTGGCCACTAGTCTAGCCTTATTCCTGGTTATCACTCCATCTTCATCCATCTTATTTCTAAAGACCCACTTGGTTCCAATTACAGGATGGTTCTTTGGTCTTGGAACCAATCTCCATACTTTGCTTCTTTCGAACTGATTAAGTTCTTCCTACATGGCCTCTATCCAGCTGGAGTCTTCTATAGCATCCTCTATTTTCTTTGGTTCTATTTGTGATAGGAAGCTTAGATAGAAGCATTCATTTTAGGTAGCAGCTCTTGTTTTGACTCTTGCATTCGGATCTCCAATGATTAGATCTTGAGTGTGATCTCTTGCCCATCTGCTTCCTGTTGGGACATCAGTCCTTATGCCTTCTTGTCTTAGATCTTCAAGATCTACATCTTCTTCTTGATGTGGAGGTTCGTTGTCTGTCATAGGCCTCTCTACGATTTCATTGACTTGCTCAACGGTTTCACTGTCTGGTACTACGATCGTAGTGTTGAGTTTGACGACCTCATTCGTAGTATCTGAACTGTTGGTCGTAGTGTCTTGGGGCACTGTTTTGTCTAAATCTGTCTCATCAAATATGATGTGAATTGAGATTTCAACACTCAGTGTCTTTTTGTTGAACACTCTGTAGGCCTTACTGTCTGTGGCATATCCAAGAAAGATTCCTTCGTCTGATTTTGGTTGAAACTTTGTTAAGTACTGCTTTCCATTGTTGAGTATGTAGCATGCACAGCAAAAAACATGAAAGTAGCTGACACTTGGCTTTCTTCCTTTCCACAGTTCATAAGGAGTCTTTTTAATCGTAGAGTGTATAAGTGATCTGTTCTGAGTGTAGCACGCAGTGTTGACAGCTTCTGCCCAAAAGTATTCAAGTAGATGGTTGCTGCTAGCAGAGTTCTTCTAGCTTCTATCAATGTCCTATTCTTTCTCTCGGCTACTCCATTTTGTTGGGGAGTTCATGGAGCTGAGAAATTGTGACTGATGCCATTGACTGTGCAGAACTGATCCATCTCTAAGAAATCGAATTCTCTACCATGATCACTTCTTATGACCTTGATTTTCTCTCCTTTCTCGTTCATCACCAGCTTGAACATTTTGATCAGTTGGGAGCTTGTGTCATCCTTTGAGGTTCGAAAGAACACCCATGTAAATCTGGTGTGGTCGTCGACTACGACCAGAGAGTATCTCTTTCCCCCAAGGCTCGTCGTTGGAATTGGTCCAAAAAGATCCATATGTAGCAATTCGCAGAGGCTTGTCAATTGAGTTGATGGTTTTGCTCTTGAATGAGCTTACAGTGCCTTTCCAAGTTAACAGGCATTGCACGACCTTTCTTTGACGAAGTTAAACTTGGGTAAGCCTACAACTAAATCTCTCGAAGCTAATTTGGACATGCTTTTGAAGTTGAGATGAGATAATCTTCGATGCCATAACCAGCTCATTTTTTCAGATGCTTTAGCCAAAAAACATATAGTCTCATCTGAGCTTAGTTTTCCAAGGTTTATTGTGTAGACATTTCCTTCTCTTATTCTGGTTAACTTTACAACAGATGTCTTCAGGTCTCAGACTTGACATTGATTGTTGAGAAATGTTACTTGATGACCCTTGTTGCAGAGTTAACTAATGCTTAGAAGGTTGTGTTGTAATCCTTCCACATAGGCCACTTTGCTAAAGGATACTACACCATTTCCAGCTGAACCATAGCCTCTTGTCTTACCGGAGCCGTTGTCTCCAAAGATGACCGAGGGACCCTCCTTCTCTATGTAGTCAGATAGAAGGGCTTTGTTCCCTGTCATGTGCCTTGAGCATCCACTGTCCAGATACCAGGTTGTGATCGTGGAGCTCTTTTCCTATAATAACATTAAACCTTCATTTTGGTACCCATACTTGCATGGGTCCTACATTGTTAGTGCCCTTGGGGACCCAAATCTGCTTGATTTTGGGTCTCACATGCATGGAATTTAAATAACATTTTGCAGTCTTGTGGCCAGCTCTGTAGCACACAAAACATTTGATATGATGCATGTTTGTGTGTGTGTGTGTGAAGGTTCTTCCACCATTTGGACTTTTGTGGGTAATTGGTCATCCTCCTGATAGGCTGATATTTCTTCTTCCATGTGTTCTCTTGTTTCATGATTTGTGCGGAGTATATCTTACTTCTACTATACCTTCCCGGTTGGTTCATAGAGTTGATCTCATTGAACTCTACGATCCTTCGAGGTTGGTGAGTAATAGCTAGATTACTCTTCTCTTTTCTGAAACCCAGACCGGCATGAGATCCCTTACTCCTGGGAATATGAATTGAATCAGCTGAGAAGGGTTTGACAGGCTCGACCTTTTGTGAGGATTTCACAAATGTAATGCCTCTACTGAAACCTGAGGCATTACTAGTGCTAATTTCCTTTATTTTTTTTTCACATGACTCTGAGGTAGATTCCCCAAAGCCTAACCCCGTTCTATCAGAGACACTTCTCTGGTTAGAGATTAAGGAGTCCATGGATGAAGAGGATTTATTCCATGTAGAGATTGTCTTTTCTAGATCTTCAATTTTAGAGGTTAGACTAGACTCTCTTTTTTCGCTGAGCTCATTTGTTTGTCTCAAGAGCTTATTCTCAGCTTCAAACTTGGAGAGAGAATTAGTACTGAGAAGAGCTGTTTCCAGTTCTTCTTGAACCTTTTCTTTCTCCTTTTGAAGAAGTGAATAATCCTTAGACAAAACTCTAAACCACTTCATGTATTGATGCAGATCAGATGTTATGACATGCAGTGCAGTTCTTAGATCATCAATATCTACATCAGGGGAGTTGAAGTCAAATACCTCATCGATACTTACTTCATGAATGTTGGAGTTCTATTTGTCCCTTGCATTTTTGGCCATTAGGCAGAGATTTGCCACTTGAGGATCTTCATCATCTCCAGATTCTGGAGTTGAGTCATTGTCTGAGTCACTCCACGATCCTCCAGCAACAAGGCCTTTGTCTTTCTTCTATAGCCTTTTGTTGCCTTTGTATTTCTTCTTAGAATGTGATTTCTTTTTGAGTTCTTCTCTGAGAGGTTTGCTGCAGTTGGCAATGAAGTGACCCGGTTTCTTGCAATTGTAGCATAGGTCATTCATTTGCTCCTGGCTGTTGTAGTTGCTAACTTTTTTTGGCTTGCTGGTTTTGCCTTGTCGCATGAACCTTCTTAGTCTTTTCACCAGCATTGCAAGATCATCATCATCATCTTCATCGTAGTCAGAATCAACTTCAGTGCTGACTTTGGAGGTGCTATCAGTTGCTTTGAGAGCAACACCTTTATCCTTCTTTCTTCCTTCAGACAGGGTTTCTACTCGTTAAGTCAGCTCCAGTTCGTATGTGAGAAGGTTTCCATACAACTATTGGACAGTCATTTCATGTAAATTCTTCGATTCTCTAATGGCAGTAGTTTTGGCATCCCACTTGCTTGGTAAGGCTATCATGAATTTTATGATCAGATCTTTGTTTGGAGAGATCTTTCCATAGGCTCATAGAGAGTTGAGCAAAACATTAAATCTTTTGTAGGTGGAGTGACATTCTCTCCTTGAACGTGAGCAAACATCTGATCATCTTCTAAGGATTGGAACAAGATGTTTTTGCTGAGTCAAGAGAGATTGTTTGTTTTCTCTGACTTCTTCTGTTCCTTCATGCATAATGAGTAATGCTTCCCAAACCTCCTTTGTTGTTTTGTTGTTGACCACGTTTTCAAACAGATCATCTTCTAAGGATTGGAACAAGATGTTTTTGGCCTTTTTGTCGAGCTGGACAACTCTCTTCTCGTTTTCTGTCCATTCCCCTTTGACCTTGATCTGTACTCTGTCTGGATCGTCTGTAGTTGGTGCAAGCTTTGTAGGAACATAGGTCCCATTCTAAACAGTTTTAAATAGATCTTCATCTATTGAATCCATGTAAGCTTGCATCCTAACCTTCCCGGAGGCACAATAGATATCTAGAAGGGGGGGTTGAATAGATAATTAAAAACTTTTCTTTTAAACTAGTTAGTATGATTGTGATTAATGCACAGCGGAATGAGTATATGATAAACCTTCTTTTAGATATCTTGAGTTAATGAGAGTAAGGCAGTTATGACAGTTATAGCAGTTATAGCAGTTTGAATGGACACAACAGTTTTAAGTGGTTCAGAGCACTTAAAGCTCCTAATCCACTCTTCAGCTCTTCTACTCCTTGAGTAGGGAATCCACTAAGGATGTCTGTTACACTTCTTGAATCTCACAGATTCCTTTTAGACCAGCAGTCTAGGAACTTCTTAGTTCACTCTTGAATTCTTCAAGTCCAGCAGACTTGGTTCTTTACAGTTCACTTAGAACTCTTCAAGTCCTTCAGACTTGTAACTTCTCACTTCAGTTGATTGGTTGTTGTTGAGATCGTGATTGGTGTTACTTAGTTGCTATTAAGAACTTGTTCGAAAGAACTGAGTAGCTGAGCAAGCTTTCTATCTTTCTCAGATCGTAGAGTTGAGCGTTGAGTGTTCTTGTGCATTTTTGTTCAATGCTTGCTTACTCTCTCATCTATCTTTGTTCTATATATATGTGATTTCTTTAAATCTAACCGTTGAAGTCATTTGATGAGGCATTAAATGCGTTTGATATTTCTGAGCTTTAATAGAGACTTTTCTACACATCTTCTGAATTGCAATCTGGTCCACTGACACAGCAGACTGCTTTCTCACCTAACACCTGAAAAGGTGTTTTCCTCTGCCCAATGGTCCTTTTCTTAGCTTCTTGAATACGTTTCTTTTGATCAATACTAAGGATATCTTTTGTACCGTTGGGACTGGTGAAAGCTTCAACGTTCAAAACCCATTCCACATTTGTTGGAATTTGTTTCCAAACAAGAGATAGGGCTTGATTCTTCTGACACAAGACAGATGATACTCTACGATGCATATCGTGGTTTCTTGCCATATTTGTGTTTGGTCTGAATAGAACAATACGATTTCTTTCAATAGTTTTGCATACTACGATCTTCACTTGCTCGTTTTGTAGATTCTATGCTCCCGAGAGCACACTACGATCTCTGCTTGCTCGTCTTGCAGACTCTACGATTTCGAAAGCACACTACGATCTCTAAGTTAGCTTCGGCAAACATCTGGACCACTCTACGATTTCTGAAGAGGCCCTTCGAGGCAGATACACTACGATCTTCTAAGCTCTACGATCCTGCCTTAGCTTCTGCATTCTGTTGATCATCTGGATAGACTATGATTCTCTTCAAGGCCTATCTATTTCTTTCTAGTCATAGATCACCTAACATTTTTGATCTCTTTGTCTATATAAGTGAACATTAAGAGCTACGATCAACCTAACAATTTTGCTCTATCACTAAGTCCTTGCACATATATTCCTTGAAGGACTTTACATATAATTATGAGCATTTACTTTAAACATCAAATCAAAATATGCATTCTTCCAACAAAGTGAATCTGGAAAACCCAGATTGTGCCCAGAAACGTCTGACAAGATGTTCTTGGGCTCGGATCTTTCAATTTTTTGTTACTTTGTTATGTATTTTGCATCTAAGTTGTAATATGTTGTTTAGACTACATGCTAATGCTTTTACAACCTCTAAACATCAAATAGACTGGATTTAGTGGCTGGTCAAAGAAGGCCAGACGATCATGAAATCAGTTTTCTGGGTAACCTAGAAAACTGATGAACATGATCTCTGAAATACTTTGACCGGCATAGATATGCTTGTTGTGTTGTTGTTATATATATTTTATGTAATAGATCTCTTCATTTACGTGTTGGCTACAACCTGGAATCATTAGATCAACAAAACATTACACAGATTTCAAGTTGTGGTAGCCCAAAGTAGGCCAGTCGAACTGTTCTTCATTTCTGGGTAACCCAGGAAATGAAGAACAGCTCTGACAGCTTGTTTAAGGCCTTAGATCTTGCTCATGTGTTATGTTTTGGTCCTGAAATTGTTAGATACTTATAGTATTACACTAGTGCTACAAGATCTGAGTCTAAGTTTGCCCAGAAACATCATAGATTAAGAATTATTCATGGTCAAACATGGCCACTCGACCATTGGCTATAAATGTTCTTGGTGATCAAGAACACCTAATATGACACTTCTTCATCGTCGCTAAAGGCTTTATGACGAGACTTAATAATTTTATTTATTTTAATTTCTAAAAATCATTTAAAAATAGAAAATAATTTCTGAAAATTATAAAATTAGTTTTAAAAATTATTTTAAGTTATAAAATAAACTTTTAATAATTTGGCATATTTTTTATAAATATTAGTATTTATTTGAATATTATTGATAATTTATTTAATAAATGCATTAAATTAATTAATTAAAAATGATTTTATTATATTAAAAATCATTTTAAATGATAATAAGGTATTTAAAAATATTTTAATTTATAAAACATAACTTTTAATATTTTAAGGCAAATTTCATTAATTATTTAATAGTAATGATATTAGATTTATTTAATAATTATATTAAATAAATTAGTTAAAAATGATTTTAATTATATAAAAATCATTTTAAATGAAAATAAATAGTTTAAAATATCCGAAGTTATGAAATATAACTTTTAATATTTTAAGGTAAATTTCATTAATTATTTAATGTTAATGATATTAGATTTACTTAATAATTATATGAAATAAATAGTTTTAAAATGATTTTATTGATTTAAAAATCATTTAAAAATGATATAAATGGTTTGAAAATATTTGAAGTTATTATAATTGACTTTTAATATTTTAGTGAATAGTACCTTAATATTTAAATATTAATGATAATTATTTAAAAATGATTTTAAATATTCTAAAAATTATTTAAGGGTAATATTAAGACTTTAAAAATATTTTGAGTTATTTTAAATAACTTTAATATTTTGGCAATGGTTTCATTAATATTTAAATATTAATAATAATAGAATTATTTAACATTTAAATCATTTAATAATGATTCCAAAGTGTTTGAAAAATCATGATAAATTATAATAATTATTTAAAAATTATTATAAGTCATTTGACTGATATTTAAATTGTCCAGAAAAATATTTAAGATATATAATTGAGTTTTATTAATAATAAACTCGATAATTACCTGATAAAGTCGTCAGTACACCAAAATGTTATCGAAATTGATATGAACCTATATAGTTTGACTGTATAAGTGTCTGTTTGTGTCCTAATGACTGATAAACGTATGTGACAATATGATTAAGTTATATGTTGACTGTAAATAACAGTACTATTTGTTATGATATGTTATTCTAATCGATAGAACAATCTTATGAATGATAGGTCATTGAATTAAAGATAGAACTAAGTTGTGTAAGCAGCAGATCAGACAAGTATCCTAAACCCTTGCATTACTTTATTCAACGAATATCGTACGCAAGTATCTAACCCTTTGCATTTTCTTTATGCAATGGACATGTGTAAGAAAGTATTAGAACTATTCTTATTATTGTTTCAGTATCCTAATCTTTACATTTACTTATGCAATGATCCTGTATAAGTACGTTATTGAATTATAATTTGTTGTACAATTTCTTTAACTCTATTATGATAGATCAAGATATATATTATGTTCGTAAATTTCTAAAATTGGTTATACAAGTGTCCTCACTTGGATAATTATTGTATTCACATGTTGATACATACTTATTGGTTTCCAGTATGTATACGTTAATTAAAAAGTCGTCTAAGCTATTTGACTCGGCTAAACACAGATTTAAAAATATCATTGAACATGATAGAACATTATTGATATCCAACCGAATTATTTTGGTTCGAATTCCCGACTAAGTATGAACATCTCGAACATGGGAAAACTTTTGTGCGCTTAAGATGGATATGATGAACGAGAATATCGTTATGGCATGTAATATTGATCAATATAGGGCACATTGGGATGATCACCCTTGTGCCTATATGTTATGACGGTTTGCGGATGAAGTCGTTTAAAACTTATCGAAAATTGAAAATAAAGTTCATAGCCTGTCGGCTGCTCACCAATTATAGTCAGTACGTAGCTTCAAAATTTGAGATAGAATTGTTATGTGGTTTAGTGCTGCTTCAGTTTACTTCACAACTATTGATTCGTTGTAGAAGTGACATTCAAAGAAAACATTTACTCCTTTTATTTAACGTTTATTGTTTGCTTTTACTTGTTGGGCACCCAAATGCTCATTCTTGCTTTAAATGTAAATGTTTTCTGCTAAGCGCGATCAACCTGAAGGTTCAGAACAGAACAAAGGAAAGGGAAAGCTAGCAGAATAAACTTTATGGTATCATATGTAATAGTTAGACTTAATTAAGATGATAATATTTATTATCTATCATCTAAGGTAATGTACTAAAGGTTGTGAACCTGGGATTAGAAAACTCTGATATATGTAAATTAAGTTCGATATTTATATTATTATTATTATTCCGCTCAAAGAAATGGTATCGTGAAGCACTGAGTTTGGGTTTCAAGTACCTGAATTTGGGGGCGTCAAAGAAACACTGGCAACTCACGGATGGTCACCGCTATACAATTCAAGGAGCTGGGACCACCAAAGTTTTTCGGAAAGCCAGAACCACTTAAGGCAGAGACGTGGATTAAGCAGATCACCAAGATATTTGATGTCTTGGGATGCTCCGAGGAGTAAAAGGTTCACTTTGCCACCTTCATGTTGCGAGGAGAGGCAGATCATTGGTGGGAATATGTAAAACGTTCTCAGCCAGGCGCACTGAAGATGTCTTGGGATAAGTTCCAAGAACTATTCAACAACAAGTACTTTTCCAAAAGTATTCGTCACATGGAGGTGGAATTTATCAAGCTGAAATAAAATAATATGACCGTGTCGCAGTACGAGGCTAAGTTTGTCGTGTTATCCCGATTTGCATCCCATTTGGTAGAAAATAAGGAGAGAATGACGCGAATATTTCTACGAGGTTTGAAACCTGAAATATGTCAATACCTCATTTCTCACAAACTTTGATTGTATTCAGATGTTGTGAATAAGGCTCAGTTATTGGAGCGCGATAATGAGTCAACCCAACTAAGAGAGATCAGCTGGCAAAGCGATACTACCAATGGTAGCAGTCATCGAAGTGGTGACAACAAACGTGGAAGGAATCAACATGCCAGAAATGATAACCACTTCAGTGGTAATCATGACCAAGACAATAGAAGTGGAAATTTTAAGAAGAGAAGGTTCAATAATGATGGAAAAGGCAATGACAAAGACCGGTTTTCAAGGAAGGAGAAGCGACCACCGATCATTATGTTTCAAATCACGAAGGGGAGGACACATCGGTCAAATTGCGATGCGGTCAAAGCATGTTATAATTGCAGAACAGAAGGTCACCTAGCCCTATTTTGTTGTGTAGTGAAGTCAAGTCCAGCTGGGATGGAGACACCAAATGTCGTCCCACACAAGTCAAAGTCGGTAGTTCAAGGGAGAGCGTTTGTCGTGACCTCCCAAAAAGTGAAGAACCCGAACGAGGTTATCAGGGGTAAGCTAATCATAAACTCTAGCGAAGTTTATACCTTATTTAATACCAGTTCTATCCATTCTTTTATTTCTCCTACTGGCGCTCAACGGTTAAATTTAACTCCGGAGAAATTAGACTTTGACTTATCTGTTGAAACTTCATTGGGAGAAAGCTTCATTACATCCAAGTTTATAAATCTTGTTTGATTCAAATCGGAAACCTCACATAACCTGTCGATCTTATCTCTTTGAAATAATTGCATTTGATGTGATTTTAGGGATTGATTGGTTAACTACTCATCATGCTAAAATTAATTATTTTCATAAGGTTGTTAGCTTTCATATTCCTAATCAACCTATTATGCGAATTCAAGAAACCAAACCACTAAAGTCAGTCACTGTCATATCAAGCCATAAAGCTATTCGTTTATTAAAAATGGGTGTCAAGCTTTCTTAGCCAATGTAATAGATTTAAACAAAAATACGTCAAATTTGAATGATATTTCTATTGTTAATAAATTTCCTGACGTATTCCCCGAAGAACTTCCTGGCCTACCCCCAGAGCGTGAAATCAAGTTTTGTATTGACCTTGAACCCTGTACAAAACCCATTTCCAATGCCCCATATCGAATGGCTCCTATTGAACTTCAGGAGTTAAAAACCCAACTGCAGGAATTATTAGACATCAGTTTCATTCATCCTAGTACGTCTCCTTAGGGTGCGCCTATTCTATTCGTAAAGAAGAAGGATAGGATTATACGACTTTGTATTGATTATCGGGAGTTGAATCGTGTCACCATAAAAAATAGGTACCCGTTACCTTACATTGATGACCTGTTTGACCAGTTGCAAGGTGCCAAATTCTTTTCAAAGATCGATCTTCATTTTGAATATCATCAGTTAAAGATTAAAACTGATGACATTCCAAAGACTGCTTTCAGAACTCAGTACGGGCATTACGAATTCCTAGTCATGTCTTTTAGATTAACTAATACTCCTGCTGCCTTCATGGATATGATGAACCGAGTATTCAAGGAATATTTGGATCATTTTGTGGTTGTCTTTATTGATGACATCCTCATTTACTCTAAAAGCCATGAAGATCATGAGCAACACTTGATGCTGATACTCCAAAAGCTTCGTGAAAACAAGCTATATGCTAAGTTGAAGAAATGCGAGTTCTGACTTGAGGAAGTAGCATTCCTTGGAAACGTGATATCAAATCATGGAATATCTGTTGACCCGAAAAAGATTGAAGCAATACAAAGCTAGGAGCAACCTAAGTCAGTGACCGAAGTACGTAGCTTTCTGGGCTTAGCTGGTTATTATCGGAGATTCATATAAGCATTTTCTCGAATCGCTACTCCATTAACTCAGCTGACTCGAAAAGATACAAAATTCAGTTGGAGCGAAGAATGTGAGAAGAGTTTTCAAGAACTCAAGAGGAGACTCATTTCAGCACCTGTTCTGACAATACCATCTTGTTCAGAGGGATTTGTCATCTATAGTGATGCTTAAAGCAGAGGGTTAGGATGTGTTCTCATGAAACATGGGAAAGTCATAGCCTGTGCCTCATGACAACTCAAAGAATATGAGAGGAATTATCCTACTCATGATCTAGAGTTGGCAGCAGTCATTTTTGCGTTAAAGATCTGGGGGCATTACCTGTCTGGGGAGAAGGTGGAGATCTATATAGATCATAAAATCCTCAAATATTTCTTCACCCAAAAGGAAATTAACATGCGACAACGACGTTGGCTTGAGTTGTTGAAAGATTACGATCATACCATTCAATACCATCTTGGAAAACCAAACGTGGTAGCTGATGCGTTGAGTAGAAGATCATATAGGGGTCGAGTGCGATATTGTCAACGCAAAGGCCCATTTTATATGACTTACAAATGATGGTGATAGAGTTAAAGACTCCAGGGACCCACTTGATGAAGGCAAATATACGAGTAAAATTGACTTTAATCTATAAAATAAAGTTGTTCAAGCTACGGACCCGGAGCTAATGCGTTTGAAGAAGAAAGTGTAAGAAGGTGATATTCCAGAAGCAAGAATCGATGAAGAAGGAGTACTTAGAGTCAACTCTAGACTTTGTGTTCCGAACAACTCTGATTTGAAGTATAAAATCATGATGGAAGCACACAACACACCGTTTGTAATCCATCCTAGGAGTACCAAAATGTATCATGATCTTCGACATACATTTTGGTGGAGCAATATGAAAAGAGAGATCGCAGAGTTTATCTCAAGGTGTTTAACTTGTCAACGAGTCAAGGTGGAGCATCAAGTGCCAAAAGGACCATTGTAACCACTTGAAATTCCAGAATGGAAGTGGGAGCACATTACCATAGATTTTCGTTACTGGTCTTCCCAAGGTTTCTCAAGGTATAGATGCAATTTGGGTCATTGTTGATAGATTAACCAAGTCTACTCATTTCGTACCTATACGAGAAACTTATTCACTTTAACGTCTTGTTCGTATATATATAAATGAGATTATAAGACTGCATGGTATGCCAGAATCCATAGTTTCTAATCGAGACCCGAGATTCACTTCACGATTTTGGGTTAGTTTACAAAAAGCTATGGGCACGGATTTACAATTCATTTCGACGTATCATCGTCAAAAGGATGGGCAGTCGGAGAGGACTATTCAAACTCTTGAAGATCTATTAAGACTTTGTGTCCTTGACTTCAAAGGAAGTTTGGACAAATTTTTTCCATTGGTGGAATTCTCCTACAACAACAGTTATCAAGCAAGTATAAGCTTGGCTCTATTCGAGGTGTTGTATGGACGCAAGTGTTGTTCTCCAATATACTGGGACGAGGTGGGTGAAGCAACGTTGTTGGGATCGGAATTGGTACACATGACTACGGAAAAGATTCAAATGATCCGGCAACGTATAAAAACCTCACAAGATCGACAAAAGAGTTATGTTGATCTTCATCGAAAGGACGTGGAATTCAATGTTGGAGAACATGTGTTGTTACGTGTTTCTCCATAGAACGGAGTTACGAGATTTGGAAAGAGAGGAAAACTTAATCCTTGATTCATTGGCCCATTTAAAATCCTCGATCGAGTAGGAACTGTGGCCTATAGACTCGCTTTACCACCAAGTATATCTCGTGTTCATAACGTTTTTCACATATCTATGTTACGTAAATATGTGGAAGACCCGAACCAAATTATTGAATTAGAACCAGACGAGATAGCGGAATATTTAATGTATGAAGAGGTACCTGTTAAAATCTTGGACAAAAAGGAACATATTCTATGCTCCAAGGTTATACCTCAAGTCAAAGTTTTGTGGAGAAACCACGATGTTGAGGAAATGACCTGGGAGTTAGAATCTGAAATGAAATCAAGGTATCCTCACCTCTTCGATATACCAAGTACGTATACCAATTTCGAGGACAAAATTTCATAAGAAAGAGAGGTTGTAAGACCCCAACTTTTATGAATAAAGATTAATTTTCTTTAAATATCTTTTTGAATATTATGGTGTGGATTTGATATAATATTATAGTTGTGGGTAATATTTACAAATTTTACAAAGTAATCAAGTTGTTATAAAATATTTGATTGGTCGAGGAATATTCGTTTTAACAGTGAATATTCGTACGACGGCACAATCATTGGTGGACCCCACAACGAAATTATTGTCGGAGTTAGAAAACGACAGAAATATCTTTTTATAAAAATAATGGCGTAAGTTTTACCGTTAACTGTTGAAATACCCGGTGATAAAAGTACAGTAATATGTGTGATTGCATAGTAGCACACGGTATTGATTATTAATGCTTACATGAGAAGTCACTCAATTATACTCAATTATTTCTACAGTAATTGTTGCATAGTATCTCACGTTATTGATTCAATTATTGTCACAATATTTTATATTATTAAATCAATAACTGAGATGACAAGTTATTCATATTATTATTTGCATTATTGATAATGTCTAGAAAGTTCTGTTGAGGAAAGGGGTTTGGTCACATAATTGCGCGCCAATAGGGAGAAATCTTTATCGGAAAGCCCCCATCTTTCCTGGGAATGATCTGTTTGTTAATATTGCAAGTTATATTATTGATGAATAAATGTTATTAAAAATAATTAGGGGATTTTTATGAAGTATTTATTGTAAGATTGGCGTATTATTTGGACCCTCCACTTACTCATTTTTCAAAATAATCGGTAGGAAGTTATAAAGTATATATATATATAATGTAAAATCCCAAATTTTACGAATAAGATTTAATTTTCTCGAAATATTTATTTTCAACATTATGGTGTGGATTTGAGATAATGATATAGTTGTGGGAAATTTTAAAAAGTATGCAAATTGTTATATAATATTCGATTGATCGAGATATATTCTTTTTGTCGGGGAATATCCGTACGACGGTACAATCATTGGTGGACCCCACAACGGAATTATTGTCGAATTGAGAAAACGACAAAAATATTTTTATGAAAATAACGACGGAAGTTTTACCGTTAACTGTTGAAACACCCGATATTAAAAGCACAGTAATACGTGTGGTTGCATAGTAGCACACGATATTGATTATTAATGCTTACGTGAGAAGTCACTCAGTTTTGTTCAATTATTGCTACAGTAATTGTTGCATAGTATCTCACGTTATTTGATTCAATTATTGTCGATATTTTATATATTATTAAATCAATAATTGAGATAACAAAGTTATTAATATTATTATTTGCAATATTAACGATGTCTAGAAGTTCTGTCAAGGAGAGGTTTGGTCACCTAATTGCGCGCCAATAGGGAGAAATCCATATTGGAAAGCCCCCTATTTCTTGGGAACGACCTGGTCGATTAATAGTGTGAATTATAATAATGATGATGAATTTTGTTTTATTATTATTATAAATGTAATAAAACAGAAAACTTTTTATATAAAACAGAATACTTTTTATAAAGTTTTGTTTTATTTAATTATAAATAGAATATAATATATTTTATTATGCATAGTATTTGCATAGTGCCTGCATAATGTTTGCATAGTAAAATCTTTTTATATAAAATAGAATACTTTTATAAAGTTATTTGTTTTATTAGATTATAAATAGAATATATTATATTTTATTATGCATAGTGTTTGCATAGTGCTTGCATAGTGTTTGCATAGTAAAATCTTTTTATATAAAACAGAATACTTTTATAAAGTTATTTGTTTTATTAGATTTTAAATAATATATATATATACATATTATAAATAAAATATATTATATTTTATTGCATAGTATCCTTTCCATTCTCCTATAAATAGGATGCTTAGTTAGAATTGAAAACACACCAGAAATTCAGAGAATTCTTCTTCTATAATCTTGAGCGTATTTCTTTAGAGTTTAAGAAAGCTTTGAGCGTAGAAAACAAAATAAGTTTTCTTCAAGAATATCCTCGCCCTATCAGTCAGAATACTCTTCTTTCTAAGGTAAGGGGTATTATTTCTTTCGTATTCATGAAGAGAGCTATTGTTATTCCATTCCTTATTATCCTATTGGAATAACCTGTATACGCGGACTACCGTATACATGGTGAAATTCTTTCCATTTATTCCATTCTTTATTATTATGTTGGAATAACTTGTACATGCGATACCGCATATATGGTGAAATTCTTACATTATTCCATTCTTTATTATTACATTGGAATAACTACGTCTGCATGCGGTCTATCGCATGCCCGGTGAATCTCGTTGTTATTCCATTCTTTATTATTTCGTTGGGACATCACATGCATGCGGATTACGCATGACCTGGTTCCATTCTTTATTATTACATTTGAATATCCTGTCTGCATGCGGATTACGCATGACTGGTTCCATTCTTTATTATTCTGCCTTTGAATATCCTATGACGCCCCCAAATCAAAGGGTATCTTCCAACTCCCTCGAGATGGTCTTTGCAGACTACCATTCATTCATTCATTCAATTGAGCAGTCTCGTAAGGACTAATATAACTTCTATATATTCAAAATAATATTACATTTCCCAGGTTCTTTATAACCCATTCGTTCGTTCTTGTCATAATATTCAATATATTACAGACATTTACCTACACTATTACATAAGAACTCTAAAGGTTTGTCTTCGCCTTGCCTTTATCTTTGCCGGAGCCTTCGGTCTGTTCAATCTTAGCTGTGTTAATATGGTTCAAGCAAGAGTGAGCATAACTAGCTCAGCAAGTACTATCATTCTAATAAACAACATGCTTGAAACATAGAACTTGTATATCTTCAGTAACTGAACAATAGTTACAAAGTACTATCGGTAATTCAAAATAGCACTTCTTTTCATTCAAAACGTTTTACAAAAACAATATTCAGTAAAACATCAATTCCGGTCCAAGACCTTGAGCATTTCATAAGTTCTTTTAAAAAGGACGTCCCGGCACTAAGTCCGTAAGTCCGACATTACTTACGAGCACGTCTAGGTGATCAACCTATAGTACTCTATGTTGATCAACACTACATTCATTAAACGTGTATACGTTTAAGTTGTGGCAACCTCACGTGCCTGTCGTTAAACGACAAAAACATTTTAGCATACTCAGTCTTCGATTGAAAACCACACCAATATAACTTGGTAAACATTAATCATGCTTGATAGAATCATAACATAAGTCTAGCCGAAAGAATTGGCTTTGACTTCCTCATACAAAACTTCATGCAAAAGGATACATGAATTACAAAGCTTTTCCCGACTGAACTGGAGCAAGGGTTAGAATACTTGCCTTTAGCATCTGCTACAGTTTATAATGCATACACTTCAAGTCTCTAGGTCTCTACAATAATGACAATATCACATAACACATTAGGTCATGAATGAACATACATAGACCCTAATATAACTTACCCTTCTTCTCAATCTAAATCCAGACTTAGATCTGTTATTATGGGTTTCGGCTTTTCATTACTTCATTCTCTTTACGTTCATCTTCAATTGATTATTAACCTTTAATCATCATACATTAAGTGTTTAACAATGCCTTAACAATGTTATAATAATACATTAGTTCATTACTAATGAGTTATCTTTCATTCTATACTTGTAAACATTCTTGTCTGTCGAAACCCTAGGACTGGCACCGCGGCGCCACATATAGCTCTCCTTCTCATTGCATGGCCATGAAGTTTGCTGATAAAGGCAATGACACTTTGCATGCCCGTCTTTAAGCGCCACCATTTGGCCTTGGGTCAGCCATACGCCAACTCTATGCCTTAGAAAATTTACAGCTTTTGAAATTTTTGTGAAACTCCCGGACGCATAACTTCTTCGTTATAAGTCTGAATTGGCTCGTTCAAAAGCCTACGGTTCAAAAATTACATACTCTATGCGTTCATGCAAGAATTTTATCTATTTGACTTCGTTTGCTAAAATTTCACCTATTAGTTCATTTTTAACGAAAACGATAAACGTTCGTGAACGTTCAATGATCGTTTCTTCGTTCTAAGTCAGAATTCGGTCATTTTTGAGTCCGCAACTCTATAATGCCAAATATGACGTGTCTCCATCGAAAACCAACATTTCTAACTTCAAACACAAAATACAACTTCCATTCCGAGAATTTTACGAATTCGACGATAATCGTTCAATCGTGTGGATTCCGGCAAAATCTCATTACTAACCATTCTAATGGATATTAACCAACACATGAACATTTCAAGTTACTTATTACACCAACTTATTGACAAAGTAGGTTTTGACATATTCTCATAAGTCAATGACTTATTTAACTTATTAACTACAATTTCTCATGCTTATGACTTAATATGAACTTAAGTCAATCAATCAATGTTCTCATACCATATTGAACATACTAACATCATATGACAAACATATGACAAGTTCTTCACAAGTTTATCAACTTATTTAGGTTCAAGTTGCTTATTCAACTTATTTAGCTTAAGTTCGTTCATCAATGACTTCTTACATGTTATTATCAAATAATCCCACTTCTCTATCAATCCTATCATAGAAGAAATAAAGATAATAGACATGAGTCTTACCCTTGAAGACTATTACTTCACTTCACTTTGGAAAATCTAGCAAAGGTTGAAATGACTTATAAGTGCTTATGTTGCTTATTCTCTCTAACAATTAAGTTGCTTATCTTGAGAGGAGTTGGGAGAAATTTAACAACCAACAAAAGAATTATGAAGCCTTCTATTTATAGGCAACTCAAAGTGAGGGCATTATGGACTTTAACACATCCCACCTCCTTAGTTAAACCTCCTTAATCCACCTCCTTAACTTCCACCTCCTTACTATTCCTTTCTTGTCTAGCACAACACTTGGTCACCACACAACATGTTTGCCCATCAAGTCTACCCATTTCTCACTTGGTTTGCCCCATGGATCATGTCCAATTCATTGGGCTTGCTAATTTATCTAGCTAATTCCTTATTGGGCTTATGCTACAATAGCTTGGACTTATGATTTATCAAACACTTGGGCTTGAGTATCACATTCTATTGGACTTCTATCATTAAGCTAATAATCCTACAAGTCTATTACATTTAATTAACAACTTAACATATATACACCGCATATAATTCTCGTATGTTAGCTCGTATATTTATTCGTAATATACGTTATTTCATTCTCCATTCTTAATAGTATAATACGTCGTATTATACATATGTTCATTACCTCGTACAATGCATACACATCATACAATTACAACTTTCTTTTCTTAATACTTAATAAACCTAACGTTCCCAAATTAGGTCCGCATGCGAAATATTACGTTTTCCATACTTAGATTATTATTACATAATCAATATCACCTCGATATTATAATGTTACGTATTTCTCGGAAGTTCAAAAATAATTCCCGAGCAGAAATTGATGAATAGTGTTTTTCAAAAAATTTCTCGAAAATCTTTTATTTTCGTCTTAGAAATTCAAACACTTTAATTTTCTCACATAATTAAAATACTACGTCATTCCGACGTTTCTAGGTTATAGAACGACATTCATCCCATCAACACCTAATAATAATAAATAATATTATTTTATTCATTATTAAAAGTATTTACAAAGGTTCGATTTTCCGGGGCGTTACATCCTGTCGGTGTGGATTATGCATGACCTGGTTCCATTCTTTATTATTCTGTTGGGAATAACCTGTCTGTGCGGTCTATCTCATGCATGGTGAATTCTTTTGTTATTTCATTCTTTATTATTCTGTTGGAATAACCTGTCTATGTGGATTACCACATGCATGGTGAATGATCCTTTGTATTCATTTCTTATTAAATTGTGGAAATGATCTGTCTACGTGGATTACCGCATGGCGGTGAAAATCCATTTACAGTTTCATATATTCTATTATACTCAGTTGGTTAAAGTTTTGGGTTCTATACTCTATGAAATTAGTAGAATATCCTGGATATTTACGCTTCATCCAGTATCTTTTTATGGAAATATTCTTCTGAGCATTCTTGAATTTTACTCCACAAAGCAGTATCATGTTGACAATTTAGACATTATTGAGTTCAGGATAAATTAACTTATAAATCTTTAAAATTTATTCTTGAACTTGTTTTATTGAATTATTATGCATTGTCATCATCCTCATGCTTATATTGTGATGAAAGTCATCTTTGGCTTACGTGCATAGATGGACTTGGTATGATTATGATTACTGTGGATTATTCGGTATAATCATGACTGTAATGTTATAAATGATGTGGTAAAAGTCCTCGGTGGTCTGTAGTGCATTGATGGACGCTTTTGGTATGATTATGACCGAGGATTATTTCGGTATAGTCATGACCATTGATGATTTAATGAATATCCTTGGCCCGTAGTGCAGGGATGACTCGATGATGTGGTTTATTTATTTAGCTGAGTCTCAGCGATAAAAGTGATGAAAACCTTTTTAAATCATAGAAGATAGTAGATATCATGCTCTACTTGACTCTTCTAATGGATTGCTTATTCCGCTGCAGTTAAACTTGATGTCTATTGTATTTTATCAGTTTAACATTGTTGAAGACTAATGATAATTTATTCTGCATTATCTTAGTCATAATATTTTTTATTGGGCTAGTTGAGCTCACCCTTTTGCTTTCATTGTTCTCTTCAGGAAATGAAAACGTAGCCGGGACTAGTCGGGGAACGGAGTGATGGTCCGAGATGGTGTATTAGTAGTCCTCACTATTCTATAAAATAGTGTGACAATAAATGTAATGAGGACTCTATTTGAGAGTGGATATTGTCTATAAGGCAACATTCCTGTTTAAACTCTCAGCTATGTTTTGTCATATATTACACGACGGTTGTATAATTAAGTTTGTATTTGTATTCTGTACCATGTATTTGGCGACTCAAGATGGGTGATGTATACCTATTTTAGGGGCATCACAGTTGGTATCAAAGCTTAGGGATATGATCCATGGCTGAGATGTGAGACAAGAACTAGGAGGGGAGAGACGGGGAATTCCTTCGCTAGTATGACCTACCTAAGTTTATTTGGTATTTAATTGGTCGGTCAGAGTATAGGGATAATATTTGATATGATAATTAACCCTTGTTTTGTGGCAGTATTTGAAAATGGCATCCGAAAATGTTGAGATAAGCAATGAAGCACATGAGATCGTTGAGTCACCACATATTAATACCCAGGATAATGTGTAATAGGAAGACAATAATCCTCAGGTAAATAACAATGATCAAATGATGAACGATGGGATGTTCAGAGGTTTTATGCAATTCATGCAACATCAGACGAAGGTGGCTCTTGTCCAAAATACAGGTGGAAACACTGACAATTCTCGGACGGTCACCGCTAAGCAGTTCAAAGAACTGGGACAACCGGAGTTTTTTTGGAGAGCCAAAACCACTTAAGGCAGAGACGTGGATAAAGCAGATCAACAAGATATTTGATATCTTGGGATGCTCTGAGGACCAAAAGGTTCCCTTTGCCACCTTCATGTTACGAGCAGAGGCAGATTACTGGTGGGAATCTGTAAAGCGTACTCAACCTGTCGCACTAAAGATGTCTTGGGAGAAGTTCCAAGAACTATTCAATGACAAGTACTTTCCTGAAAGTATTCGTCACATGAAAGAGGTAGAGTTCATCAAGTCGGAAAACAACATGGCCAGTGTCGCAAAGACAAAGCCAAGTTTGCCGAGTTATCCTGGTTTGCGTCCCATTTGGTTGATAATTAGGAGAGAATGACGCGGATGTTTCTAAGAGGTTTGAAACCTGAGAAATGTCAATGTCTTATCTCTCATAAACTGTGTTTGTATTCAGATGTTGTTAATAGGGTTCAGTTATTGGAGTGCGATAATGAGTCAACACAACCAAAAGGCAACGACCAACAACACGATAATAATCTTACCGGTGGCAACGGTCATCGGAACAATGATAACCATCGTGGGGGAAATTATAATGCCAAGAATGGTAACCACTTCGGTGGTAATCATGGCCAAGATAATAGAAGTGGAAATTTCAAGAAGAGAAGGTTCAATAATGATGGAAAGACAGTAGCACCAGCACCCGTTTCAAAGGAAGAAGAACGACCACCGGTCGTATATTTCAAATGCGGACAGAAGGGACACATCCGTCCAAACTGTATGCAGAAATCCAAAGCGTGTTTTAATTGTGAAAGAGAAGATCACCTAGCTCGATTTTATTGTGTAGTGAAGTCAAGTCCAGCTGGGATAATGATGCCAAAGGATGTCTTAGACAAGTCAAAGTCGGTAGTTTAAGTGAGAGCATTTGTCGAGGAACCCGAACGAAGTTATCATGGGTAAGTTAATCATAAACGCTTACGAAGTCTATACCTTATTCGATACCGGTTCTACCTATTCTTTTATCTCTCTTGCTTGTGCTTAACGTTTAAATTTGACTCCTGAGAAATTAGACTTTGACTTATTGGTTGAAACTTCGTTAGTAGAAACCTTCGTTACCTCCACTGTTTATAAGTCTTGTTTGATTCAAATCAACACTTTCACGTTACCTATCGATCTTATCTCTTTGAAAATACTTGCCTTTGATGTGATTTTAGGAATTGATTGGTTAACTACTCATCAAGCTTTTCATAAGGTTGTTAGCTCTCATATTCCTAACCAACCTGTTATACGAATTCAAGCAACCAAACCACTAAAGTCAATCATTGTCATATCAAGCCATAAGTAAAGAGCCCCGATCCTTTCGTTATTGACTTCCTTGTGTGGAATGCACCGAAGCCAGACTTTTTGTAGGCGACGTCGTATGACAAGTTGATAGGTATCAATGTGACGTACTATCCAAGTCTTGGATGAGAGTCACAGTTTTGAATGATATTTCTATTGTTAATAAATTTCCTGACGTATTCTCGAAGAACTTCCTGGCCTACCCCTAGAGCGTGAAATCGAATTTTGTATTGACCCCAGTACAAAACCCATTTCTAAAACCCTTAAATATTTCTTCAACTAAAACGAACGTAATATGCGCCAAAGACGTTGGTTCAAGCTGTTGAAGATTATGATCGTACCATTCAATATCATTATAGAAGAGCGAATGTGGTAGCTGACGCGTTGAGTAGAAGATCGTATGCGTTTACGAGTGCGATGTTGTTAACACAAAAACTCATTTCGTATAACTTACAAATGATGAATATAGAGTTAAAGACTCTAGGGACCCACATGAAGATAACGAATATACAAGTAGAATCGACTTTAATCGATAAAGTTAAAGCCGCTCAAGCTACACACCCGAATCTGATGAATGTGAAGAAGAAGGTTCAAGAAGGCATTATCTCAACCCTCAATTTAATTGGCCCATTTGAAATCCTCGACCGAGTAGGAAATATGGCCTATAAACTCGTTTTACCGACAAGTATGTCGCGTGTTCATAACGTTTTTCACGTATCGTTGTTAGTAAAAACTTAGTCTTGGGGGACTTTAGAGCTAAATTTTGGAATAATTAATGAATCAGAAAAATTAAGAAATTATGGGGGTTTTATAGAGCATTTTACAAGCTTTCCATAGCCTCGAAAATGGACTAATTTCGATAACGGATGAAGAAGTTATGAAGATTTGAAGTATGTGTGTCAAAAGTTGCAAAATCTGGAAAATTGGAGTTAAGTGCCAAAGGTCGAGCGCCTAGGCACTAGGCTCGGCTCTTAGAATCTGTTCTTGGGTGCCTAAGCGCTTGCCCAAGGCCAAATTTGGGCACCTAGGCGCTGGTCAAGTGTTAAGCCAAAATCTGTCCGGACGTCCTTTAGTAAATTGGGCATAACATTTTCATATAAACTCCGATTGAGGTGATTCAGGATGATTCGGAAAGATAACGAGTAGACCTAAAACTTTCATTATTTATTTTGTTATTTGAGGTCGGTATCAAGGACTAAAATGGCTATTTTAGGGACTAATGTGCATTCAGAGGCAATCAGAGGACATCGGGCATGCACGTAAGCAACGTGTAATGTTTTCGACGATAAAGGTATTCAAGGTATCCTCACCTCTTCGGGATACTAGGTACGTATGTAAATTTCGATGGCAAAATTTCATAAGGAGGGGAAATTGTGAGACCCCAGATTTTATGAATAAAGATTTAAATTTCTCGAAAATAATTTTTTTGAATATTATGGTGTAGATTTGATATAATGTTATAGTTGTGGGTAATATTTACAAATTTTACAAAGTAAGCAAGTGGTTATATAATATTCGATTGGTCGGGGAATATTCGCTTTAACAGGGAATATTCTAAGGACTTCACAATCACTGGTGGACCCCACAATGGAAGTATTATCGTAGTAAGAAAACGACAGAATTATCTTTTTTTAAAAATAACGGTGAAAGTGTTACCGTTAAAACTATTAAACTACCCGGTAGTAAAAGTACAGTAATATGCATGGTTGCATAGTAGCACACGGTATTGGTTATTGATGCTTACGTGAGAAGTCACTTAGCCAGACTTTTTGTAGGCGACGTCGTATGGCAAGTTGATAGGTATCAATGTGACGTACTATCCAAGTCTTGGATGAGAGTCACAGTTTTGAATGATATTTCTATTGTTAATAAATTTCCTGACGTATTCTTGAAGAACTTCCTGGCCTACCCTAGAGTGTGAAATCGAATTTTGTATTTACCCCAGTACAAAACCCATTTCTTAAACCCTCAAATATTTCTTTAACCAAAACGAACGTATAATGCGCCAAAGACGTTGGCTCGAGCTGTTGAAGATTACAACCATACCATTCAATATCATTGTGGAAGAGAGAACGTGGTAGCTGACGCGTTGAGTAGAAGATCGTATGCGTTTACGAGTACGATGTTGTTAATAGAAAAACCCATTTCGTATAACTTAAAAATGATGAAGATAGAGTTAAAGACTCTAGAGACCCACATGAAGATAGTGAATATACGAGTAGAATCGACTTTAATCGATAAAGTTAAAGCCGCTCAAGCTACATACTCAGAGTTGATGAATGTGAAGACGAAGGTTCAAGAAGGCGTTATTCTAGAAGCAAGAATCGATGAAGAGAGGAAATCTCAACCCTCGATTTAATTGGCCCATTTGAAATTCTCGATCAAGTAGGAACTGTGGCCTATAGACTCGCTTTACCGCTAAGTATGTCGCGTGTTCATAACGTTTTTCACGTATTGATGTTACGTAAATATGTGGACGACCCGAACCACATTATTGAATTAAAACTAGACGAGATAGCAGAAGATTTAACGTATGAAGAGATACGTGTTAAAATCATGGATAAGAAGGATCGTATTAAACACTCAAAGGTTATACCTCAAGAGTTAGAATCTGACGAAGTGTACTCATTTGTTTGGCATACCAGGTATGTACGTAAATTTCGAGGGCAAAATTTCATAAGGAGGGGAGATTGTAAAATCCCAAATTTTACGAATAAAGATTTAGTTTTCTCGAAATATTTTTTTTCAAAATTATGGTGTGGATTTGAGATAATGTTATAGTTGTGGGAAATTTTGAAAAGTATGCAAGTTGTTATATAATATTCGATTGATCGGAAAATATTCTTTTTTGTGGGGAATATCCAAATGCAATTGCATACGGTCGTTAGTGGACCCCACAATGTAATTATTATCGGATTGAGAAAATGACAAAAATATTTTTATGAAAATAACGGCGAAAGTTTCACCGATTAAGCTGTTGAAATACCCAGTGTTAAAAGTGCGATGTCTGGCGTGGTTGTATAGTAGCACACGGTATTGATTATTGATACTTACGTGAGAAGTCACTCGGTTTTGTTTAATTATTACTACGAGAATTGTTGCATAGTATCTCACGTTATTTGATTCAATTATTATCGATATTTTATATATTATTAAATCAATAATTGAGATAACAAAGTTATTAATATTATTATTTGCAATATTAACGACGATGTCAGAAGTTACATCGAGGAGAGGTTTGGTCACGTAATTTGGCGCAATAGGGAGAAATCCTTATTGAAAAGCCCCCTATTTCTTGGGAACGACCTGGTCAATTAATAGTGTGAATTATAATAAAGATGATGAATTTTGTTTTATTATTATTAAAAATGTAATAAAATAGAAAAATTTTATATAAAAAGCAGAATATTTTTATAAAGTTTTGTTTTATTTGATTATAAATAGAATATAATATATTTTATTATGCATAGTGTTTGCATAAAGGCTACTGCATAGTGTTTCAGATAGTAAATCTTTTTATATAAAATAGAATACTTTTATAAAGTTATTTATTTTATTAGATTATAAATAGAATATATTATATTTTATTATGCATAGTGTTTTGTATAGTGCTTGGATAGTGTTTGCATAGTAAAATCTTTTTATATAAAATAAAATACTTTTATATAGTTATTTGTTTTATTAGATTTTAAATTATATATATATATATATATATATATATATTATAAATAGAATATATTATATTTTATTGCATAGTATCATTTCCATTCTCCTATAAATAGGATGCTTAGTTAGAATTGAAAACACACTAGAAATTCAGAGAACTCTTCTTCTATAATCTTGAGCATATTTCTTTAGAGTTTAAGAAAGCTTTGAGCGTAGAAAACAGTATAAGTTTTCTTCAAGAATATCATCGCCCTACCAGTCGGAATACTCTTCTTTCTAAGGTAAGGGGTATTATTTCTTTCGTATTCATGAAGAGAGCTATTGTTATTCCATTCCTTATTATCCTGTTGGAATAACATGTATACGCAGACTACCGTATACATGGTGAAATTCTTCTATTATTCCATTCTTTATTATTATATTGGAATAACATGTCTATGCGAAGTACCGCATACATGGTGAAATTCTTCTATTATTCCATTCTTTATTATTCTGTTGGAATAACCTGTCTGTGAGGTCTATCGCATGCCTGGTGAATTCTGTTGTTATTCCATTCTTTATTATTCTATGCGGATTACGCATGACCTAGTTCCATTCTTTATTATTCATTTGGAACATCACGTGCATGCGGATTCTACGCATTTGACACAGTTCCATTCTTTATTATTACATTGGAATATCCCATGCATGCGGATTACGCATGTGACTGGTTCCATTTCTTTATTATTCTGTTGGAATATCCTGTCGATACGGATTACGCATAACCTGGTTCCGTTCTTTATTATTCTGTTGGGAATAACCTGTCTATGCGGTCTATCGCATGCATGGTGAATTCTTTTGTTATTCCATTATTTATTATTCTGTTGGAATAACCTGTCTCTGTGGATTACCACATGCATGGTGAATGATCCTTTGTATTCATTTCTTATTAAATTGTGGAAGTAATTTGTCTACGTGGATTACCGCATGGCGTTGAAAATTCACTTGCAGTTTTATATATTCTATTATACTCAGTTGGTTAAAGTTTTGGTTTCTATACTCGATGAAATTAGTAGAATATCCTAGATATTTGCGCTTCATCTAGTATCTTTTTATGGAAATATTCTTCTGAGCATTCTTGAATTTTACTCCACAAAGAAATATCATGTTGACAATTTGGACATTATTGAGTTCAGGATAAATTAACTTATAAATCTTTAAAATTTATTCTTGAACTTGTTTTATTGAATTATTATGTCATTGTCATCATCCTCATGCTTATATTGTGATGAAAGTCATCTTTGGCTTACATGCATAGATGGACTTGGTATGATTATGACCAGGGATTATTCGGTATAATCATGACCTGTAATGTTATAAATGATGTGGTGATGGACAGTTTTTGGTATGATTATGACCAGGGATTATTCGGTATAGTCATGACCATTGATGATTTAATGAATATCCTTGGCCCAGTGATGCGTGGATGACTCGATGATGTGGTTTATTTATTGTCGAAAGTCTCGCCGATAAAAGTGATGAAAACCTTTTAAATCATAGAAGATAGTAGATATCATGCTCTACTTGACTCTTCTAATGGATTGCTTATTGAGTCTGCGATTAAACTTGATGTCTATTGTATTTTATCGGTTTAACATTGTTGAAGACTAATGATAATTTATTCGCATTATCTTAGTAATAATATTTTTATTGGGCTAGTTGAGCTCACCCTTTTGCTTTCATTGTTCTCTCAGGAAATGAAAACGTGGCGGGACTAGTCGGGGAGCGGAGTGATGGTCGAGATGGTGTATTAGTAGTCCTCACTATTCTATAAAATAGTGTGACAATAAATGTAATGAGGACTCTATTTGAGAGTAGATATTTTCTAGAAGGCAACATTCCTGTTTAAAATCTCAGCTATGTTTTGTCGTATATTACACGACGGTTGTATAATTAAGTTTGTATTTGTATTATGTATCATGTATTTGGCGACTTAAGATGGGTGATGTATACCTATTTTGAGGGCGCCACATACATATATATATATATTATAAGTTTTGTTTTTTATGAAAAATAGAATATATTATATTTTATTTGCATAGTACTTCATAGTGTGTGCATAGTGTTGCATTGTGCAGCATAGTAAAATTAAAAGTTTTAAAAGTTTTCACTAGTTGAGCGCCCGTGAAACTTTTCTTGTGCAGTTCGTGATTTTCTAATTCAAATAGTATCCTTCTATTCCCCTATAAATAGGATGCTTAGTTTAGAATTGAAAATCACACCAGAATCATAGAATTCTTCTTCTATAATATTGAGCGTATTTCTTTTGAGTTTAAGGAAGCTGTGAGTGTAGAAAATAGTATAAGTTTTCTTCAAGAATATCCTCGTCCTACCAGTCAGAAGTACTCTCCTTTTAAGGTAAGGGATATTATTTTTGTTCAATATTCGTATAAAATAATATTTTCTTCCATACTCTGTAATATGTAAGTAATATTATTTTGTTTCAGATTTCAAATTCTACACTCATTTTATTAAAGTATTGCTTCTATACTCCGTGAAATTAGTAGAATATCCTTGAAATTTGCGCTTCATCTAGTATCTTTTCACGGAAATATTATTCTGAACATTCTTGATAAATTTTAATCTTTTCATGCCGAGGTACTATTCCTAAAGAACTATTCACGGGGTACTATTCACTCTCATGACAAAAATTGATTTCTTCTCTGTCCAAATCATTTTTGATACAATATTATTCTTGAATTTTACTCCACAAAGTAGTATCATGTTGACAATTTGGACATTATTGAATTCTGAATAAATTGAATTATAAATCTTTAAAAATTTATCCTTTCTTTCATTTAATTGAATTCATATATCATTGTCATCATCCTCATGTTTATATAGTGATGAAAGTCATCTTTGGCCCGTAGTGCATAGATGGACTGTTGATTGGTATGATTATGACCAAGGATTATTCGGTATAATCATGACCTATAATGTTACAAATGATGTGATAAAAGTCCTCATTGGTCCGTAGTGCATTGATGGATAGTTGTTGGCATGATCATGACCATTGGTGATAACACGAATATCCTTGGCCCGTAGTGCATGGAAAATTCGTGGATGTGATACTAATGAATATCCTTGGCCCGTAGTGCATGGATAATTCAGTGATGTGGATTATTTATTGAGCTGAGTCTCAGCGATAAAATTGATGATAAATTTTTTAATCATAGAAGATAGTAGATATCATGCTCTACTTGACTCTTCTAATGGAATCCTTGTTTATAGGCTTTAAACTCATTCCCCTCGAAGTTATTTTTACTTACTCTCTAGTTAAACCTTTAGTTAACGGATCCGCTATATTTTCTTTAGACTTTATGTACTCAATAGACATAATGCCATTAGAGAGCAATTGTTTTATGGTATTATGTCTACGATGAATATGTCTAGATTTACCATTATACATGTGACTTTGTGGCCTTCCAATTGCTGATTGACTATCACAATGGATAAAAATAGGCAGCACAGGTTTAGGCCACATAGGAATATCTTCTAAAAAGTGACGAAGCCACTCAGCTTCTTCTCCAGCCTTATCCAATGCAATAAACTTAGATTCCATCGTTGATCGAGCAATGCATGTTTCTTTAGAAGATTTTCATGATATTGTTCCTAGTAAACACAAAACCACTTGTGGATTTAGAGTCTTTTGAATTTGATATTTAGTTCACGTCACAGTATTCTTCGAGTACTGATGGATATCTTGAGTAGTGTAATCCAAAGTTTTGAGTATATTTTAAATACCTTAAAACTCTTATAATCGCTTTCCAATGATCTTGTCCTAGATCACTTGTAAATCTACTCAATTTATTTACAGCGTGTGCCATGTACGTGTACAATTTATTAAGAACATAAGGCTTCTAATTATTTGTGTATACTCAACTTATGATATGCTCTCTCTCTTATTTTTAGACAAGTGTAGATTTATATCTACTGGTGTTCCCACAGGATTGCAATCATATTAATTGAATTTCCTTAGTATTTTCTCAATATAGTGTGATTGTGATAACACTAACTCATCCGATGTTTTAAAATTTTAATTCCTAATATTACATCAGCAACACCCATATCTTTCATGTCAAATATATTATTTAAAATTCTCTTGGTAATTTTAATTATTTCATTATTACTACCCATAATGAGCATATCAACTACATAAAGACAAATAATGACATACCCTTTCTTAGTGTCCTTAACATACACACATTTGTTACACTCATTTATCTTGAAACCATTTAACAACATTGCATTATCAAATTTTTCATGTCATTATTTAGGTGCTTGTTTTAATCCATAAAGGGACTTCACAAGCCGATAAACTTTCTTTTCCTGTCCTAGAACAGTAAATTATTATGGTTGTTCCATGTTGATTTCTTCTTCTAAATCTCCATTCAAGAAAGCTATTTTCACATCCATTTGATGTTTCTCTAAATTATATATAGCTGCAATGACTATTAACATCCTAATTGAGGATATTCTTGTCAAAGGAGAATAAGTATCAAAATAATCCAAACCCTCCTTTTGTCTATACCCTTTTATTATAAGTCTTGTTTTATATTTGTCTATAGATCCATCTGTTTTCATTTTCTTCTTGAATATCCACTTATATCCAAGAGGTTTAGAGCCTGGTGGGAGATCTACTAATTCCCACATATGATTGTGCATAATGGATTCTACTTCACTATTTATAGCCTCTTTCCAATATGGAGTTTCGGGACTCGATACTAATTCTCTATAAGTTTGAGGCTCATTTTCTAACAAATAAGTTAAAAAATCTGGACCATAAGATTTCGATGTTCTTGCACGTTTACTACGTCTAGGTTCATTAATATCTTCTAATCTGTGATCATTATCACTAACAGTATCATAAGTTCTTTTGTTTGAACTAGTTTCTTGTTCTTTAGAACTTGGCTCTTGTTCCTTTTTATTAGGAAATATTGTTTCAAAGAATTCAGAATCTTTTAACTAAATAATACTATTTTCATGTATTTCCTCTATTTTGTTTTATTAACCAAAAATCTATATGCACTGCTATTATTAGCATAACCAATGAATATACAATCTATTTTTTTTAGTTCTATTTTCACCTTTTTGGGTAAAGGAACCATTACTTTTGCTAAACACCCCAACACTTTTAAGTGTTTATAAGAAGACTTACGTCCTTTCCATAATTCATAGGATGAAGCATTAGACTTCTTGAGGTATTCTGTTGAGAATATAATTTGCTAAAAAAATTATTTTCCCCCAAAAATTCTGAGGTAGCCCAGAACTTAATAATAATAATGCATTCATCATTTCTTTAAAAGTTCTATTCTTTCTTTCTGCAACACCATTTTGTTGTGGTGAAATAAGGTGCAGTTGTTTGGTGTAATATACCATGTTGTGAACAAATGTTAACAACAACAAAAATTCATATTCCCCACTTCTATCACTTCTAATTATCTTGATCTTTTTATCAAGTTGGTTTTCAACCTCATTTTTGTAATGTATAAACATTTTTAAAGCCTCATCTTTACTTCTCAATAAGTAAACATAAAAATATCTTGTACAATTATCTATAAAAGTGATAACGTATTTCTTACAACCTCTTATTTGTATATACTTTAAATCACAAATATCAGTATGTATTAATTCAAGAGGTTTTGTACTTCTTTCAATTGATTTAAAAGAAGATTTTTGAAATTTTATCTCAACGCAAACTTCACATTTATGATTAGAGTTAATCTCACATTTTGACAAACATTCCATATTAATTAATCTACGTATAGTATTATAATTAGCATGTCCTAATCTACCATGCCATAAATTAGATGACTCAATCATATAAGCAGAAGATGTAATTTTATTAATATTGGAAGGTACAATAGTCATTACATTCATTTTGAAGAACCCATTGCTCATATATCCCTTCCCCACATACATCTCATTTTTAGTTAGGACAAACTTGTCCGATACAAAGACCAATTTAAATCCCTTTTGACTAAGAAGGGATCCTGACACTAAATTATTCCTAATATCAAGCACATGGAGCACGTTGTTGAGGGTGAGTTTCTTGCCAGATGTCATCTTCAAAACTACCTTTCCTTGTCCAGCAATCTTGGATGAAGAAGAATTTTCCATGTATAATTGTTCTCCATTCTCAATTTCTTGATATGTGAAGAACATCTTCTTCTCAGAACATGACGCCCCCAAAATAGGTCCATACAACTCATTCTGAGTCGCCAAAAACATGGTATAGAATTTAAATACAAACCTCATTTATACAATTATTAATTGTCGTGTAAAATACGACAAAATAATAGCTCTGAGTTTTAATACAAATATTGTCTCGTAGACAATATCCAAACTCAAATAAAGTCCTCATTACAATTATTATCACACTATTTTATAGAATAGTGAGGACTACTATAGCAACCATCTTGGACCATCATTCCATTCCCTAACTAGTCTCAGCTATATTCTCATTTCCTGAAGAGAACAATGAAACAAAAGGGTGAGCAAAACTACCCCAATAAAGAATATTATGACTAAGATAATGCAGAATAAATTATCCTTAGTCCTCAACAGAGAATAATCTGATAGACTACAATAGACAACAAGTTTTAGATCAACAACTGCAGCGGAATAAGCAATCCATTACAAGAGTCAAGTAGAACATGATGTCAACTATCTTCTATAATTTAAAAGTCCATCATCAATATTTTATCTTTGTAACACGAATCAATAATCATTTCAGATCAACGAATTATCCATGCACTACGGGCCAAGGATATTTATATATATCACCAGTGGTCATGATCATGCCAAACAACTGTCCATCTATGCATTACGACCCAAAAAGGACTTTCACCACATCATTTATCTATAACATTACAGGTCATGATTATACCAATACACAATTTCTGATCATAATCATACCAATCAACAGTCCATCTATGCACTACGGGCCAAAGATGACTTTCACCACAATATAAGCATGAGGATGATGACAATGATATAAGAAATCAATCAAGTGAGATCAAGGATAAATATTAGAGATTTATAATTCAATTTATCCAGAGTTCAAGAATGTCCAAATTATCAACATGATAATTAATTATTGAGTAAAATTCAAGAATGATATTCATGTATCACAAATAATTTGGACATAAAAGAAACCAATTTTGTCATGAATAGTACCCCATAAATAGTACTGTATGAATAGTACCCATGAATAGTATCTAAGTGAATAGTACCCCGAATGAAAATATTGAAATTTAATAAGAAAGTTCAGACCAATATTCCAATGAAGCGATACTAGATGAAGCGCAAAACTCAAGGATATTCTACTAATTTCAGGGATTATAGATGCAATACTTATCAAAGTAAGTGTAGATTTAGGAATATGAAATAAAATAATATTACTTACATACTATAAAGTATGGAAGAAAATAATATTTCTTACGAATATTGAACGAAAATAATATCCCTTACGAATATTGAAAGAAAATAACATCCTTAACAAATATGAAAGAAATAATACCCCTTACCTTAGTAGGAGAGTAAATCTGATTGTTATAGCAGAGATATTCTTGAGAAAAAGTTGCACTGTTGCTACTCAAAGTATCCTTCTACTAGAAAGAAATACGCACAATATTATAGAAGAAGAATTCTCTGATTCTGGTGTGATTTTAATTTCTTAACTAAACATCCTATTTATAGGAGAATGGCAGGGCACTGTTTAAGAATAATCACGGATGAACAGAAAGAAAATTCACGACCGAATTCGCGTAATTTTTTTGATTTTTACTATTCATCACTGTGCAATAAAAAATTCTAATAAAATAAAAGCTTTATATAAAATATAATATATTGTAATTATAATCTAATAAAACAAATAACTTTATATATAATATAAAAAGTATTATGTTTTATATAAAAAAATTTCTGTTTTATTACTATTATAATAATAATAAAACAACATTGAGACAACTTTCTACCGACGATTTTAAAAAATGAGTAAGTGGGGTCCATGTAATAAGCCAAACTTACAACAAATACTTCATGACAACCCCTCTATTTATATCAAAAATTGAATAAATATTTATCACAAATCACTTATATTCAATAAACACATTTTAAATCTTTCAACAATTATTCATCATTAATATTATAACTCACAATATTGACAACCAGATCATTCCCAGGACAGAGGAGGCTTTCCGATAAGGACTTCTCCTTATTGGCGCGCAATTAAATAACCTAACCCCTTTTCTTGATAGAATTTTTAAGACATTGTCAATAATGCAAATAATAATATGAATAACTGTGTCATCTCAATTATTGATTTAATAATATAAAATATTGTGCAGATGATACTATGACATTAATTGAATTAATAATATGAGATACTATGCAACAACTACTATGGAAATTATTAAATGAAACTGAGTGACTTCTTTTGTAAGCATCAATAATCAAAGATATAGTACAATACCGTGTACTACTGTGCAACCACGCGTATTACTGTACTTTTATCACCGGGTATTTCAACATTTTAACGATAAAAGTCTTGAAGTTATTTTTATAAAAAGGTTATTTCTGTCGCTTTCTATATTCGACAGTCACTCCATTGTGGGGTTCACCAATGATTGTGTCGTCATACGAATATTCCCCGACAAAAAGAATATTCCCCGACCAAACGAATATTTTATGACAACTTGCTTACTTTTCAAAATTTGTACATATCACCCATAACTATATATCAAATCACACCTTTATTGTTTAAAATAATAATTAAAGAAAATTAAATCTTCATTCATAAAAAGTTAGGGTCTTACAACCTCCCCTCCTTATGAAATTTCGTCCTCAAAATTGATGTACGTACCTGGTATGTCGAAGAAGTGAGGATACCTTATTTTCATTTTAGATTCTAACTCTCATGTCATTTCCTCAATATCGTGGTTTCTCCATAAAACTTTGACTTGAGGTATAACCTTTGAGCGTAGAATATGTTCCTTCTTATCCAAGATTTTAACAGGTACCTTTTCATACGTTAAATCTTCTGCTATCTCTTCTTATTCGAATTCAATAATGGTGTTCGGGTCTTCCACATATTTACGTAAGATAGATATGTGAAAAATTTTATGAACACGAGACATACTTGGTGGTAAAGCGAGTCTGTAGGCCACAACTTTAACTTTATCGATTAAAGTCGATTCTACTCATATATTTGACATCATCACGTGGATCCCTAGAGTCTTTAACTCTATCTCCATCATTTATAAGTCATACGAAATGGGTCTTTGTGTTTGACAATATCACACTCGTACCCGTATATGATCTTCTACTCAACACGTCAGCTACTACGTTCGCTTTTCCAGGATGGTATTATCAGAACAGGTGCTGAAATGGGTTTCCTCTTGAGTTCTTAGAAACTCTTCTCACATTCCTCGCTCCATCCGAATTTTATATCTTTTCGAGTCAGCTGAGTTAATGGAGTGGCGATTCGAGAAAATCCTTCCACGAATCTCCGATAATAACCAGTTAATCCAAGAAAGCTACGTATTTTGATTACTAAATTAGGTTGCTTTCAACTGTGACTAATATCCCAACCTTAGATAGCACCTCACAATGGAACCTATCAGTTTACCTCCGCACAAATATGGCGTCCCCTACGGAGAATCTGACTTCGGTGCATTTCACAAAGGAAGTCACCAAATAGAGGCTCAGGTACCAACTCCTTTAGTTGGTTTTTTTTAACTCCTGAAGTTTAATAGGAGTCATTCGATATGCAGTTTTAGAAATGGATTTTGTACTGGGTTCAAGGTCAATACAAATTATATTTCACGTTCTGGGGGTAGGCTAGGAAGTTCTTCGAGGAATACATCAGGAAATTTATTAACAATAGAAATATCATTCAAATCTGACGTATTTTTGTTTAAATCCGTAACATGGGCTAAGAAAGTTTGACATCCGTTTTTCAATAAACGAATGACTTTATGGCTTGATATGATAGTGATTGACTTTAGTGGTTTGGTTATTTGAATTCGCATAATAGGTTGGTTAGGAATATGAAAACTAACAACCTTATGAAACAAATTAATTTTAGCATGATGAGTAATTAACCAATCAATTCCTAAAATCACATCAAATGCAAGTATTTTCAAAGAGATAAGATCAACAGGTAATGTGAGGATGCCGATTTGAATCAAACAAGATTTATAAACAGTGGATGTAATAAAGGTTTCTCCTAATGGAGTTTCAACAGATAAGTTAAAGTCTAATTTCTCCAGGTTCAAGTTCAAACGTTAAGCACAATTAGGTGAAATAAAAGAGTGGGTAGAACCGGTATCGAATAAGGTATAGACTTCATAAGAGTTTATGATTAGCTTACCCGTGATAACTTCGTTCGGGTTCCTCGCTTTTTGGGAAGTCACGACAAACACTCTCCCTTAAACCATCAACTTTGACTTGTCCTAATGACGACCTTGGTATTGTCCCCAATTTGGACTTGACTTCCTTTGCATGACAAAAGCGATCTAAGTGACCTTCATTTCCGTAATTGTAACACACTTTGGATTGTAGCGTACAGTTTGAACTGATGTATCTCTCATGTCCGCATTTGTAGCATACGACCGGTGGTCGTTCTCCTTCCTTAGAAATATGTCCTAGTGTTGCTGCTGATGTCTTTCTGTTATTTTTGAATCTTCTCTTCTTAAAGTTTTTCCCACTTAGTTTACCTCTCCTATTATCTTGGTCATGATTACCACCGAAGTGGTTACCATTTCTGGCATGATAATTCCCTCCATGATGGTTATCATTGTTCCGATGGCCGTTGCCACCGGTAAAATTATTATCGTGTGGTTGGTCGTTCTCTTTTGGTTGAACTGAGTCATTATCTCGCTCCAATAATTGAGCCCTATTCACAACATCTGAATACAAACAAAATTTATGAGAAATAAGGTATTAAAGAATTTTAGGTTTCAAACCTCGTAGAAACATCCGTGTCATTCGCTCCTCATTATCCACCAAATGGGATATAAATCAGGATAACTCCGCAAACTTGGCCTCGTATTGTGATACAGTCATATTTTTTTGTTCCAGTTTGATGAATTCCACCTCCTTCATATGACGAATACTTTTTGGAAAATACTTGTTGTTGAACAATTCTTAGAACTTCTCCCAAGACATCTTAAGTGCGGAAAGATGAGTACGTTTTACAGATTCCCACCAGTAATCAGCCTCTTCACGCAATATAAAGGTGGCAAAGGGAACCTTTTGCTCTTCTGAGCATCCCAAGACATCAAATATCTTGGTGATCTGCTTAATCCATGCCTCTGCCTTAAGTGGCTCTGGCTTTCCCAAAAACTCCGGCGGTCCCAACTCCTTGAATTGCTTAGCAGTGACCAGCCGTGAGTTACCATTGTTTCCACCTATAATTTAAGCATGAGTCTCTCTAGTTTGGTGTTGCATGAATTCTAAAAAGCTCCTAATCATACCATCATTTGTCATTTAGTCGGTGTTGCTGTTTACATGAGGATTATTTCCTTCCTGATGCACATTATCCTGGTTATTGATTGGCGGTGACTCAATAGTCGCATGTGCTCCATTGCTTATCTCAAAATTTTCAGATGTCATTCTCAAGCACTGCCATAAAACAAGGGTTAAGAAATTGACATGCCACGTATTATTCCTATATTCTGACCGACCAATTAAATAACAAATAAGCTTAGGTAGGACACACTAGCGAAGGATTTACTCGTCTCTCCCCTCCTAGTTCTAACCTCAGATCTCCATCAGAGATCATATCCCTAAGATCTGATACCAACTGTGATGCCCCCAAAATAGGTCCATACAACCCATTCTGAGTAGCCAAATACATAGTACAGAATTTAAATACAAACTTCATTTATAAAATTATTAACTGTCGTGTAAAATACGACAAAACATAAGTTATGAGTTTTAATAAAAAAATTGTCTCATAGACAATATCCAAACTCAAATAAAGTCTTCATTACAATTATTATCACACTATTTTATAGAATAGTGAAGACTACTATAGCAACCATCTTGGATCATCACTCCATTCCCTGACTAGTCCCAGCTATATTCTCATTTCCTGAAGAGAACAATAAAAGAAAAGGATGAGCTCAACTAGATCAGTAAAGAATATTATGACTAAGATAATGCAGAATAAATTATCTTTAGTCCTCAACAGAGAATAATCTGATAGAATACAATAGACAACAAGTTTTAGATCAACAACTGCAGCGGAATAAGCAATCCATTACAAGAGTCAAGTAGAGCATGATGTCTACTATCTTCTATGATTTAAAAGTCCATCATCAATATTTTATCTCTGTAACATGAATTAATAATCATTTCAGATCAACGAATTATCCATGTACTACGGGCTAAGGATATTCGTATGCATCACCAGTGGTCATGATCATGCCAAACAACTATCCATCTATGTACTACGGCCCAAAGAGGACTTTCACCACATCATTTGTCTGTAACATTACAGGTCATGATTATACCAATACATAATTTCTAATCATAATCATACCAATCAACAGTCCATCTATGCACTATGGGCCAAAGATGTCTTTCACCACAATATAAGCATGATGATGATGACAATGATATAAGGAATCAATTAAGTGAGATCAAGGATAAATATTAGAGATTTATAATTCAATTTATCCAGAGTTCAAGAATGTCAAAACTGTCAACATGATAATTAATTGTGGAGTAAAATTAAAGAATGATATTCATGTATCACAAATAATTTGGATAGAAAATAAACCAATTTTGTCGTGAATAGTACCCCATAAATAGTACCGTATGAATAGTACCCATGAATAGTATCTGAGTGAATAGTACCCTGAATGAAAATATTGAAATTTAATAAGAAAGTTCAGACCAATATTCCATTGAAGCAATACTAGATGAAGCGCAAAACTCAAGGATATTCTACTAATTTCAAGGATTATAGATGCAATACTCATCAAAATAAGTGTAGATTTAGGAATATGAAATAAAATAATATTACTTACATACTATAAAGTATGGAAGAAAATAATATTTCTTACGAATATTGAAAGAAAATAATATCCCTTACGAATATTGAAAGAAAATAACATCCTTTACAAATACGAAAGAAATAATACCCCTTACCTTAGTAGCAGAGTAAATCTGACTGTTATAGCGGAGATATTCTTGAGAAAAACTTGCACTGTTTGCTACACTCAAAGTATCCTTCTACTAGAAAGAAATACACACAATATTATAGAAGAAGAATTCTCTGATTCTGGTGTGATTTTCATTTCTTAACTAAGCATCCTATTTATAGGAGAATGGCAGGGCACTGTTTAAGAATAATCACAGATGAACAGAAAGAAAATTTACAGGCGAATTCGCTCGATTTTTCTGATTTTTACTATTCATTACTGTGCAATAAAATAAGAACTTTATATAATATATAATATATTCTAATTATAATTTAATAAAACAAATAAATTTATATATAATATAAAAAGAATTTTGTTTTATATAAAAAATTTTCTATTTTATTACTATTATAATAATAATAAAACAACATTGAGACAACTTTCTACCGGCGATTTTAAAAAATGAGTAAATGGGGGTCCATGTAATAAGTCAAACTTACAACAAATACTTCATGACAACCCCTCTATTTATATCAAAAATTGAATAAATATTTACCATAAATCACTTATCTTCAATAAACACATTTTAAATCTTTCAACAATTATTCATCATTAATATTATAACTCACAATATTGACAACCAGATCATTCCCAGGAAAGAGGGACCTTTCCGATAAGGATTTCTCCTTATTGGCGCGTAATTAAATAACCTAACCCTTTTTCTCGACAGAATTTTCTAGACATTGTTAATAATGCAAATAATAATATGAATAACTATGTCGTCTCAATTATTGATTTAATAATATAAAATATTATGTAGATGATATTGTGACAATAATTGAATCAATAATATGAGATACTATGAAGCAACTACTATGGCAATTATTAAATGAAACTGAGTGACTTCTTTCGTAAGTATCAATAATCAAAGATATTGTTCAATACTGTGTGCTACTGTGCAACCACGCGTATTACTATACTTTTATCACCGGGTATTTCAATAGTTTAACGGTAAAAGTCTTCCCGTTATTTTTATAAAAAGGTTATTTCTGTCTCTTTCTATATCTGACAGTCATTCCGTTGTAGGGTCCACCAATAATTGTGTTGTCGTACGAATATTCTTCGACCAAACGAATGTTTATGACAACTTTTTTACTTTGCAAAATTTTCACATATCACCCATAACTATATATCAAATCACATCTTTATTGTTTAAAATAATAATTAGAGAAAATTAAATCTTCATTCATAAAAAGTTGGGGTCTTACAGAACACACATGGCGGGTTACTCTAGTATCTACCCACCATTCCTTTGGATTCTTAACCATATTCATTTCTGAAACAATCGCTGAAAGGTTCATTTCAGAAACATCTTGAAGAAGAACATCCATTTCTGTTACATTATCTTGTGCAGACTTCTTGTTCTGGTATTTGCATTTTTGAAAATCATTTGCCCTATGTACGGGCTTGTCACAAATATAGCATTTGCCTTGGAACTTTTTATTTGTTCCCTGTTGAGGCCCATTGTTGGTGTACTTTCTCTTTTTAGACTTTTGGACCTTGTTCCACCACGTTGGCTTTATATTCCATAAATTTCCTTCCTGTTTTCTTCTTAGAAGCACGGTTGTCCTCTTTTATTCTTAATTTCATGATTAAGTCTTCAAGTTTCATCTCTTTGCATTTATGCTTGAGATAATTCTTAAAATCTTTCCACATTGGTGGTAATTTTTCAATAATAGCAGCAACTTGAAAATATTCACTTAAAGACATACCTTCTGCATGTATTTCATGCAGGATAACTAGTAACTCTTGGACTTGGTTGTTGACAGGCTTACAATCCACCATCTTGTAGTCCAAAAACCTGCCAACTACGAACTTCTTCGTGCCAGCATCTTCTGTTTACTATTTCTTATCCAAGGAGTCCCATAGTTCTCTTGTTGTTTTTAAAGAACTATACACATTCTATAATGTGTTATACAATCCATTTAGTATATAATTTTGGCACAGAAAAGCAACATGTTTCCATGTATCAATAGTAGCAACCACTTATATATTTGTTTCATTATCATTAAGTACAGGGGGGTCTTCATGAAGAAACCTCGCTAAGTTCAGCGTAGCGAGATAAAAAAGCATCTTTTGTTGCTATCTTTTAAACTATGTTCCATTGTACTTTTTTGATTTTTCACCATGGTTCACAAGAACATTTGGTATCACAGGTGTAGAAGAAGAAGATCCGATTATAGTTACAAAATTGGTAGCCATATTGCTTGCAAATATATATAGTAAAAAGATAATTGTCTTAAGATTGTTTGTAATGACCCCAAAATTCATACAATAATATTCTCCTTCTCGATCGTTAACAATACAACTTTAATCTATCTTTACATCATTATTCGATATTAAAATCACTAAAAATGTAGAATATTTAAAACTTTTATACATTTCCTTCTGTATTGCCCTAAATCGCAACCTTTACATTACATCTCTTCGATTCAAATTTATATCATGAATCGTTACAACAAAATGACTATACAAAGTCTTACATCATAAATAGATATCCATATATGCCGGATACCTCAACTTACAATTAAACAACATGTTACATTCAAAATATTAAATACATTTCTCATAAAACATAAGTAATCTTCGTGAATATGGATCTTTATAATTCACTTAGCACATATCCTTACCTTGAAATCTTGACCTGCAAAAATTATTATTTGCAAGAGTGAGCTCGACAGCTCAGCAAGTTCTAACAGTTTTCATGCATCACATAGCACATAATAATATGCCCAACATAAATATCCTAATAATTAAAGTAACATGGCATACATACTTTAATTCACATAGCAAATATAAAGATTGAGTTCCTTACTCAATCATCATTATTTAACCAAAATAATGTAGTCATAAATTGACTTTAACATTTCATGATTACAACATTTATAAAATATCATGCTCGCTTACAACACATATAACATATCATGCAATTTAAAACAGTTCATCAAGTCCACGTAGAAAATAGGAACCAAAAGACTTGCCTTGATCGTTGTTTACCAATAACAGATTAACAGCTTACAGCTATCTTCACTTCACGTGCCCTACACAATTATATAATCATACACATCAACTGTTAGTCAATTAACAACACATAGTAATTGTAATGTAAACTCTACTCCACATCTCATAATCCTTCCTGTTAATTAGCATACAATGTTCTATTAGATTGTGTTAACTTTTTGACTTATGTAATATTCAAAATTCATTCAAGTGTTTAATTCTTGCTAGGAATACTTATGGGTTTTATATATTAAACCCATTCCGTATCTTATAATGTTCATTAACACTTGTCACAGTGTTTCGACGTTCATTCGTCACACGCCCGAATCGTCTCTCTTGTGTATGCTTAGTATGCTTACATAACTTATCTAATACATCATTTATTAATGTTAGTCATCATTATATTTACTAACATTCATGTTTTATAACTTAGGACACCATCTTTTATCGTCAGGAGCACTACACTTGCATACGTTCATGCCCGATGCCCTCCAATTGCCTCTTAATACATATCAATCCCACCAATGACCATTTTGAACACTATTCCCAACCTCAAATTGAAAACCTTAAAGTGCAAAAGTTGTAGGACTATTCATCCTCGTTCTGGATTATCTTGAATCACCTCAATCGGAGTTCGTATGAAAACGTTATGGCCGTTTTACTACAGGAGGTCAAAATTATCCAAACGTGTTAATTATTCCGTATTTAACGCCCAAATAGTCTTGGGGGCTATGTTGCAAACACCCCTTAACAAAGATGTATGACGGTTTTTTTTTCCGGTTTTCTTTTTACAAAAATTTTGACCCTTTCTCCTTCCAACCTTCATAACTTGAGTTATACACACCCAAATCAGTCCGTTTTTGACTCTATGGATTCGTAATTCATATAACTACAACATACTAGACTTATAACAATTTACAGAAATACTAACTAGCCTAAATCTTGACCCAAAACTCATGTTCATACTAAACTTTCATGTTTTAACATATTTAGAGAATTCATTCACTACGAATTCGTTTCTTAACCAAATATATTCATTCAACTTACGTTCTTTTTGTTTTTTATCGTATTAACACAATCCATCACCAATTTTACAATTATACTATGAATTAAACATCAATTTGATAGTTTCAAAAGCCATTTTTCAGAAATTAATTCACAGAAAATCATTATGAACAAAATTCCTCTTGTTTATCAAAATTACATGGATTGAATTTCTAGAACAACCATATAACTCATAATATATCATAATATAACCCATATTACACATAACTCATCCTCACATCAAAGATTTAAGAATAATTTTCAATATAACTTCATAATCAAACACTATCAACATGATTTCATCATATTCATCATATCTTTGTGAATTGAAAATTTTGAACAACTATAAAAATCTCATGTAAGCGTATACATACATACATATATATATATATATATATATAAACACACACATCCCATTCGCATATCAAAATTATGAAGTTTCACCAAAAGATTTTTACATAGAACTCTAAAACTATGAAAACATAGAAGAACATGATTCTTAAAACTTGTTTTTACAACAATTGTATTGTGAAAATCCTTTCATGGAATACAATCACATATGAAAATATATGAACACCATATATACATATAAATTCATAATCATGAAAACCTAATTTTATAAAGACTAAATACAAAACATCTTAATTTAGTATAAGGTTTAGTTGGATACCTTTCTAGGTTGAATTAGGAGAAAATATAGAGATGATGAAAGTTTTTCTTTTGTTTTCTCAAGGTTTCCCTTCTTCTTCTTCCTCTTCCTCTTCTCTGTATTCTCTCTTCTTCTCTTTGTTCTTAGTTTAGACTTAGGTTTAGAAAACTAATGTAACTTAGTGTATAGACAATATACGTATAACACATATAATTATAGAATATGTAACTCCTAATATAATTACATATACTCATTATCAATTTAATATATAAGTTACAAAAATTAGAATTTTAAAAGCCCTAAGGCTTGTTTGGCAAAACCATATTATTTTAAAATCAGGTTTTAATAGTTAAGGTCTTGTTTGGGTAAAACAGGTTTAAAACAAAAGTAAGGCCTTGTTTGGAAAAATGGTTTTAAAAAATCTTTTAACTCTTTTACTAGATCATTTAACACATATTCTTAATGTTATCCTTTAATTAATTAAATCTTAATATTAATTTAATTAATTAAAAGTTTAACATCAATTAATCACATAAAATTGTAACATTATAATTACTCGCTAATTATAACTTCATGTAACAATTACCACATCACTACATTATCTCAATTAAATTAGAACTATAACATAAAATCATTACATATTAATTAAATATTTAATAATTATTTAATTAATATAATACACTTACTTACATTACTCCATATTAATCACATAATCTCAATAAATAATTCAATTAAAATATTTATTTACTTCAATAAATATTAAATTAACATTTAAATTCTCTTCACACCAATTCACATATTTCACAATATATAACACATATACATATACTGTACTTAAACATCTTAAAATAAGAATTTTACTTATTAAATTCTCATTTATTAATTCTTAAAAATTCGGGATGTCACATTGTTAGTAAACCGAAAAGAGATATATATATATATATATATATATATATATATATATATATATATATATATATATATATATAGTCGGCTTAAAGCGAACCTTAAAGAAGAACCAAAAGGCTAACCGTCGTCTTTGGTGTCTATAGCGATGACAGTTCGATCCATCGCCATAGCCATGTAGTCTTTGGCGACGGATCGAGCTGTCGCATATGTACACCAAAAACGACAGTTCGTCTTTTGGTTCGCTTTTTAAGGTTCGCTTTAGAGCTCTCTATATATATATATATATATATATATATATATATATATATATATATATATATATTAACTATAAAGATCCTAAATTTTTATGAATAAAATTTTAATTTTCTCTAAATATTATTCTAAATAGTAAGGTGATAATTTAATAAATGTTATAATTATGGGTGATATGTGCAAATTTTATAAAGTAAGTAAGTTGTCATAAAATATTCATTTTGTCGGGGAATATTCTTTTTATCGGGGAATATTCCTACGACGATGCAATCATTGGTAGACCCCACAACGGAATAACTGTCGGATATAGAAAGCGACAGAAACAACCTTTTTATAAAATACGGCAAAACTTTTACCGTTAAACTGTTGAAATAACTGGTGATAAAAGTATATAATGTCGGCGATATTGCATAAAGAAGCACTGCAGTATTAGACAAGTATCTACGATTATTGATGCTTACGTAAGTAATCACTCAATATTCAATAATTGCCACAGTAGTGGCTGCATAGTATTTCATATTATGGATTTAATAATTATTACGGTAGCATCTACATAATATTTTATATTATTAAATCAATAATTTTCATGACATAGTAACTCATATTATTGAAAGGATATTATTAGATAAGCATTATTAACAATGTCTAAAAAGTTCTGTTGAGGAAAGGGGTTAGGTTATCTAATTGCGCGTCAATAAGGAGAAATCCTTATCGGAAAGCCCAATCTTTCTTGGGAACGATCTGGTTGTTAATATTGAAATTTATAATATTAATGGTGAATAATTATTGAAAAGATTAAAGATTTTGTTGATTAAAGATGAGTGAATTACAAAATTTAAGGGGGATTAATGCGCACTTAGAAAACTTTAGGGGTACCAAATTGTAACAAGTCGACCAATCCATGTGAACTTGAATCAACCAAGCAGAGAAGAGATGATGCAGGCATGATGTAAGCATGACATCATCCTTAAAGAAACACAAAGATGATGTCATCATGATGATTTCATGAGAGGACTAAGGTGCAATTAATGAGGTACTAAAGTGTAAACCTAGGTACCAAACTATAATAAGTCGAGCCCCTAACGTGCAATTATCAAAACTATGTTTTCCAATAAATATAGAGCTAAGTTCATTAGTTTTTCAACAATTTAAAAAACCAAGTTATAATCAAGAGTTAGAAAGAGAGAGTTCTTGAGAGTATACTTTAAGTATAGTGCAAGATTTCCTTAAGATAATCTTCACTATTCCAGTCATAACTACTCTCCTATTAAGGTAAATGATGTTATTTTCATCATACTCATAAGAGTTTTCATTATATTCCTTATTAATCTGTGGGAATAACCTGTCTATACAGACTACCGCATGCCTGGTGAATAACCCTTTATATTCATTATTTATTAAGTTGTGGAAATGATTTGACTACGCGAATTACCGCATTACAAATGAAAATCCATTTGCAGTTTTGTATATTCTTTCATACTCGTATGGGATATCATTTCTTTTATAATCAGATTTTTCTCCATTTATGGTACAAAATTATTGTTTGTTTCCATAACCTTATTGTTAAATTGTGAAAATCTCTGAAATTAGTAGAATATCCTTAATAGTTTTCGCTTCATCTAATATCATTTCACTAGATTATTGATCTGAACTTTCTTATTAAATTTTAATCTATTCATTCGGGGTACTATTCATGCCAGAGTACTATTCATGACGGAATTTAGTTTCTTTTCTTTGTCCAAATTATCTTTGAAATTTGAATCTTAAATATCATTTGTGACGCCCCCAAAATTAGGTATACATCACCCATCTTGAGTCGCCAGATACATGGTACAAAATACAAATACAAACTTAATTATACAACTGTCGTGTAACATAGGACAATACATGAACTGAGAGTTCTAATAGGAATATTGTCATCTAGATAATATCCATACTCAAAGGAGTCCTCATTACATTTATTGTCACACTATTTAATGTAATAGTGAGGACTACTAATGCTATCTTCGGATCACTCCTTTCCCCGACTGCGTCTCAAACTATATTCTCATTTCCTGAAGAGAACAGTGAAAGAAAGGGTGAGCTCAACTAGCCCAGTAAGAAATATTATGACTAAGATAATCCAAAATAAATTATCAATAGTCTTCAACAATGTTAAACTGATAAAATACAATAGACATCAAGTTTAACTGCAGCGGAAAAGCAATCCATTATAAGAGTCAAGTAGAGAATAAAACCTACTATCTTTTATGATTTAAAAATGTTTTCATCAACTTTTATCCCTGAGACTCAGCTTAATAATTAAATCACATCTTCTAATCATCCCTGTACTACGAGCCAAGGATATTCATTAAATCATCAATGCTCATGACTATACCGAATAATCCCTGGTCATAATCATACCAAAAACTGTCCATCAATGCATTACAGGCCACTGAGGACTTTTACCACATCACTTATAACATCACAGTTCATGATTATACCGAATGATCCCTGGTCATAATTATACTAAGTCCATCTATGCACGTAAGCCAAAGATGACTTTCAACATAATATAAACATGAGGATGACGACAATGTTATAGGAATTCAATAAAACAAGTTCAAGAATTAATTTATCCAAGAACTAATAATATCCAAATTGTCACATGATACTTCTTTGTAAAGTAAAAATTCAAGAATGCTCAGAAGAATATTTCCATGAAAAGACACTGGATGAAGCGCAAATATCAAGAATATTCCACTAATTTCATAGAGTATAGAAGTCAAAACTTTAACCAACTGAGTATAATAAAGAATATATGAAACTGCAAATGGATTTTCACCCACCATGCGGTAATCCACGTATACAGATCATTTCCACAATTTAATAAGGAATGAATACAAAGGATCGTTCACAATGCATGTGGCAATCCACATAGACAGGTTATTCCAATAGAATAATAAAGAATTGAATAACAAGAGGATTCACCATGCATGCGATAGAGACCGCACAAACAGGTTATTCCCAACAGAATAATAAATGCGGAATAATAAATAATGGAACCGGTGGGGTGAAATTCAATTGCAAGCGAGGATATTAAACGAGAATAATAAGAAGCGGAATAATAAAAGAATTTCACCAAGTATGCGGTACCAGCATAAACAAGTTATTCAACATAATAATAAAGAATGGAATAATGAAGAAGATCACCAAGTATTTGGTAAACCGCATATCTGGTCATTCCACCAAGTATAGGGTAAATCGGCATCTGAGTTATTCCAACGAGAATAATAAATAATGGAATAATCGAAGAAGATCACCAAGTATTGGGTAAACCGCATATACTCTGGTCATTCCACCAAGTATAGGGTAAAGCCATGCATCTGAGTTATTCCAATGAATAATAAATAATGGAATAATGAAGGATTTCACCAAGTATAGGGGGATTCAGCGTATCTGAGTTATTCAATGAATAATAAAGAATGGAATAACAAAAGGATTTCACCAAGTATAGGGTATGTTAGCGTATCTGAGGTTATGTATAGGGTATGCCACTTTTATAGGTTATTCCAACAGAATAATAAAGAATGGAATAATGAAGTTCTCTTCATGAATAAGAAAGAATAACACCTCTTACCGTAAAAAGAAAGCTGGATATAGAAGTAGTGAAGTAGCGAGAATACTTCTTCTTCTTCTTTCTCTATAATTTTTCTCTCTAGAGTTTCAGTGAATTCGTAAGAAATAATGAAGGAATAAGCTTCTATTTATAGAAGAATGGATTGAATAGTAACTAATACCTGAACGGTCCAGATTGATTTACTTTTAAATGGACGGTCCAGATTAAAACTTAAAGCAACGGTCCATACTGATTCACTATTAAAACTTTAAACCAGCGATCCATACTAATTCACTATTAAAACTTTAAACCAGCGATCCATACTGATTCACTATTAAAACTTTAAACCAACGATCCATATTGATTTACTAATATAAATTCAACCAACGGTATGAAAAATTAGCACATCTCCTCATGGAATAATATTATACCCAAATACCCGAATGCACAATACTAGAGTGAATAGTAACTCATGAATAGTAACTCATGAATAGTAACTCGTGAATAGCAACTCGTGAATAGTAACTCGTGAATAGTAATTCGTGAATAGTAACTCATGAATAGTAACTCGTGAATAGTAACTCATGAATAGTACTCCGACACGAAATGTGTCCCGAATACCCGATTGAACAATATAACCTCCAGACATCAATTATCATCAGAATAGATGTCGATTTCTACTAACACAAATATTCCCAACACAATGAACTATCAAATTTCATCTTTAATCAACACGAGCTTATTCATCATTAATATTATAACTCATAATATTTAACAACCAGGTTGTTCCCAGGAAAGAGGGGGCTTTCCAATAAGGATTTCTCCTATTGGTAGCTTGATTAGGTGACCAAACCTCTCCTTGATGAACTTCTAGACATTGTAAATATTGCAATTTAATAATATGAATAACTTTGTCGTCTCAATTATTGATTTAATAATATAACATATTGTACAGATGACACTGCGATAATAATCGAATCAATAATATAGAGAGATATGATGCGACAATTCTTGTAGCAATAATTGAGTATAAGCGAGTGACTTCTCACGTAAGCATCAATAATCAATCTGTAAGTATGCAACTCTTATGCCAGACAGCGTATTCTTTGTACTTTTACTAAGGGTAGTTCAGCGGTTTTAAAAAGAACACTTCCGCCGTTATTTTTTATAAAAAAATTTTGTCGTTTTCTCAATCCGACAATAATTCCGTTGTGGGGACCACTAATGATTGTGCCGTCGTACGAATATTTCTCGACACAAAGAATATTCTCCGACAAATCGAATAGAATATAACAACTTGCATACTTTCCAAAATACTACCCACAACTATAACATTATCTCAAATCCACACCATAATAAAAAAAAATATTTCGAGAAATTTAAATCTTTATTCGTAAAAATCTGGGGTCTCTCAATCTCCCCTCCTTATGAAATTTCGCCCTCGAAATTTACGTACGTACCTGGTATGACGAAGAGGTGAGGATACCTTGAATACTTTTATCGTCGAAAACATTAAATTCATCTTTTTAATACGGTCAAAGATATTCATTAACCATTCGTCTTTGTACTACAGGCCAACTGTATAAACAATAATCAACAGTTCATCTTTGCACTACAGGCCAAAGATATACAACTATAAAACCAATAATCTTTGAGACTCGACAATAGTATCACGACCACGAATTATCCATGCACTACGGGCCAAGGATATTCGTGTTTTTCAATATGGTCATGATTATACCGAATAATCCTCAGTCATAATCATACCAAGTCCATCTATGCACTCACGGGCCAAAGATGACTTTTACCACATCATTTATAACATTACGGTCATGATTACAAAGAATAATCCTCGGTCATAATCATACCAGTCCATCTATGCACTTATAGGCCACGAGATGACTTCCAAAAAAAATATAAACATGATTAGTAGTTAATCAATCGATTCCTAAAATCACATCAAAGACAATTATTTTCAAAGAGATAAGATCGACAGGTAACTTAAAAGTGTCGATTTGAAACAAGATTTATAAACAGTGGAGGTAACGAAAGTTTCTCCTAACGAAGTTTCAACCAATAAGTCAAAGTCTAACTTCTCATGAGTCAAATTTAAACGTTGAATACAACTAGGTGAAATACAAGAGTGGGTAAAACTAGTATCGAATAAGATATGGACTTTGCAAGAGTTTATAATTAACTTTACCCATAATAACTCCGTTCGGATTTCTTGACAAACGCCTCACTTAAACTACCGGATTTGACTTTCTTATAGGGTAAATTCCACCTTTAAGTGCTTCGTCACATGCCACGATCCATGATTTGAATCATTATTCTCGATCCATATCGAATTGGGGTTGATCGCTCTGCTTGCGAGGTAATTAGAATTCGATGTTGGATTCTCCCAATTGTTGTCAAAAAGCAAAAATCCATTTCATCTATTTTGACTTTATTGGATCGGACGTCTTTTTTCGACAATATCAACGCTAGCGTCAGCTACCACGTTCGCTCTTCCACAATGATATTGAATGGTACGTTCGTAATCTTCAACAACTCGAGCCAATGTCTTTGGCGCATGATACGTTCATTTTAGTTGAAAAAATATTTGAGGTTTTTAGAAATGGGTTTTGTACTGGGGTCAATACAAAATTCGATTTCATGCTCTGGGGGTAGTTTAAGAAGTCTTCAATAATACGTTAGGAAATTTATTAACCATAGAAATATCATTCAAAATTGTGACCCTCATCCAAGACTTGGATAACACATGTAATCAAGGTTTCTCCTAACGAAGTTTCAATAGATAAATCAAAGTCTAATTTCCCCGGAGTCAAATTTAAACCTTGAACGCAAGCAAGAGAGATAAAATAATGGGTAGAACCGGTATCTAATAAGGCATAGACTTTGCAAAAATTTAACTAAACCGTACTAACTTCGTTCGGATTACTCGCTTTTTGAGGAGTCACGAAAAACGCTCTTCCTGAAACCACCGACTTTGTTTTGTCCATATACGGCTTTGGTGCCACCGTCCCAGCTGGACTTGACGTTGGTGCATGACAAAATCAGGCTAGGTGACCTTCTCCTCCATAATTTTAACATGTTTTGGATGACATCGCGTAGTTTGGACTGATGTGTCCCTCCCCTCCACATTTAAAACATACGACTGGCGGTCGTTCTCCTTCCTTTGAAACAGGTTCTGGTGCCGACGTCTTCACGTCATTGTTGAACCTTCTCTTCTTGAAATTTTCACTCCTATTATCTTGGCCATGATTACCACCGAAATGGTTACCATTCTTGGTATGATAATTTCCACCAAAATGGTTATCGTTGTTCCGATGGCCGTTGCCACCGGTACGATTATTATCGTGTTGTTAGTCATTTCCTTTTGGTTGTGCTGACTCATTATCGCACTCTAATAACTGAGCCCTATTCACCACATCTGAATACAAAAAAAGTTTATGAGAAATGAGGTATTGACGTATATCGGGTTTCAAACCTCTTAGAAACATTCGCGTCATTCGCTCCTCATTATCAACCAAATGGGATGCAAACCGGGATAACTCCGCAAATTTAGCCTCGTATTGCGACACGGTCATATTGTTTTGCTCCAACTTGATAAACTCCACCTCTTTCATGTGACGAATACTTTCGGGAAAGTACTTGTCATTGAACACCTCTTGGAACTTCTCCCAAGACATCTTGAGTGCGGTCAGTGGATAAGTTTTCTGATTCACACCGATGAATCTGCTTCTTCACGCAACATAAAGGTGGCAAAGGAAACTTTTGCTCCTCGGAGCATCCCAAGACATCAAATATCTTGGTGATCCGCTTTAACCATGTCTCCGCCTTAAGTGGTTCGGCTTTCCCAAAAACTTTGTGGTCCCGGCTCCTTGAAGCGCTTAGCGGTGACCGGTAGAGTGGGTTGCCATTATTTCCACCTGCATTTTGAACAGGAATCTCTCTCGCCTAATGTTGCATGAATTGCATAAAGCCTCTGAACATCTCATCGCTCATCATCTGATCGATGTTATAATTTACCTTAGGACTATTGTCTTCCTGTTGCACATTATTCTGGGTATTAATCGTTGGTGACTCAACGGTCTCATGTGCTTCATTGATGATCTCAACATTTTCGGATGCCATTTTCAAATACTGCCACAAAACAAGGGTTAAGTAACATATTACATATTATCCCTATACTCTGACCGGCCAATTAAATACCAAATAAACTTAGGTAGGTCATACTAGCGAAGGAATTCTCCGTCTCTCCCCTCCTAGTTCTTATCTCACATCTCAGTCAGGGATTATATCCCTAAGCTTTGATACCAACTGTGACGCCCCCAAAATTAGGTATACATCACCCATCTTGAGTCGCCAGATACATGGTACAAAATACAAATACAAACTTAATTATACAACCGTCAGGTAACATACTGACAATACATGAAGCGAGAGTTCTAATAGAAATATTGTCATCTAGACAATATCCATACTCAAAGGAGTCCTCATTACATTTATTGTCACACTATTTAATGAGAATAGTGAGGACTACTAATGCTATCTTACGGACCGTCACTCCTTTCCCCAGACTCGTCAATACTATATTCTCATTTCTCAAGAAAAAAAGTGAAAGAAAGGGTGAGCTCAACTAGCCCATTAAGAAATATTATGACTAAGATAATGCAGAATAAATTATCAATAGTCTTCAACAATGTTAAACTGATAAAATACAATAGACATCAAGTTTAACTGCAGCGGAAAAGCAATCCATTATAAGAGTCAAGTAGAGAATAAAACCTACTATCTTCTATGATTTAAAAATGTTTTCATCAACTTTTATCCCTGAGACTCAGCTTAATAATTAAACAACATATTCTAATCATCCATGCACTACAAGCCAAGGATATTCATTAAATTATCAATGGTCATGACTATACCGAATAATCCCTGGTCATAATCATACCAAAAACTGTCCATCAATACAATACAGGCTACTGAGGACTTTTACCACATCACTTATAACATCACAGTTCATGATTATACCGAATGATCCCTGGTCATAATCATACTAAGTCCATCTATGCATGTAAGCCAAAGATGACTTTCAACATAATATAAACATGAGGATGACGACAATGTTATAGGAATTCAATAAAAATAAGTTCAAGAATTAATTTATCCAGGAACTAATAATATCCAAATTGTCACATGATACTTCTTTGTAAAGTAAAAATTCAAGAATGCTCAGAAGAATATTTCCATGAAAAGATACTGGATGAAGTGCAAATATCAAGAATATTCCACTAATTTCATGGAGTATAGAAGTCAAAACTTTAACCAACTAAGTATAATAAAGAATATATGAAACTGCAAATGGATTTTCACCCGCCATGCGGTAATCCACGTATACAGATCATTTCCACAATTTAATAAGGAATGAATACAAAGGATCGTTCACCATGCATGTGGCAATCCACATAGGCAAAAGTTATTCCAATGAGTAATAATAAATACGGAATAATAAATAATGGAACGAAAGTCGGGTGAAATTCACACGAGCGAGGATATTACGACAGAATACTAAAAGAGCGGAATAATAAAAGAATTTCACCAAGTATGCGGTATTGCATAAACAAAGGTTATTCCAACATAATAATAAAGAATGGAATAATGAGAAGAAGATCACCAAGTATTGGGTAAACCGCATATCTGGTCATTCCACCAGTATATAGGGTGAATCAGCAGCATACAAGTTATTCCAACAGAATAATAAATAATGGAATAGCGAAGAAGATCACCAAGGATTGGGTAAACCAGATATATCTGGTCATTCCACCAAGTATAGGGTAAAATCAGCATACAAAAGTTATTCAACAGAATAATAAATAATGGAATAATGAAGGATTTCACCAAGTATAGGGGATAAGCGTATACTGAGTTATTCAATGTAATAATAAAGAATGGAATAACAAAAGGATTTCACATAGTATAGGGTATGCCGCGTATACAGGTTATGTATAGGGTATGCCACTTTTACAGGTTATTCCAACAGAATAATAAAGAATGGAATAATGAAGTTCTCTTCATGAATAAGAAAGAATAACACCCCTTGCAGTAAAAAAAAGCTGGATATAGAAGTAGTGAAGTAGCAGAATACTCTTCTTCTTTCTCGCTATAATTTTTCTCTCTAGAGTTTCAGTGAATTCGTAAGAAATAATGAAGGAATAAGCTTCTATTTATAGAAGAATGGATTGAATAGTAACTAATACGAAGCGGTCAAGATTGATTTACTTTAAAGCAGACGGTCAGATTAAAACTTAAAGCAACGGTCCATCTTGATTCACTATTAAAACTTTAAACCAGCGATCCATACTAATTCACTATTAAAACTTTAAACCAGCAATCCATACTGATTCACTATTAAAACTTTAAACCAACGATCCATATTGATTTACTAATATAAATTCAATCAACGGTCTAAAAAATTAGCACATCTCCTTATGAAATAATATTGTACCCAAATACCCGAATGCACAATACTAGAGTGAATAGTAACTCATGAATAGTAACTCGTGAATAGTAACTCATGAATAGAAACTCGTGAATAGTAACTCGTGAATAGTAACTCATAAATAGTAACTCATGAATAGTAACTCATGAATAGTACTCCGAAATGAAAAGTGTCCCGAATACCCGATTGAACAATATAACCTCCAGACATCAGTTATCATCAGAATAGATGTCGATTTCTACTAACACAAATAATCTCATCACAATGAAACTATCAATTTTCATCTTTAATCAACACGAGCTTATTCATCATTAATATTATAACTCACAATATTTAACAACCAGGTTGTTCCCAGGAAAGAGGGGGCTTTCCAATAAGGATTTTTCCCTATTGGCGCGCAATTAGGTGACCAAACCTCTCCTTGAAAGAACTTCTAGACATTGTAAATATTGCAATTTAATAATATGAATAACTTTGTCGTCTCAATTATTGATTTAATAATATAACATATTATGCAGATGACACTGTGATAATAATCGAATCAATAATATGAGAGATATGATCGACAATTATTGTAGCAATAATTGATTATAAGCGAGTGACTTCTCACATAAGCATCAATAATCAATACTGGTATCTTCTACTATGCAACCACGCGTATTCTTTGTACTTTTACTACCGGGTAGTTCAACAGTTTTAACAAATAACACTTCCGCCGTAATTATTTTTATAAAATATTTTTGTCGTTTTCTCAATCCGACAATAATTCCGTTGCGGGGTCCACTAATGATTGTGCCATCGTACGAATATTCCCCGACACAAAGAATATTCTCCGACAAATCGAATATAATATGACAACTTCCATACTTTGCAAAATATTACCCACAACTATAACATTATCTCAAATCCACACCATAATAAAAAAAAATATTTCGAGAAATTTAAATCTTTATTCGTAAAAATCTGGGGTCTCACATCATTCTTGAATTTTACTCCATAATTGGCGATCATGTTGACAATTTGGACATTCTTGAACTCTGGATAAATTAAATTATAAATCTCTAATATTTATCCTTTATTTCACTTGATTCATTCTTTATATCATTGTCACCATCCTCATGCTTATATTGTTAGGGTATACCTGAGCTATAACCACTTATGGGGGTACCACATGCATGTCCTCTTGGCACCGAGACATGACACCTTTCGTGACAGTGTGATCAGTCCACGATGTCTCCGTTTTGTTCTATAGTGGGAGTTGACCATTTGGTGATTTGTTGTGGGAGGCGTATGGGTCAACCCTAGTTTTCTGTTCTGTTCTGCGGATTGGTGATGTTTGTGCCAAACACGCCTTCTGATTTTACATACATTTGGATTCGCGGTCCAATGTGTGTGACTTTCATGTGTGACATTATTTGACTTGCCTATGTGGCAAGGTATATTTCTGTTTTGTTTTGAGCTCGGTATGAAATAACACCCAGCCATTTGATTCAGGCTATTATTTTGTTGTGTTGGTTTTTTTCATTTCAGTTCGGTTCAATTCATTTAATTGAGTTAGTTATTTCGTTTCATTATTCTTGTACTCTATATTCGTACTGGGCATTTGGCTTATGCTGTGTTTTTCTTCCGACAGGTGATTTGGGGGATAAAGGGAAAGTGTGACGAGAGCTCCCTTTTATCCAAATATTTTAGATATATTTTGTTTAGGTTGTGGTACATTAGTTTGTTCAGAATAGTAATAATTATCTTAGATTGTGGTTTAAACCAGTGTGGCATTTATTATGGTTTGTCTTGTGACATTTAATCATTATGAGATTATTCTTTTATGGTTTAGAGCCTTGTTATAAATTCATCAGTTTTGTCGTGTTTTGAGTAACCTTTTTTTTCTATTTCGGAAAGGGGGTGTTACATCTACTATCTTCGAAGTTACTCTACGAGTTCACTCTACCAGAACTAAAATCGTATAGCACAAACTTTCGACAAGTCACTGGCAGGTTATGACAAGGGTTATCAACTTTAAACACGCGACCCTCAAGGTTGATATTCATATGTGTTTGGGATAAGGACAAGATATTTTGAAACTCTATCTAACAGCTATATGAGCAATGATAGAGGACACGTGTCTGCAACTGCACTGTTCACAATACTAAGAAAAGCGACCTGAGGTGGTCCAAGCAGACAACAATTAAAAGTCAAACAATTAAATATTGACAAGTGTCCTAAATAGAATGGAGCAACGGTAACTTTCTGACAAGTCAGTGGCAGGATATAATAAAGGGTTATCAACTTTAAACACACGACCCTCAAAGTTGATATTCATATGTGTTTGCGATAAGGACAAGACGTTTTAAAGGTCTATCTAACAGCTATATGATCAAGGATAGAGGACACGTGTCTGCAACTGCACTATTCACAGTACTGAGGAAAGCGACTTGGAGTGGTCCAAGCAGACAACAATTAAATATTAACAAGTGTCCTAAACAGAATGGAGCAACAGTAACTTTCTAACGGGAAGATCTTAAGGGAACTTTATAAAAGGACGACAACTTCAAGCATTACAACTAACTATTTTATCAAGTCGAAGAGTTAACACTCTAAGTTCTTAAAATCTTCATTCTACGAATCTGAACAAAACAACTACTATTAAGACAATTGAAAGAGTATTTAACATCACTTAGCAGCAATTCAAAACAACATTGTTCTCTGTGATTTGATCTTAATGATCTTGTGTAATTCCAAATCTGTGTGACTTGAATGATTCTTAGAAAATCAGTTGTATAACAATTATGTGTGAACTAATTTTTTTGTGAGTACCCTTCCTTAGTGGAATATCCCTAATCTCATAGTAGAATAGAGGACTAGCAGACCTTTGGGCTCCGAATCTCTTAAAATTTCATGTGTATTTACCTTTCTGTACATTTATTCTTTTTTGTCACTCTACATTTTACTCCCTATGACTTATTTTTACATTGATCACTAAATTTAGAACTATAATTTTTTTTTATAATCTTTGAAGTGGATTTCAAAATTATATTCCATTGTACATAACTTAATTAATTAATTTGTTTAACTAATTTGGTAAATAATTTTTAAAAATAAATTTTTAATAAATCTATTCAATCTCTTCCCCCTTCTAGATCTCTTTCAATGCCTTTGAGAATAATAAGTACAATGAATTACATGATAATCTCAACAATTTTAATTATTTAAATATTAAGTATATGTCACATTTTATGAGTGAGAATTCAAATCTCACAATAAAAAAATAATAATAAAGTTCAACAATGAAGGAGACAATAAAATCCCACAACAAAGGTAAAGCACTATGTCAAAGAGATGTAAGAAAATAAAATTCAAATTTTAATAAATTTAAAACCTTAACTGAAGATTTTTAACAAAAGGATGATAGAAGTAGAACTTAATTAACTATCATATACTTTTCTGTTGTCAACAAAAAATCAAGACAAGAATTTCATAATCAAGAGCAATAATAAACAAAAAATTATTTATAAAAACTAATATTTAAAATTCTAAATAAATGGATAAAAAAAAATTAAACCTTTGAACTTAAGCAACAAAGATGAACTCTAAATAAACATATAAAAATAAAGATAATAAGAGCATTCACAATAGTTTCTTTATTTTTATTCATATTCTGCAGTGTCATTGGATCATTCTGCAGGATATGAATTCAATTTTTTCACTATGTACCCAACATGTTTCTTATATTGATTACTTAAATAATGAAATTTGAAATTTAAAAATTAAATTTTGAAAGTTCCAACCGTCAAAGCATGTTTTGACCATTGTAACTATTTGACCTTTGTATTGGCTTCATGCGTTCGAACTTATGATCAATGTAATATACTACAACCTCTTGTTTTTAATTATGAAATTACTATTAATTTATTAATATTTTTTGAAGTAAGTATGTTATATTTTTAAATTACATATTTTAACTTTATAAAAAAAAAATATTGTTAGTTATAAAATTTATTATTTTTACAATTCTTAGCAAAATTATTAAGTTTGAGAATGCATCAAATTGACTTATAAAATTAATAATAATCTTATAAATAATAAAAGAGAGAGTATAATTTATCAATTGTATTTCCTTTGTAAAATAACTTTTATTTTATTTTTAATTTTAAGTAATTTATGGAGTGATTATTGAATATATTGTAGTTGAAAATGTACATAAGATCAATATTAACTTTTTAAAAATTAATTTGTGATACTTTTTAAATTTAAAAATAATATGATTCATTTAAATTTTGAAAATAATAAATTTTATAATTCATGGTACTTTTATAATTATATGGACATAAATTAAATAAATTTATATCAATTTTAAATTTGAATACGTTTGAAATTAATTCTTAAAAAAATAAGTCAATATTAATTTTATAATTTAAAAATGAAGTAGTAAAAAGGTCACGTGACAATAATGTCAAGATGTGTATGATTGATGAGTTACCCAGTTAAATGAGGGTGTGAAATGTCATTTTAAATATATAGAGAACGATCTTTTGACTCCGTCACTTTGGGGAGTAAAATTCTATATAGAGATTAAAATAGAGAGTTAAATAAGGATAAGTAAACTATTGGATAATAATTTGTTGATATATTTTTCAAAGTTGGAGATAGAGAATTTATTAAGAAAACTGTTGTGAATGCTCTAACATATTAAGGACATTGAATATGTATGCAACACAAAACATTTCATTAACAAGTTAAAAAAAATGAACAATATAAAAAAAATGAATTTATAAAAAATAAAGATAAGAAAACTAAGGGTGAGATGGTTAAATAACGCGTTGAAGAATATTTTTATATATATAATAAACATATATGATTAATAGAAATTGGTATATAAAATGAGCATATACGATTAAATGATATTTATGGTATATATAATAAGTACTCCCTCCATTTTAAAATCAGAGATATGTTTTAATTTTTTAGAGTCAATTCACGAAATTTTAAATTTTAAAATTGATATGAAATTATTTTGGTTTAGTACAAACAAATATAATAATTATAAACTAACTATAAAGTCAACTTTCAAAACTTGAACGAAATTATATCAATTTTGAGTTTTAGAATTTCGCAAATTGACTCTAAAATCAAAATGTATCTCTAGTTTTGAAGTGGAAGTAGTAAATATAACTAAGTTTTTTCTATATACCAAAATAATTATTTATTTATTTATTTTTATTTATTTATTTGATAATGAGGAGTAATTCCGACTTGCGTCGGACTAAAACTCTCCCGAAAGACTTTCAAAACAGGCTTATGTCTACGGTCTGTGACCCTCATATTGTTTCGAGTGGAAGTCGAACTCAAGACTTTTGAATTTACGGTTAAACTCAAATTCTCTCTTAAACTATTGAGACAATTTTTTATTTTTTTGATTTGGGTTGGGCCATGGCCCACCGCATAGTGTAACGCCGCCTTGTAGTATCTATATATACACGTACATGATTCTTTCTTCTAGTTAATATCTCCAAGAACGTTGTCAAGAATTGACGATATAAGGTTAGTAAGTATATTCAATTCTTCTTCTTGTATATTTTTTTTCCCGTTTTATTGTGTAATTAGATACGTAGGCTTTCATATTCTTTTCGTTTCATAATTAAACTCTCATTTATTTATTTTAAAATTAAAAGTAAATATATTTAATTTTGGAAAATTGAAATAAACTAACTACTTCAAACTTTAATGAAACTCTTTTTGTGGGAGAAGAGAGTAATTAATTAGTTTTATGTAGTTGTTCTTGTTGGCATTGTGATATCATGTTTTTAATTTGCTTGGTTCTTGAATCTTTATTTATTTATTTTTTGCTAAATTTGGTTTTTGAATCTTGATCATTATATATATGCAGTCTCTTCTTGTTTATTTTTATATAAAAAAGACAGTTTCGTTTGATAAATTTATTTATTTTTCATGGGTGTATTTGAATAATATTTTCTCTGCATAATAATCTCTACATGTTTTTTTATGATGAGATTTGATAGTTAAGTTTTTCTTTTTCTTCTTCTTGGACTAAAGAATTTAATCTTTCTTGATTTTCGTGTCATCTTGATTGATATCTCTATACTGTCTTCTTGGTTCAATCTAGTTGTTATGTACGTAGGATATATGTGTGTACCACCCCCACCCCCAACCCTACCCCTACCCCTACCCCTACCCACACACATAAGAATTTATGTATCTTTTGTTTTCATGATGGTTAATTTATGCTCCTTGAACAGCTGGCATTTTGGAAGTTTGATGAACAACGAAAGGTTCGTGAAATCTTGTCTGAATGTTGTGACATCGAAGCCATACGAGAGAGAGCGCCGAATTGAGACCATCAAGAAGTCGTGGTTGATCTCACGGTATGGTTTTCATGTCACAACGTTCGGACAGCGATTTCATCTCCAATAAATACCCAACAACAGTCAGTATGAATTGAGAACTATTTAGGTACGTCCTTTTCAACTCCACTCAATTTGACTCAATATTTTTTTTGGTACCATTATTAATTTTGGGAGTGGTTAAACTTGATAAATTCACTTCATGTCAAATATAATGATATATAATGATGATAGGCAGACAGAAAAATCACCCTCCCATATGCGTGTCAACACTGTATTAGGTATAAAGTAAACTTACCATAAAATTCACTTCATATTGGGTATGGAGTGAACTTACAATAAATTCACTTCATGTTTTTCTGAAATTCTAAAATTCAAAATTTCAAGATTTATGTTAATTTATTTAATTTTGATTAATGAAATAATTAATACCATAATCTACTTAAAAAAATTATTAGTAAGTACCAAATTGTAATTTCGACAATCAAAATAAATTCACATCATAATTACATTTTACTTAATAATGTAATCTGCTTTAAAAAATTATTACCAAGTACCAAACTATAATCTCGACTATCAAAATAAATTCACATCATAATTTGCATTATTACTAGGTACAATAACTAAAAATAATATTTGTTTCGCTAAAATATAAATTAAAAAAAAAATTGAGTGAAAGGTGAAGGGAGATTGTAGTCCATATTACACAAGACACTCCAAAGAAAAGAAAAATGATATTTTCACATAAAAAATTAATATTTGCACATAATTTCTCGTAATCTCACCTCTATGTGAAAGAGATTAGTATAAAAATATCATTTTAACATGTGAAAATATCAGTTAAACTCAAGGCCTCAAAGTAACTTAAGCTGCCCATCTGTGTTCTCACATACCATTTACCCTCATACTGTCCGCATCTAAACCAGCATTACATTACATTCCATCAATAAAGTACAAATCCCAGGCTGTTCAAGCCAACCTGTATGCAATGGCCTCATCTCTACCAGCTAGATTGCAAAATTTCATCTAAATGACATAGACATTTCATAAATTCATTCCCCCAGTGACGAACGCAAATGTCCTTTTCACCCCAGGTACCCTCAATAATTCAACAACACAAGTGACCATATAGTACCTTACCCGAAAACTCCATTTGTCTGAACGAGCCACTACAAGAATTCGGCAATGGCATGTTAGTAGAGCCCGCAGCAACAAAATATCAATGAAAATATCATATCTACCATCATTGTGCGACAAAAAAGAATTAAATTTGATTTCCACATGCCTAAACAGCTAATAGCACAAATGGCCAGATTTTAAAAGACAACCACGGTAACTAGTAACTCGTAAATAATGCAGTGATGCTCATGTATAACAAACAAAGCAACGTGATGCAAAGATAGATTGGTGAGTGAAGATAGGGTGATGAGGACTGATCGTTAAATTCAGATGAATCGACAGCTAGGGGCATTCCGTCACTGTTGAGGCTGCAGGACTGAGGGTTTGAACCGTCCGAGCTCATCATAATGGCACGGAGGACTGCAGAAACCGTGTGGATGTAAGCTGATCGGTTCTTGCTGAGGAGCCATGTCAGTCCCATGAGCTCACAATCTCGACTTTGCATTTTACGGGTTCTGTCATCGGAATTACTTGTATTCCTTGTTTTTTCGTCATTGAGCTACATGAATATATAATACCAGTCATTAGACTATTCATTTCACAAAACAAATTACACTAAAAAAAGAACAAAGAAGAGAGCTTACAAGAAGTATATGATGAACAGACGGTAGATGTTATGTACTCAACATTTTTACAGTTATTTGACACTCTTGAATGCATATCCTATTCTATTTCATAATAAAATAAGAATCTATTTGCTATGCTTTGATCCAATGCAAGAATAAAAGGAAAATAAATATATCATAAATTACACCCAACAAATCACTCTCCTCAATTTAATCCTTGTTCTAAGACGAAGACATTACTAAAAAAACATATAATATACAAAACCAAGAACAACATTGATAATACCGATTTGGGTAAAGGAATAACTAGCCCTTGTTTTCTAGCCCAACTATCTGAATAAACAACAATAAATATATGGAATTTTGCAGTTACAACATCATTTAAGAAACTGTTTTCCAGTAAATATAGACACAAGAAGACATTAACATAAACAAGCTGAGTTAATTCCTAAACCATTTAAATTTAAATCTTAATTGTGTTGGAAATGGGTTTGACAAAATAAATATTAAAGCACTTTGAGGCTTAATTTATTGTAGGACTCACATTCCGTAAATGTCGGGCTTTTGCACAAATGCATTCTCCTCAACGAGGAGTATAACGTGGTATATTTATGTGTTCAAATCCATTAAGAATTGAATGAGAAAATTGACTCTAAAGTCACCTACTTGAAATGTTAAAAACTGCAAAGTCCCACATAGGGCATTCGAGGGAAAAATGAAGTCTTTATATATGGGATGTTTGCTCAATGGGAAGGGACCCAAGGGGCACTCCATTTTTGTGGAAGGGAGAGGACTTAGTCAAGGCTTGGTTCAAACCCATACGCATGCTGCCGTTCGATCGGTCGAGCTCGAGCTCAATTATTTATATTTAGATTAAATATTACTAATATTACAAATAACAATCTTAAAGCAAATTTATTATTCTGTAATTGTAGTATTATTTAATCTGTTAATATTCTGGAAATTGTTTGCATATTAATAGATACTATTCTGTTAATATATATATTCGGGTTCATTATTTATATATCAATATTCTGTTAATTTGTTTTATACAAATTAATGTTACTAACTTTGAATTACAAGTATATTATATGTATTAATTGTTTGCATGCTAATTCAGTTATTCTATATATGCGAGTAATATTATATATATATATATATATATATATATATATATATATATATATATTACATGTAAACTGAGTTTTATATTATGTTCCATGTTATTTTATATTTTGTTACATGAATTGGATTTTAACAAAACTTGTCCAAATATAGAATTCAAATCTGTTAAACAGACATTTGTAAACTGAAAGTTGTAAACACAATTTGGAAAACAGAAATTCTATAAATAGAATTTTCTACGAAATAAAGTATTAACAGAGTTTGTAAACAAATTTTCTACAATAGAAATTTTATAAACAAAATTTTTTGTTTGATTTCTACAAACAAAATTTGTTATTAAATTCTGTTAAATTTTGTACAACAGAAATTTGTTTCTGTTTATTAATAATTGTTTTTTTATAACAGAAATGACATCTACTAGTACCATTCCTACCGTGAGTATGTCTCATAGAGAAAAGCCTGAAAAGTTTAATGGAACTGATTTCAAGCGTTGGCAACAAAAGATGCTCTTCTATCTCACAACACTGAACTTGGCAAGGTTTCTACAAGAGGATTGTCCTACTCTTGTTGAAGGAGAGGCCGACAAGGAAAAAGTGGCTTCTTTGTTGATGCATGGAAACATGCTGATTTTCTTTCTTGAGAACTATGTGATGAATGGTTTAGATAATACATTATATAATGTATATTGTACAATTCAAACCGCAAAAAGAACTTTGGGAATCTTTAGACAAGAAAAATAAAGCGAAGATCTTTGGCATGAAAAAAAATTTATTGTTGGTAGATTTCTTGACTATAAAATGGTAGATTCTAAAGCGGTTATCACTCGGGTTCAAGAATTACAAGTAATTCTACATGACATTCATTCGAAGGAATGTCATTAAGTGATTCATTCAAGTTCACGCAATGATTGAGAAACTTCCACCATCATGGAAAGACTTCAAGAATTATCTGAAGCATAAACGCAAAGAGATGAATCTTGAAGAACTGATTGTGTGACTTAGGATTAAAGAGGACAATCGAGGATCTGAGAAGAAGAGTGGAAAAAACTTCATTGAAGCAAAGGTAAATGTGGTAGAACAAAGGCCAAACAACAACAAAAGGAAGCGTGAAGACAAAGATGCTTTCAAGGCCAAGAAGAAATTCAAAGGCAAGTGCTTCAACTGTGGCATCCAAGGACATAAATCAAGTGAATGTCGTAAGCCAAAGAAGTTCAAGAAAGAACAAAAGCCTCAAGCAAATGTGACAGAACTGGAAAAGCTTTCTGAAAATGTTTCAAACATTAATCTTTCTGCAGTTGTATCTGAATGTAATTTGGTAGGAAACTCCAAAGAAGTACGTGAACACTGGGGCTACTCGCCACATTTGTTCCAATAAATGGATGTTTTCTACTTACAAACCAATAGAAAATGATGATCAATTATTCATGGGAAACTCCTCAAGTTCAAAGGTTGAAGGACGTGGAAAGATTGTACTGAAAATGACATATGGCAAAGAACTGACTTTGAACGAAGTGCTTCATGTGCCAGATATCCGAAAAAATCTAGTTTATGGGTCACTACTTAGCAAGAATGGCTTCAAGTTGGTGTTTGTGTCTGATAAGTTTGTACTTACTAAAAATGATATGTTTATAGGAAAAGGCTACATGACGGATGGGCTCTTTAAGATGAATGTTATGACTGTTGTACCAAAGTCTATTGATAATAATAAAATTAATTCTTCTGCTTACTTGTTAGAATCTTCAAATATATGGCATGCTAGATTAGGACATGTTAATTATAATACTTTGCGTAGATTAATTAATTTAGAATTCTTGCCTAAATTTGATATTAATCAAAAATATAAATGTAAAATTTGTGTGGAATAAAAAATGACAAGATTACCCTTTCATTCTGTTGAAAGAAAAACTGAACGTCTAGATTTAATTCATACTGATATATGTGACTTAAAGTTTGTGCAAACAATAGGTGGGAAAAAATATTTCATTACCTTTATTGATGATTTCACAAGATATTGTTATGTATATTTGCTAAGAAGCAAAGATGAGACTATAGAAATGTTTCAACTTTATAAAAATGAAGTTGAAAATCAATTTAGCAAAAAGATTAAAGCAATAAGAAGCGATAGAGGTGGTGAATATGAATCACCATTTGAAGAGATATGCTCTACTCATGGTATTATTCACAAAACTACTGCTCCTTATTCACCTCAATCTAACGGTATTGATGAACGCAAGAACCTAACATTGAAAGAAATGTTGAATGCTATGTTAAACAGTTCTGGAGCACTCCGGAATTTGTGGGGGGAAGCTTTGCTTTCTGCAAATTATATTCTTAACAAAGTACCTCATTAAAAAACTCATAAAACACCTTATGAATTATGGAAAGGTCATAGACCTTGCTATAAATACTTAAGAGTGTGGGGGTGTCTAGCAAAAGTGATTGTTCCTAAACCTAAAAAGGTTAAAATAGGACCAAAAACAATTGACTGTGTATTCATTGGTTATGCAAATAACAGCAGTGCTTATCGCTTTCTTGTTCATAAATCTGAAATTTCTGATATTCATGTTAATACGTTTATTGAATCAAGAGATGCATCATTCTTTGAGAATATTTTTCCATATAATGAAAATAAAGATTCAAATTCAAACAAAAGACCTTTGGATGCTACTAGTAATAATCCTGAAAATATAGACAAAGAGTCTGTATTGGATGAACCTAGACGTAGCAAAAGGGCAAGGACTTCAAAATCTTTTGGTCCGGATTTTTTAACATTCTTGTTAGGAAACGATCCTCAAACGTACAAGGAATCAATATCCTCTCCATATGCTTCTCATTGGAAAGAAACAATTAATAATGAAATTGAGTCCATTATGCAAAATCATACATGGGAATTGGTGGACCTTCCACCTGGTTCAAAACCCTTAGGGTATAAATGGATCTTCAAAAAGAAGATGAAAGCTGATGGTTCAATTGATAAATATAAAGCAAGGCTTGTTGTTAAAGGCTATAGACAAAAGGAAGGATTGGATTATTTTGACACTTATTCACCTGTTACAAGAATTACATCTATTCGAATGTTAATAGCAATAACATCTTTAAATAGACTTGAAATACATCAAATGGATGTAAAGACTGTATTCTTAAATGGTGAATTAGATGAAGAAATATATATAGAACAACCTGAAGGTTTCATTGCTCCTGGACAAGAGAGGAAGGTATGTAAACTTGTTAAATCCTTGTATGGATTAAAACAAGCACCAAAACAATGGCATGAGAAATTTGATAATGTTATGTTATCAAATGGATTTAAAATCAATGAGTGTGACAAATGTGTTTATGTCAAAAGCACTCATAAGGAATATGTCATTGTTTGTCTTTATGTGGATGATATGTTAATCATGGGTAGCAACAATGATGTTATCAACTCTACCAAACGTATGTTGTCAAATAAGTTTGACATGAAAGACTTGGGGATTGCTGATATAATATTAGGAATCAAGATTTCTAGAACATCTGATGGAATTATATTATATCAAACTCATTATATTGAAAAATTACTTGGAAAAATTTAAGAAGTATAATATAATTCTAAATAAGACCCCAGTTGATATAAATCTTCATCTAGCTAAAAATGAAGGTGATAACATATCTCAACTAGAATATTCTAGTATAATAGGCAGTTTAATGTATGTCATGAACTGTACTAGACCAGATATAGCTTATTCGGTAAGTAAGCTAAAGTCGGTATACGAGCAATCCAGGTAAAGATCACTGGAAAGCTATTTTAAGAGTTTTGGGATATTTAAAACATACTCAAAAATATGGACTGCACTATACAAGATATCCAGCAGTATTGAAAGGATATAGTGATGCTAATTGGATATTTGACAATAAAGACTCAAAATCCACAAGTGGATATGTCTTTACCCTTGGAGGAGCAGCAATATCTTGGAAATCCTCAAAACAAACGTGTATTGTAAGGTCTACAATGGAATCAGAATTTATTGCGTTAGACAAAGCTAGAGAAGAAGCTGAGTGGCTTCGTAATTTCTTAGAGGATATTCCAAATTGGTCAAGACCTGTGCCAGCTATATGTATACACTGTGATAGCCAATCAGCAATTGGAAGAGCACAGAATCATTTATATAACGATAAGTCACGTCATATATGAAGAAGACATAATACCGTTAGACAATTTCTCTCAAATGGAATTATCTCAATTGACTATGTAAAGTCAAAAGATAATATTGCGGATCCGTTTATAAAAGGTTTAACAAGAGAGCAAGTGGAAAGATCATCGAAGGGAATGGGTTTAAAGCCTATTGTTTAAATAAGAGTCGTCATAGTGGCAACCCAACCTAGCTGACTAGAGATCCCAAGATCTAGGTTCAATGGACAAACCAAACTATGTAGTACTCAGTAAAGCACTGTGAAGTTATTTAATCCTAACCATTCCTAAGATGAGACAGTGCACATCTGCCGCGAGAATTAGGATAAGTTACGCTTTTAATGACTTTTATATCTTGAAATACGTTCAAGTGGAGTATTGCAGGATACTCTTGATAAAAGTCACCTACGTGAGTAAGAAGGAGGCCACTTCTATGAGAATTTTGAAGGCTGAATTCTCTAATATACTCACGGAACCAAGAGGTGTTTCAAGACCAAAATGAACACAAACGTGAGAACCAACTATGTCTGAAGAGATATTTTGTGAATTCTATTATCTTAGTTTACACGAAAAGCTGACAGTTCAAAGACATCAAGTCTACTGATTAGCCAAGTAAATTCAATATATTTTACTAGGGCAAGTTCAAAGCCACTAGGCTACTTAACCTGATGAAATATCTTTTCTCATGTACTCGAACTAGATTTATTGGGATGTGAAGTAGACAAACATTGCAAGGGAAACCATTTTCATTCCTTTTAGCAATTGAGTTATGGGTACTAAATTAGTTAGTGATAAGTCATAACTACTTAATTTTCTACTGTCAATTTATCCTTCTAGTCACACAACAGGAGAAAAAAATATCACATACAGAGAGAACTAACCGCAATAATTACACTTCACAAACTATATCGAGAGATGAAGTAGATCTAGCTTATGTTACCAATTTTCAACTTTTTCCTATCAAGATGTATTGGCATGTACTTCTATCATATTCAACTATAAAACCAGACTAATCAGTTATCAAAAAGAAAAAGGTGTTATAATCTTGCTACATTTTAGCAATATTGTAATGTACTACAAACCAATGTTACCTAGATTGCAATTCGATGTAGTAGTGGAACGAAAAACGTCACAATCTATGGTACTTGAGAGCTGATGAGGGTAGGTTTCTTCAGGTTCTTTTGGTATAAAGTGGTATGTTAGAATAACTTTCTTAAAAAAACGGTTAAATCCAGTTAATGTCGCAACATGCTACACTATGTCAAGTTCTTATCGGACGCCCACAAGGTGCTCACTTGGTGACACTAGTTGATATTTTTTAGTTTTCTTACCAATATTAGCTCATTTCTGATACAGAGTTTTAGATTTATATATGTAATAACTAAGCTTATAATAAATATGTCAGATATTTTGAAGGAATGTTATATATATAAGCGATCTTAGTCTTTCATTATATTTAATCCTAGCCATTGTTTGTAAGACCTAGTGACTATATAATGATGTCCCTATTTTGCAAAGTCATAAACCATAGTTGTAATCATTTTGTGGAATAAAAGTATTGGTCTCTTGTTACTAAATAGGCAAAAGATGTTTCGGATCACTAAATGTTTCGTAAGTAAAATGTTCTATGTTATTTACTAACATGTTACTGTTTTTTCAATCCCAAAATAAACTTACTAATTTTATTTTGGTTTGTCCCAAAATAATGGGAAATGGTAAGAGAATTAAATTGTTGGGATTGCAAATATATAGCCTAGCATTGTTCCTCAACACATGTTATGTTTTCAATTTTAGACCAGTTCTCTTCAATGCTTTGACTTTTCAATACTAGCCTCCAATTATATACTCATTTTTGTCTGTTTCAAAATTTCAATTAAACATTCATGGCTTAGTTTCTAATATCACCTCAAGTATTAAATATAACTTTGGTTATCTTACTATTTTTTGCCCAATAAATAACACTCTCTTTTTCTAATACAAGAATAATATAGGCAATTGATATACTCCCTCTGTTCCTTAATATAAGTCGTTTTAGAGAAATGTATATAAGTTGTTTGAGAATTTCAAGTAAGCATTAATTGCTTAGTTTCCAATATTATCAAAAGTATTAAATGTAACTTTGATTCTCTCACTATTTTTTGTCCAATAAATAACAAACTCTTCTTTCAATACAAGGGCAATATAGACAATTGATATTATAGTTAATGTTATACAATCATTACTTTAATACTTGTGCACAACCCTAAAACGACCTATATTAAGGAACGGAGGGAGTAATATTTAATGATATTCAATTATTTCCTTAATATTTGTGCACAATTCTAAAACGACATATATTAAGGAACGGAGAGAGTATTTAAATTAAATAAAAAAACAATAAATAAATGCAGTACATAGAGAATTAGAAACAGGGGAATTGTGATAAACATCGGGGAGAGAGAGAATTATGGGAAAGAGGGGGAATTATGATAGATGTAGAGGAGAGAGAAAGAATTATAGGAAAGAGAAATAATAGAGACCTTCAAATTTTGGACTAGTTATAATTAGTCAAATTAGTGACAAATTGAAAAAACATAATAGTGTAAAAAATAGAATTAGGATGTTAATTTTTGGAGTAATAAATACAGAATTAGGACGTTTATTTTGGGACCAATAAATAATAAGAACCCCTATGTTTGTAAATAATTATTTATATTGACAATGTATCTCCCGTTAGTCAACGAGATCTTACTTTGGTTAAAATTGAGGCCCCTAGGAGGTTGGGTCCCTTAAGTTTTGGGTTTGATTTTTACTAAGTTCATGTTTGTTTGCAATAATTATAATTTTAGAATTATATTTTCATATATTATAATCTCAAAATTATTAATCTTAGGATTAAATAGTCATAGTCACATGTTCGTATAGAATGAGATTATTCGTGGAATAATTTAAAATAATCTCATGTTACATTTATTTTGTCCAACATGGATTATAATAAGTGATTGGACGTTAAACAGTCCACATTCCAAGTCATTTTGTTATTCTTGCACCAATAGTATTAAGTCTAATTTTCAAAACATACAAGAAACTTAGGATTAATAATTTAATCCAAGTGTTATTCTTGCAAAACCAAACATGATGTAAGACCCCAACTTATTATAAATAAAATTGAATTTTCCTTTATTCATTATTCTAAATTAATAAGGGTTAATTTGATATAATTCTTTGGTTATGAGTGAAATGTGCAAAGTTTACAAAATAAGCAAGTGGTTATAAAATATTCATTATTGTCGGGGAATATTCGTTTGGTCGTGGAATATTCTTTTTGTCGGGAATCTCAAATGCGTAGCGATCATTGGTGGGCCCCATAACGGAAAAGCGGTTGGATGAAGGAAAGCGACAAAGATTGAGTTTTATAAATAACGACGTAAATTGTTACCGAATTAACTTTGTTGGGTTACTCGGTGGTTAAAATCTGATGTCTGGCGTGGTTGCACAAAGATTATTGAATTATTGATCCTTACGTGAAGAAGGTACTACTCAATAATTGTTACGTAATTCTTTATTCAATATTATATTTTATTGATTCAATAATTCTTTGCGTTGATATTTTGTATTGCTGTTTGTTTCAATAATTGTCATTACACAGTATTTTCCATTATCAAATCAATAATTCATATTATTTGAATAATATTATCAGATAACATTATTGGCAATGTCTAGAAAGTTCTATCTAAGGAGAGGTTTGGTCACCTAATTGCTCGCCAGTAAGGAGAAATCTTTATGGAAACCCCCCTCTTTCACAGGAGCTACGGTTATCGATCTTGTGATTCTGTAATATTATTTTTGAATAATTAATTATTGATTATTATGATAAAGAAAATATTTATTTTATGTGGATATAGATGGAGAAAATTTTAATGTGACAATTGTTGAAAATTAATATTTTATCTTTTTACGATAAAATAATTCATTTAGATATATTATTTTAATAATATATTAACGATGATATTTTTATAATGAATGTGGGATATATGAGTATATGAGGAGGAAGAGTATTTTTATGGCATTAAATGTTTAATATATGTTTTTGTGTGTCGGTGGACACAATTCTTGACCGAAAATTTATTATAGACTGTAAAATTGCCCGTTTGTGGATTTCGGTCAATTTCTGTTTGGAATTTGGAAAACGTTTCTTCTACAAAGTTGTAGAGAATGGAATTTCCCATGGAAAATCGCGAGTTTTGAATTTTTCTGATAACCGAGCTATTTTCTACGAATTATTGAAGTTTCGGAAGATAAAATAATTTTTATTAAATTAATGGGTGGGACCCACTTTTTGGTAGGTGTTGAATGCACATGGGCTGCTGAAAATTTTCAGAAATTGGTGGCTAGCTTGTTGCGTAGAAGTAAGAATAAGAATAATAATATTTTATTATTTAGTTTCCTTTGGCGTTCTAGCATTTTCCTATAAATAGACGCCTAGGTTAGAATTGAAAATCACACCAGAAATAAGTTTTCTTTCTCTCTATATTGTCGGCGTATTTTAGTGAGTATTTTGATACTTTGAGAGTTTCTATTCAAGACAAGTTTCGCTTACTTTATATCAGAAATACAATCGTAATACGGTTATTTTGAGGTAAGGGTATTACTTTTCTTCTTAAATGATATTTTTCTTCAATATCATTATAGGAAGTATTGGTGAATTTTTTATCAAATTTGGAACTTGTTGTGTTGGGGTTCTTATTCACGATATACAAGCACTATTCACGTATACGACAATTATTCACGAATACTAAGACTATTCACCGAAAAATAAAAATTTTCTTTTTGTCCAAAATATCTATTCGGATACTAGCTTTGATTGTATCCATGTTTTGATCATTCTTGAATTTTACACCAATATGATTATTTTCAAGTATTTTTGGACATGGGTAAAACAAAGTACGAATCCTTAATCCCTAATCCTTGTTATTTTGTTTCCTTTGGATTCGTTTCTTTAAAAATATTTTTCATCATCCTCGATCCTAAATGGTGATATAAATGAATATCTTTGGCACTGAAGGCAAAAAAGATGAGCGATTAAGCGATGAATATCTTTGGCACTGTAGTGCAGTAAAAGATGAGCAGTGTTGAGATGAACATGACCAATTTGGTCATATATAAATGAATATCTTTGGCACAGTGCAAAAGATGATTAAACATGTATATTGATTGTTATTACGGGGATGAACTATTGATGATGGACTTTTAAACCTTAAAAGACGGTAGAATTCTTTCTCTACGTGACTCTTCTAATGGATTCTTCAAGCTTTCATTTGCATTTGTTGATCTAAAACTTGTTGTCTATTGTATTCTATTAGATTTTTCCTGTTGAAGACTAACGATAATTTGTTGTATATTACTTAGTCATAATATTCTTTCTTTGGGCTAGTTGAGCTCACCCTTTTCCTTTTGTTCCATTTTTCTTCTCGGGAGGTAAGAACATAGCGAGGATCGAGTCGGGGTATGGAGTGATGGTTCTAGGAAGATGTTTTAGTCATCCTCACTATTTACGTAAAATAGTGTATGAATAATTAATGAGGACTTATTTGGGTGTGTATATTATACAGAAGACAATATTTGTATTCAAACTCACAGTTGTATTGTCGTATTCTACACGACATACGTATTATCAAAGTTGTAATTTGCTTTCTATACCATGTATTTTGGCGACTCGAATGGTGTTGTATACCTATTTTGGGGCGTCACGGATTTGGTATCGAGCTTAGGGATATTATCTCTAGCGGAGATGGGGAATAGAACTAGGAGGGAGAGACGAGTAAATCCTTCGCTAGTGTGTCCAACCTAAGCTTATTTGTTGGCTCATTCATAATATAGGATATTATGTGATATGTTAATTTGTTTAATTAACCCTTGTTTTATGGCAGTATTTAAGAATGGCTGCTGAGAACGTTAAACAATGGAGTTTATGAGACCGTGGAGACGCAGTACTCACCAACGAGGAGAACGTGCAACAGGCTGGCAATGTTCCTCCTGTGAACAACGCCACTGAGCAAATGATGAACGACGGGATGTTTAGAAGCTTTTTGCAGTTCATGCAAAATCAGACGAGGGAGACTCGTGTACAAAATACGGGAGGAAATGATAGTAACGTGCGGTTTGTCACGGCCAAACAATTCAAAGAGTTGGGACCACCAGATTTCCATGGAAAGCCGGATCCGATCAAGGCAGAAATGTGGGTCAAGCAAATTACCAAGATATTCGATGTCTTGGGGTGCACGGAGGAACAGAAGGTTCCATTCGCCACCTTTATGGTTTCGTGGTGAAGCAGATTACTGGTGGGAATCTGTGAAGCGCACTCTGACCGGATGCACTTAACATGTCTTGGGAAAGATTTTGAAGCTGTTCAATGACAAGTACTTTCGAGAAAGTATTCATCATATGAAGGAGGTAGAGTTTATTAGACTCGAGCAAGAACAACATGACGGTGTCTCGAAGACGAGGCAAGGTTTATGAAATTATCGTGTTTGCACCTCATTTGGTGGAGAATGAGGAGCGAATTACGCGTATGTTTTCGAGAGGTCTAAAACCGTAGATTCGTCAATACCTTATCTCTCATAAATTTTCTCGTATTCAGATGTTGTCAATGAGGGCTCGATTATTAGAGTGAGATAGTGAGTATACTCAACCGAGGGACCACAATCGAGGTAGTCATCGAGCGATGATAACAAATGAGGAGGAAAGAATACGGACAAAGGCGGTAACCACTCGGTGGTAATCGTGGACATGATAATAGGAGAGGTGACTCAAGTGGAAATTTCGGAAAGAGAAGATTCAACAATGACGGGGAAGATATCAATGGCGACCAAAGACCAACAACAAATGCTGGGGAGGAGAGCGGCCTTGATTAGATGTTACAAATGCGGGAAGGAGGGACATATCACCAAAGCGCCCACAACAATCCAAGGTATGTTACAACTGTGGAAAGGAAGGCCACATCGCTTCGAGATTGTACTTATCGCGAAACCAAGTTCAAAGAGGAGTGGTGATTCCAAAGGTCGTCCGGATAAGTCGAAATCGGCCGGTTCTGGAAGAACGTTTGTCGTGATTGGACAAAACGTGAGGAACCCAAACGAGGTGATCACGGGTAAGCTAATCTTGAATTCTTATGAAGTTTATACCTTACTAGATCTGGGTTCTACCCATTCTTTTATCTCTCGCCTTGTGCTCAACGTTTAAACTTGACTCAGGAGAAATTAGATTTTGATTTATCTGTTGAAACTCAGTTGGGTGAAACCTTCGTTACATCTACAGTTTATAAATCTTGCATGATCCAAGTTGGCACTATCACATTACCTGTTGATCTTATCTCTTTAAAGATACTTGCTTTTGATGTGATTTTAGGAATTGATTGGTTAACCACTCATCATGCCAAAATTGATTATTTTCGTAAGGTTGTTAGTTTTCATATTCCTAACCAACTTGTCATACGAATTCAAACCACTAAACCACTAAAATCAGTCACTGTCATATCAAGCCACAAAGCTATTCGTTTATTGAAAAACGGATGTCAAGCTTTCTTAGCCCATGTTATGGATTTGAATAAAGACAAGTCGATTTGAATAATATTTACGTGGTTAGAGAATTCTCTAATGTATTTCTCAAGAGCTTCCGGTGCCTACCCCGAGCGTGATGTTGAATTCTTTATTGACCTTCTGAAAAGTACAAAGCCCATTTCTAAAACCCCATATCGAATGGCTCTATTGAACTTCGGGAGTTAAAAGTCCAACCACAGGAGTTATTAGACATCGGTTTCATTAAATCTAAAACGTCTCCTTGGGTGGTGCTCTGTTTTATTAAGTAAAGAAGAAAAGACGCGGAGTATGCGACTTTGTATTGACTATCGAGAATTGAACCATGTCACCATCAAGAATAGGTATCCGCTACCTCGCATTGATGACCATTCGACCCGATTACAAGAAGCGCAATTCTATTCAAAGATCGATCTTCGCTCGGATATCATCAATTTGAAGATTAAAAGCGAGGATATTCAAAGGCGGCATTCAGGACTCGATACGGGCATTATGAATTCTTGGTCATGTCTTTTGGATTGACTAATGCTCCTGCTGCTTTCATGGATATGATGAACCGTGTATTTAAGGAATATTTGGATCAATTCGTTGTTGTCTTTATTGATGACATCCTCATCTATTCCAAAAGCCGTGAAGATCATGAGCACCATTTGAAGCTGGTACTACAAAGACTTCGTGAACACAAGCTTTATGCCAAGCTGAAGAAATGCGAGTTCTGGCTTGAGGAAGTAGCATTCCTTGGGCACATGGTATCAAAACAAGGAGTATCTCATTGACCGGACGAAGATTGAAGCAATACAAAGTTAGAACAACCAAGTTTGGATCAAGTCTGTGACTTTACGGGCTTATTTGGTTATTATCGGAGATTTGTGGAAGGATTTTCTCGAATCGCTACTCCGTTAACTCAGCTAACTCGGAAGGATGCAAAATTCTTATGGAGCGAGGAATGCGAGAAGAGCTTCCAAGAGCTCAAGAGGAGACTCATTTCAGAGACTGTTTACGACAATACCATCTGGTTCAGATGGATTTGTTATCTACAACGATGCTTCTGGAAAGGGGTTAGGATGTGTTCTCATGCAACATGGGAAAGTCATGGCCTATGCCTCACGACAACTCAAAGAATATGAGAGGAATTATCCTACTCATGATCTGGAGTTGGCAGCAGTCGTGTTTGCGTTGAAGATATGGAGACACTACTTATACGGGGAGAAAGTAGAGATTTATACGGATCATAAAACCTCAAATATTTCTTCACCCAAAAAGAACTCAACATGCGGCAACGACGTTGGTGGAGCTCATTAAAAGATTACGATCACACTATTCAATATCATCACGAAAAGCGAACGTAGTAGCCGCGCATTAAGTAGAAGATCATATGCAAGTACTGAGTGCGATATTGTCAACGCAAAGGCCCATTTTGTATGACTTGCAAAGGATGGAGGTAGAATTAAAGACTCGGGGACCCACATAATGATGGCGAATATACAAGTAGAACCAGACTTTAATCGATAAAGTTAAAAAGCCGCTCAAGCTATAGACACAGAAAACGATGCGTATGAAGAAGAAAGTGCAAGAAGGAGCTATTCAGGAAGCAAGACTTGATGAGGAAGGAATAGTTCGAGTCAATTCTAGACTTTGCGTTCCTAACGATTCTGACCTGAAGTATAAAATCATGATGGAGGCACACAACACCCCGTTTGCAATCCATCCTGGGAGTACCAAAATGTATCATGATATTCGACATACATTTTGGTGGAACAATATGAAGAGAGAAATTGCGGAGTTTATCTCAAGATGTTTAACCTGTCAACGTGTAAAAGTGGAGCATCAAGTGCCAAAAGGTCCATTGCAACCACTTGAGATTACGGAATGGAAATGGGAACACATTACTATGGATTTTGTTACAGGTCTTCCCAAAGTTTCTCAAGGCGTAGATGCAATTTGGGTTATTGTTGATAGATTAACCAAGTCTGCCCATTTCTTACCGATACGAGAGACTTATCCCCTTGAACGTCTTGCTCGTATGTACGTGAATGAGATTGTACGATTGCATGGCATGCCAATATCCATAGTTTGGATCGTGACCGAGATTCACTTCAAGATTTTGGTTTAGCTTACGAAAGCTATGGGCGCGGATTTACGATTGATTCAAAGATACCATCCTCAAACCGGACGGACAATCGAGAGAGGACTATTCAAACCTTGAAGATCTATTAAGACTACGTGTCCTAGATTTCAAAGGAAGTTGGGATAAGTACCTACCATCGGTGGAATTCTCCTACAACAACAGATTATCAAGCAAGTATAGGCATGGCTCCATTTGAGGCGTTGTATGGACGAAAATGTCGCTTCTCGATATCTTTGGGACGAGGTGGGAGAAGCAACATTGTTGGGACCGAATTAGTACGCATGACTACGAGAAAAGATCCAAATGATTCGACAACGTATTCAAACTTCACAAGATCGACAAAAGAGTTATCTTGATCTTCATAGAAAGGACGTGGAGTTTAATATTGGAGATCATGTATTATTACGTATTGCTCCATGGAAAGGAGTTACAAGATTTGGGGAAAGAGGAAAGCTCTCAATCAAGGTTTGTTGGTCCATTTGAGATCCTCGACCGAATAGGAAGCGGAGCCTATAGACTCGCGTTACCTCCAAGTATGTCTCGTGTTCACAATGTATTCCACATATCTATGCTTCGTAAATATGTGAAAGACCCGAACCACATTATTGCATTAGAACCGGGCACGAGATAGTGAAGATTTAACCTACGAGGAGATACTGTTGAGATTTTGGATAGGAAAGAGCATGTCTTACATACGAAGGTTATACCACAAGTTAAGGTTTTGTGGAGAAACCATGCAATTGAGGAAATGACATGGGAGTTGGAATCGGAGATGAAAGCGAGGTACCCTCACCTTTTCGATATACCAGTATGCGTCACGTCAATTTCGAGGGACGAAATTTCATAAGGAGGGAGGTTGTAAGACCCCAACTTATTATAAATAAAATTGAATTTTTCTTTATTCATTATTCTAAATTAATAAGGGTTAATTTGATATAATTCTTTGGTTATGGGTGAAATGTGCAAAGTTTACAAAAAATAAGCAAGTGGTTATAAAATATTCATTATAATAGGGAATATTCGTTTGGTCGTGGAATATTCTTTTTGTAAGGAATCTCCGTCTGACCAGTAGCTTGATCATTGGTGGGCCCCATAACGAAAAAACGCTTGGATGAAGGAAAGCGACAAAGATTGAGTTTTATAAATAACGACGTAAATTATTACTGAATTAACACTGTTGTTGGGTTACGGTGGTTAAAATCTGATGTCTGGCGTGGCAGACAAAGATAGCTTTACCAGGTATTACATGATATTATTGAATTATTGATCCTTACGTAAGAAGGCACTACTCAATAATTGTTACGATGAATTCTTTATCAATATTATATTTTATTGATTCAATAATTCTTTGCGTTGATATTTTGTATTCATTGTTGTTTCAATAATTGTCATTACGGTATTTTCCATTATCAAATCAATAATTCATATTATTTGAATAATATTATCGAGATAACATTATTGGCAATGTCTAGAAAGTTCTGTCTAAGGAGAGGTTTGGTCACCTAATTGCGCGCCAGTAATGAGAAATCCTTATTGGAAAGTCCCTTCTTTCCTGGGAACCGCCTGGTTGTCAGTACTGTGATTCTGTAATATTATTTTTGAATAATTAATTATTGATTATTATGATAAAGAAAATATTTATTTTATGTGGATATAGATGAAGAAAATTTTTAATGTGACAATTGTTGAAAATTAATATTTTATCTTTTTCTGATAAAATAATTCATTTAGATATATTATTTTAATAATATATTAACGATGATATTTTTATAATGAATGTGGGATATATGAGTATATGAGGAGGAAGAGTATTTTTATGGCATTAAATGTTTAACATATGTTTTGTGTGTCGGTGGACACAATTCTTGACCGAAAATTTATTATAGACTATAAAATTGTCCGTTTGTGGATTTCGGTCAATTTCTGTTTGGAATTTGGAAAACTTTTCTTCTACAAAGTTGTAGAGAATGGAATTTCCCATGGAAAGTCGCGAGTTTTGAATTTTTCTGATAACCGAGCTATTTTCTACGAATTATTGAAGTTTCGGAAGATAAAATAATTTTTATTAAATTAATGGGTGGGACCCACTTTTTGGTAGGTGTTGAATGCACATGGGCTGCTGAAAATTTTCAGAAATTGGTGGCTAGCTTGTTGCGTAGAAGTAAGAATAAGAATAATAATATTTTATTATTTAGTCTCCTTTTAGCGTTCTAAAGATTTTTACATAAATAGGCGCTTTTAGGTTAGAATTGAAAATCACACCGAAACAAGTTTTCTTTCTCTCTATATTGTTTGCGTATTTTAGTGAGTATTTTGATACTTTGAGAGTTTCTATTCAAAGACAAGTTTTATTTCGACTTTATATCAAAAAATCTGAGTTAAATACGGTTATTTTGAGGTAAGAGGTATTACTTTCTTCTTAAATGATATTTTTTCTTCAATATCATTATGTCAAGTATTGGTGAATTTTTTTATCAAATTTGGAACTTGTTGTGTGTGGAGTTCTTATTCACGATATACGACATTTATTCACGAATCTGACTTATTCATAGAAAAATAAAAATTTTTCTTTTGTCCAAAATATCTATTCGGATACTAGCTTTGATTGTATCCATGTTTTGATCATTCTTGAATTTTACACCAATATGATTATTTTTGAAGTATTTTTGGACATGGGTAAAACAAAGTCACGAATCCTTAATCCTTAATCCTTGTCATTTTATTTCCTTTGGATTCGTTTCTTTAAAAATGTTTTCATCATCCTCGATTCCTAAATGGTGATATAAATGAATATCTTTGGCTTTTGTAGTACAAAGATGAACGATTAAGCGATGAATATCTTTGGCTGTAGTGCAAAAGATGAGCAGTGTTGAGATGAACATGACTAATTGGTGATCTAAAATGAATATCTTTGGCACTGTAGTAAAAAGATGATTAAAGATGTATATTGATTGTTATTACTGAGGGATGAACTATTGATGATGGACTTTTAAACCTTAGAAGGCGGTAGAATTCTTTCTCTACGTGACTCTTCTAATGGATTCTTTATTCCATTGCATTTGTTGATCTAAAACTCATTTGTCTATTGTATTCTATTAGATTTTTTCCTGTTGAAGACTAACGATAATTTGTTGTATATTATCTTAGTCATAATATTCTTTCTCGGGCTAGTTGAGCTCACCCTTTTTCTTTTGTTCCATTTTTCTTCTCGGGAGGTGAGAACATAGCGAGGATCGAGTCGGGGTATGGAGTGATGGTTCTAGGAAGATGTTTTATTTTATCCTCACTATTTACGTAAAATAGTGTATGAATAATTAATGAGGACTTATTTGGGTGTGTATATTATCTGAAGACAATATTTGTATTCAAACTCTCAGTTGTAGATTGTCAGTATTCTACACGACATCCGTATTGTCAAAGTTGTAATTTACTTTCTATACCATGTATTTTGGCGATTTCGAATGGGTGTTGTATCAGATACCTATTTCAAAAAGGCGTCACACATGATCCAAGTGGGTAATTTTGTATTATTATTTTTTTTGAGACTTTTTTTCCTTAGTAATATAAGCCAAAATACTGAGTACCACATCGATATGAGAGGGACTTGTAAATCTATTTAGCACCTCCCTAAGTAATCATAAAGTTGGCTATGGCAAAGCGTGTTTGACACTCGCTTCAAACTAGCGTGGAACAAGAACAGCATCAATGAGCATAATTGTTGAGAGAATAGCATGTGAGGCAGTATAATAAGAAAAAAAACTATAGAACTTTCCCAAATCTTAGACAATGCATAGAAAATAGAGACTCAATAAACCCTAATCACCCAATAAAACAACTCCCTTCATACTACCTCCATTAAACCTAAAAATTCTCGAATCTATTTCACATACACCCAAGTCCAAATTGTAGAACCTGTAATTTATTTTTAAGCTTTAAATAAATAAAGCCTTTGTTTTGTAGTCTTTTTGTCTTCGTGTTCTCTCTTTTATCTACTGCTATCTGGCGCCAAAGAAGACGGTTGTTCCTCTAAAATCCCCAAATTTCGATCCTCCAAAACCCTAGAATTTTCCCAATCGAATTTCAACGGAAAAATGTCTTCGGTGCCATCATCGTCCGCTTCTTCATCTTCACAATTCACGTATTCGAACGACGGATCCTATTTTCCCATGCCATTTCACCTCCAACAACAACCACAACCTCAGCCGCAGCCCTACCCAACGATGCATTATACTCCGGCCCCGCCGGCCGTGAAAGTCGTTATTTCTCCTTCTGTATATCCTGCTCCGGCCGCCGTCCAAGGCGTTTACACGTTGCCGCAGTACCAGCAGGTAATTACATTGATTTTTTGACTAAATTGCAAATCTAACCCTTTTATTTGTCATGTTAAACTTATTTTTTAGCACAAGTCTCCCTCATAGATACATTAGTAATGCAAAACTGTTCTTTCGTCCTTTTCCGTTGATAATAAAACAATTAATGTTAATTGAATTTGACAAAAAAATATTAACTTATTATTCTCTTGCATAAATTAAGGTTATTATAGTGCTAATAGGCGTGTCATCCCCAAGGTGGCAATCGAATTATCCGCTCCATTTCAGTGGTGGAACCAAAATATTTTTAGAAGGGTCAAAATACATCAGTTAAAAAATTTTATTTATTGACATTTGGAGTGCTTCTTTCAAATTTATTTTGCCCAATTATAGTATTTCACAACATCCTATTTCAACCCTTGTCAACCTTTGAGTTGTGAGTCTAATGAATTTAAATATATATATATATATATATATATTTATTTAATTTCCTCCGAACTATGAGACTATTAATAAAACTTTGAAGTTTTTAGTCAATTGATTAGCTACTTTTATGGATAAGTTACAAATTATAATATTATAAATTCAAAACCTTATATTGTGGTTCTGGTCATTTTCTTTGGAGACAACTGAGAGGAGCGACTCAAAACAAGAAAATGAATTAAGATATTCTCATTTACAAAAAATTAATACCAAGGTATGAATAAATCAGCAAGACAAATGAGTGAAATATTAATTATCAAACTTTTTTAACATTATTTTATCTTATAGTAATATTGTTAATTTATTATAGGTGGAAGGACATGAGAAAGAAAATGAATTAATACCATCTCATAACAAAGATCAAATTTAACTAATATTAGCATGCTTCATATTCCAGGTTGGGGGTCATATGACCCCTTGGCCCCTAGTTCGCCAAAGGTGCTCCATTTGCAACACTAATTTAAAACCTACGACTACTTGTAACTTTAATTTCACAAAACATGATTTGGTTGATATGAATTTTAGCCCTAATTTAAAATCCATGGTTTGATTAAGATGAATTTGAACCCTAATTTGAGACCTCTTAGCTTACATTTGTCTCTTCTCAATCGTAAATGCGAATTTTGTTGCCCTTAAATGTATCTCAAATAGGTTTAACTACCATAATGACTATAATAACCTTACTTTATGCATGAATAATATGTCAGCACTTTTTGTCAAATTTAATTTGAGGGAACAATTTTGCACAGCTAATATATCTATGATGGAGACTTGTGCTATGAAAATAGTTTAAGGAACACTTGCAAAAATATAACAAATAGGAGGGTTAGAATTGCAATTTAGTTTGATTTTTCTTATTTCTATTTAGTTTCACTTAGTACAAGCACAGTCATATACATACTCCAAAGTATGGTGTAGCAGTTGGTGAGTCTACATTCTTATTCAATTTGATTTTCTTTATCAAACTTGAGATATTCAGTTGGTGAGTCCAACTTGAGATATTTTCAAATTAAAAAAAATGAGGTGATTCATTTAACTTTTGAAAACAATAAAACTTCTAAATATTGTAATTAGTAATACTATTTAGATAGTTTACAATTTTTATAATTGTATTTTCTAAAACTAAATTGATTCATATCAAGTTTGAATTCAATATTATTCCAAATTGACTTCAACAAGTCAATGTTGCTCCTATATTTTGGAACGGAGGAAGTACACTATTATATCTTCAAATGTGAATTTCATTTGTAAGCATATTATATATATATATATATAATATTCATAACTAATGTGAATTGGTATGTATAATCTGATAATATGTATGCCTCATTGTTTTGCACATCAGGTACACTAGTTTTTCAGCTTATCTGAGATTCTGAGTATATTGGACTCCAAGATTTGAACTTAGCATTTTGTTAGCATCTTTGTATAGAAGGAGAAGCTAAGATTGACATACGTATATTCTTTGTTAGTTTTGTGCTGCATATTTTCACTTGATTTTTTCCTTATAAGTTTTAAAATCACTTAATGGAATTTATGTACACTCAATTCCAGACATTGTTTCCATCTATGCACAAGTGCAAGTTATGTTAGGTGTTTTAGGTATGTTTCTTTTAGTGGTTTTAATGGGTTCTATTTGTTTAAAAATTAAAATTGTACTTGCTAAAAGGTGTACTTTTGGCTTGTCCTGACTTTACTAGTATATGTAGGTCATATTTATATGTAGCAGTTTAATTCTTTATTCTTCTTTTCTGAAGATTTTTATATGGGGATCATAAACTTACACAGGGTCAATGATATATTAGTAGTGAAAAGTGAACATAAACTTCTTGAAAAATGTATATTTTTGGTTTGGGTGTATATGAATATCATGTTTATTCACTATTAATTCATATATTTTATTAGCAGGCTCAGCAACTATTTCAAAGGGATGCTCAGACAATCACTCCTGAAGCTCTGGAAAGTGTCAAAGCTGCACTTGCGAGCAGTGAAATAGAGCATAAAGCAGAGACTAAAAAGAAAGCTATACCTCGTAAAGCAGCCGGTCAAGCTTGGGAAGATCCGACTCTTGCAGAATGGCCAGAAAGTATGTTTCATTTACCTGCATCCTGTTTTTGCTTGATCCTCGATCATGTTAATCATTGTAGGTTGTCTTAAACTCGGTCTTGTTCTATATAATGTTTTAAACAATCGAATCTTGCAATTTAAGGAGAGTATCTCGCTTAAGGTAGCAGGTGGCTGTAGTTGTTACCTTATTAATTTATTTAGAAACACAACCATAAATTAGCACATAAATTAATGATGTCCTCCTTTACTCGATATCCTAAATTGCGTAGCAATAATAAGGGAATGAGACACTACAGGTATTAACTCATAAGTTATAAATCAACCATTCAGCATGACAGCCAGTGTTCTAAAAATTCCCGCCTAGGTCCGCCTAGGCGCTAGGCTCCCCTTGGCGCCCCGCCTAGGCGATAGGCTCCCCGACGCCTCACCTAGGCCTAAGGCGGCAAAAAAAAAATCCCTCCAGAAAATTAGGCGGGGCCTATGTGGGGTCTAGGCTTAGAGTTTTTTTTTATTTTAATAACTATTCAAACCAGATTTTAATATATTTATTTTTCTAATTATTTACCATATTCATAATACAAGTTGTGGCATATCAAATCACAACAAAAAGTGAATAATATCAAGTCAAAATAGATACTTTTATTATAGTTGTAATTTTTTGAACTTGTACCAACTTCAAATTATATAAATGATGATACATTTGTAATATTTAGTTTAATTTTTAGTTTCTTAAGTTTTAATATTGAATTAAATTCTTGAAATTTTAAATTTTATTATTTAATAGCAATCTTGCTTATGAATAAAACTAATACGTTAAAAATATGTTTGAACTTTGATCAATTGCATGTTTATGTTTGAACTTTGACATTAACAATATGTATATGTGTTTGAACTTTAATTATCTTTATTATAGATTGTTTTGCTTTATATTATTGTTTTGTTTGGATAAATGTAAGATAAAATAATATAATTAGCTTAAAATAAAAAATCCCGCCCAGGCCCCCTCGGCCGCCCGCCTCCCGCCTCCCGCCTAGCGCCTTTTAGAACATTGATGACAGCATCCATGTAATTATATAGTGCACCGAAGATTGGTTTTCATAATTTTTTATGGCGATTCTTCACTGATATAGGTCAAAATGCAGTGTCTCATTCATCGTAGTTCCAACAATGTTTTCTTCTTTAGGACGTTTAGACCAATGCTTGCCCTTATTTTTTCAATATTCTTTTCTTTTTATTTGGGCTTATGGGTCCTTGTTTTGGTCATTTGTTTGTTTGTAGAGAGAGGAAATGGCGGGGAGGGATGATAAGTTGGAGGAAGAAAGTTGTGGGAGAATATGGGTGACCTACTGCTTCATTTTCCTCTGGTGATGAACCTCTCATCTGTTATTACTTATTTTGTCTCTTTGGGGTTTTCGGGTTATTGCAGACCATTTGAGGCTATATTAGCTAGTTTGTGGCACTAGGGTGGGTAGCGGAGTAAGGAAGTGGTGAGATGCAGCTCGCCTTATGTATCATAATATAATATGGTCTTTGTTGAGGTGGTTGTGTCAAAAGAACCGAGTTAGAGGTCCCCAGGTGTGTTTTCCATGCTGAACCTTCTGGTTCCATGAGCCTTGTCTGGGCTCTATTATACCTCTTGTGTATTTTTTGGGTGAGCTTGAGATTGGATAGAAGTAGGCATGCACAATAGGCTGACCTGACCTGGTATATGGGCCTGACAGGTCTTGGACGTTGGCCAGGCCAAGTCAGGCCTTTGACTTTTGGTCTGGCAGGCCCGACCTGGCCAGATTTGGGCATAAAAAACGTGGTTTGTTTAGGCTTGCAGGCTAGGCCAAGGCCAGTCAAGTCCTTTTTTTATATAATTTTTCATGTTAAATATTAAATATGAAATGTTAAAAATAAAAACTAATAAAATTTTGTAAAAATAATTTTTTTTAATGAAGAACAAGAAACTAACTTATTATTAATATTTAATAAACTAACTTTTAATGTTAAATATTACATAAACTAACTAGTTTTATTCATTAAAGATACAATCACCTATAGTGCAAGGGTTTCTATAGTGTGCCCATGGTTCTCTTGAAATTACTTGTTTTTCTTTAAATCCTAAGTGAATGAATGAATGAACAATGCAGATGTGATTTTACATTTTAGTAAGCAACTTATATTTGGGCATTACTTGAGTACATATATTAGTTATTTATTCATGTTAATGTGAAGATTTTAGATCCAAATAATATTACATAGGATGATACATTGATACTTCAATGATACTACTGATATTACGTGGTTTTGCATGAAAGACTTGTTCTCCTTGCATGTTTCTTGAATGTAATTGATAGTTGCCGAGTGTTAAAAAAGAGTACTACCAGGCCAGACCTTGGGCGTTGGACCAGGCCGGACCTAGGCTGCAGGCTGAACGGGCTTTTTGGCTAGGCGGGCCAGGCTGGGCTTTTCCCTTCAAATAGCGGCCTCTTTAAAGCCTCAGGCCGGACTTTGACCAGTTCGACCCCAAGTTGGATTAATGCCAGACCGCGGGCCGCGGACTTTTTGTGCACCTCTAGATAGAAGTTATATTTTGTTGTTTGTGAACCTTTCCTGGGCAGGGTGTGTATAACTTTTTGGGTCTTTGAGTGCAACTTTTGTGCAAAAATTTATTATCTTTGTGACAAGGGTATAGAATTAGTGTTTTGGAGATCTGGTTTACCTTTTCTGGGGGAATAACTGATTTAATTCATTAGAGAAGTCTGGTTTTCTCTTTTTTATGTGTCTCAACTGCTTTAATGGTTTTCTATTTAGGTTTTCCCTTTGGCTGAGTTTTCAATACATTTTTACTTTAAGAAAGAACCAAAATATTAAGCAGAAGGTAGTGGACGGTAGCACGTCTGATTCATATCAGAAGGTTGTATCTTGATTAATTTGGGGTTCAATACCCATCAGATTTTTGTCGAGTTTCAAATTTTGTCATAAGAAAAAAACAAGAGTTGATATGCTTTTCTCTTTACTATCATTCCAGTTAGAAACATTCTTGTCTTCTCTCCTCCGTTACAATGTCTGCATATGCCGAACATTCTGAATTACAAAACAGTCCCACCAAAACCAAACCTAAAACTAACCAAAACCCCAAGCTCCATGAACCCAGTGAGATCTTGATAGAACCCCACTACGAACCAGCACCAGAACCATATGATGCAAATGATGATTCCAAGCACCCTGAGCCACGTATGTGTTAACATGCCATCAATTTATGACGTGTCAACTTCTATTGATCCAAATTGAGTTAGATCAAGAAGATGATAAAAATATGAAAGAGCGATCACTGTAGTGGAAAAAAGTGCAAGAGTTCATGGTAGTAATTTGTATTTATTCCCTTTTGATGTTATTTTGGTGTTTTTTCTTCGAGATTCCTCATATTAAGTCTTATGTTTGCGGCAATTTTTCTTGGCAGATGATTTTCGTCTATTTTGCGGCGATCTAGGAAATGAGGTGAATGATGATGTTCTTTCAAAAGCATTCTCACGATTTCCCTCGTTTAACATGGGAAGGGTAAGTTCCCATTTAATCATTTACATTATATTTTTGAACTGGTTAAGGTATGTGTTGCTTGGTGTATATGAGCTGTTTGCTATCTTCACATGTTTTTTAAAAGCTTGTGTTTAGCTCTTTCATTCTACATGTTAAGATAGAAGTCTGTTTAAGTCTACTTAGTGGTCTTACAGTTGATAAATGCTTATAGTTTGCAGGTAAGAGCCAAGATACTTTTGAATAAACACCCAACTAAATGCAATACATTATAGTGAGTTTATTAGCCTATCGTGCATGACTATTGGGAGATTTGTCTGTGGAAGAGGTTATACAAGGCATAAAGTTGGCTGTGGAATAATTTTCAGGGTCATTTTGTTAGTAGAAGCAGTGGTGTGGAGTGTTATTGGTGAAGCCTAGTCTAACTTTAATTTAGAGGTAATTGTAAAACTGTCCAAAAGGCAATTGAATTGATATAATAAAATTTAATTATCATCCATTGAATTATGTCTGAGAAACATTATATTATATCTAATAGTAATTGATATATTATCTTGATCCGCATCCCCTCCTTCGAGAAAAAAGCGTCCTCAAAATTTCAAAATTTCTTGGATCTCTATGCATATAAATATTTTGAAATCTATTACTTTTGAGTTATGGGTTGCATGCTTTGACATGACCTTCAAGTTAGGTAGTTGGATATTGGATAACCCTAGTCCAGTGGTTTCAGTTTTTTGGTTTGCATGTATGAATTTGTTTACTCTACTTTGCGATTCAAGTTGTATGACGGAGAGTGAGGCAAGTTCATTCTATAATTATATGTGAATCCCTCGGAACTAGAATTTGTTGCAGGTTCCTTAATCCATTGTGCGTAATCTTGAATTTGATGCTCTATCATCGGTCACTACTATAAAAAATAATGTTTTAAAAGGCGCTAGGCGGGCGGCCGCAGGGTTAGGCGGGATTTTTTATCTTAAGCCAATTTTAATATTTTATCGTACATTTATCCAAACAAAACAATAATATAAAGCAAAACAATCTATAATAAAGATAATAAAGGCCTTTGCTTAAAGTTCAAACACATATCCATATTGCTAATGTCAAAGTTCAAACACAAATGGGATAAATAAATGATTTTTAGGTCACTCTGTCGACTTACAAATTGGGTCACTGAACTTTTTTTTCTTACAGTCAACTTAGTGAACTTTAGTTTACTAACAAAACGTTTGCAATTCCGTTAAGTCTGTTGACTTTTAATGGAATTTGACACATAAGCAGCTGAGTTGGAAAAAAAAAAGCTTGTGTCAATAATTATCCCACGTGGCCTTGATTATGTGGAAGAAAAAGGTAAATTTGGTAAGAGGAAGAAGGGGGATGGTGGGTTGGTTGAGAAAGTTGAGGATGATGGTTCTAAAAGTAATGTGAGAGTTGGAGCAGTGTCGATTACAAAGTCTGGTTTGTTTTGGTCAGAGAGGTTTCAGTTTGTGGAGGCAGTGAAGTTGGTTTCAGATTGTGGTGGCGGTAAATTAGAAAAGTTTGCCAAAAAATAAGAAAATTCATTTATAAAGAATTATTAAATATTTTATTTCTAATTTATATTATTATATTTGTAAAGAAGTACATAAAAATTCATTTGATATTAATTACAAAATAATTATATATATTTTTCATTTATTTTCTTGTTTTTTTGACTAACTTTTCTAATTTATATTATTATATTTGTAAATAATTAAACAAAAATTCATTAGATATTAATTACAAAAATATTTAAATATATTTTTTTATTTATTTTCTTATTTTTGGCAAACTTTTCTAATTTATATTATTATTTGTAAAGAATTAAGTAAAAATTCATTTGGTATAAATTTTTCCACGTGGGATAATTATTGACACATAAGCTTCTTTTTTTTCAACTCAGCTGCTTATGTGTCAAATTCCGTTAAAAGGACTTAACGGAATTGCAAATATTTTGTTAGTAAACTAAAGTTTAGTGAGTTGACTGTAAGAAAAAAAAGTTCAGTGATTCATTTGTAAGTCGACCTAAAGTAGAGTGACCTACAAAACATTTATCCCAAACACAAACATGCAATTGTTGAAAGTTCAAACATATCTTTAACGTATTAGTTTTATTCATAAACAAGATTGCTATTAAATAATAAAATTTAAAATTTCAAGAATTCAATTCAATATTAAAACTTAAGAAACTAAACATAGATTTAAGAATTATATTGAATTAAACTAAATATTACAAATGTATCATCATTTATATAATTTAAAGTTGGTACAAGTTCAAAAAATTACAACTTTAATAAAATTATACACTTTGACTTGATATTGTCCACTTCTTGTTGTGATTTGATATGGTACAATATGCATTATGAATATGGTAAATCATTAGAAAAATAAATATATCATGATCTGATTTGGTTTGGGTAGTTATTAAAATATAAAAAAAACTCCCTGCCTCGCCTAGCTTGCCTAGGCCCCGCTTAATTTCTGGAGGATTTTTTTTTCCGCCTTGGGCCTAAGTGAGGCGCCAAGGGGGCCTAGCGCTAGGCGGGGGCACCTAGGGATTTTTAGAACACTGATAAAAAGTAGTTGCGAAGATTAGCAAAGAGATCATAAGAGAGGAGGGAGGGAGGGAAGTAGCCTTAAGTTGATTTTTACAACCTGCATTATGAATATGGTAAATCATTAGAAAAATAAATATATCATGATCTGGTTTGGTTTGGGTAGTTATTAAAATAAAAAAAAATTCTCTGCCTCGCCTAGCTTTCCTAGGCCTCGCTTAATTTGTGGAGGAATTTTTTTGCCGCCTTGGGCCTAGGTGAGGCGCCAAGGGGGCCTAGCGCTAGGCGGGGGCACCTAGGGATTTTTAGAACACTGATAAAATGTAGTTGCGAAGATTAGCAAAGAGATCGAGAGGAGGGAGGGAAGTAGCCTAAGTTGATTGAAAATGTAAATGGAAGCAACTAGAATGACGAGATAAATTGCTAACTTCTTGAATAAGGTGTGAAGAACACTCTTATTCTCTTTTGGGTGAATATCTCTTTCTGTATTGAAAGCATGCCTCAACTGTCTGTTGTGATGCTTGAACTGTACTTTTAGACTCAAGGCATCTGATATCTAAGAACCTGGTGGGAAAATGGTTGTGGCGTTTTTTTTTAAGACCCAACTGTCTTTGGCATAAGTGATCATAAAAAGCATGTAGTCCAATTGAATGGGTGGTGCAAATCTATTCGTCTTTTTTGTTACTCATTCAAGTTTTTGGAAGTCCATTGCCCAAGGGTGAAACTTCTTTCATTTTTTTTATTTGACTTTATTGGGTAATTGTATGCACATGATTTTTTGGGAAGATATGAGTTGGGGATGCTGTAGTCTCTTTATCTTTCCCTTGTTCTTCACCTCTTGTTTGAACACAATTCTCCCATGCTAACAAGCTATCTAATTCATGTGGACCCTTGATTCCTCAAGAACCTTTTCTTGCAAGTATTCTTCACCTTACTCGAATATTGTCAGTTCATCATTTTTCTCCAACTTTTTATATTAGGAAGTCAAAGGTTCCTCAAAAAGTGTAAGTGTTTTGTGTGGTCTTTTTTTACCATTAGTCAGCTTAAATAGTTACGACATGCATTAGGGCATATGCATTATATATCTTTCTCTCTTGATGTGTGTTATGTTTTATTCAAGAAAGCAAGACAAATTCTCATTTTTTCACTATCCATTGGCTTGACGTTTGTGGTGTTTTAATAAGATGTGTTGAGTGAGTCTTGGATTGTGGATATTCTAGGGTTTTGGTGGATAGAAGAATAGGACGATTTGTTGGAGTTGTTTGTTTTGCCATTTTGGGATTTGAACTTAATAGGAATGCTAGGATATTTTATGACGAGGTATGAACGTGATTTACTTTGGGATAGTATGTCTGAATTTTACATCTTTATGGGTGGTCACAATGGAAACTTTCCGAGAAGTTCCTTTGTCAAATCTAATATGAAATTTAACAGTAAGTGCACAATATTTATTGATGGATTCTGGCCAGTATAGGTCGATCCCAAGAAACCTTATATATATATATATATATATATATTTTAATATCCTTTGTTTTTAATTCAGGCAAATTTGAAATAAAGGTTGCTAAGTTGATTAACTTGACTAGTGAAAGATAGAAGAAGAATCAAAGCTTGAAAATTAATTACAAGAAAATAATATAGCAACCCAAATCCTGTAAGAAACAATCATAACAATTAACAAGTAATCTCTCCTTTTTTAACCCAAACAATGCCACTGGCTAGATGTACAACGTTAAAAAACAAATCTATTTAAGCTCTAATAAATTTTCTTCAAATTTGAGCTCCATTCTCTTTTATATAATGATTTCTATATTTAACTAGCCTATGCATAAACTATGAAAAATTCAAGGATTAACAATAATCTATCTTACACAGGGATTGACAGTTGATGCTTCACCATTGCCAGGATGATGTTTCCACTTGCTTTCTTTGTTTTCTTTAATTTGGGAGGACTTCTTGTCCTTCACTTGCATTGTTATTCATTTCTCTCATCTTTAATAAAAATTCTTTTCTTCTATGTAAAAAATAATCCTTGTATTTAGTGGTCGCAGTTTTATTTACTTGTGTGAATGTGCATACTTGTGCTATGTCTATTGTGTTTATATTCTGTATTTGGAATTGGTCGCTCTGTCTTCATAATTTGCTGTTCTGTTATTTCCTAGTTATATCCTTGTAGGTTATTAATTGATAATGTTTCTTACTTTTTTGGTCTCAGGTTGTTAGAGATAAGCGTACTGGCAAAACCAAGGGCTATGGATTTGTTAGTTTTGCCAACCCTTCAGATCTCGCTGGTGCACTTAAAGAAATGAATGGTAATTAAAATTATTACTTATAGGCTCTCTTGCAAGATCCTTTTAATTGCACACTTTTGGTACACCATACACAATTTGTATGTAACACAATATATGCTTTAACAGAAAAGATGACTTACACTTGGGTAATAAGTTTTCTCCTTCAGTTTTGTAACCTATAGACATAGTTCGGGACTACTAACTAGTTTTATTATAATGTTGTTTGTCTTTCTTAAATGGTCATTATCTGGATTGACACAAAAATAAAAGTTTGTCAAACGAATTTTGTATTTTAAACTATCTTGCCACATAGACTAGTTTCTATTAGTAACACATACATTTTAATTGAATGTGACAGTTTATTCCTCGAGTGATATACTCCAAATTTAGATGTGTCCCCATTTGGATTTCACACACTTTTAAGATGTTGACTCCCAAGAATAACTTCGACCCGTATTTTCATTTTCTTGAAACCCCTATTAAATGGTAATATTAAGAACAACTTAGAAACTAAGGAGACGGTTTTGGGACATCAAAAAAAGGAAGAAGGGATCTCTATATCAAGACAGGAGTAATATCTGAAATAGTGGGAAAACTAGTTTCTGTTCTTGTGTGACAAAAAGAAGGTTTATCAGAAAACAATTAAAAATTTTCCTTTGAAACTTGGTTTCAGGTAAATATGTTGGAAATCGACCAATCAAACTACGTAAGAGCAATTGGAGAGAAAGAACTGATACCGAAGCCTTGGAAAGGCAAAAAGGCATTTTATTTCTGCACTTCACGTGGCTTTTAAATTTAATTATTGGCCGTGTGTATATCCACTGACTATGGTGTTGGTTCTTGGTCCTTTTGGCAGAATCACAATCACAGAAAATCAAAGCTTTCAAAGAAGAGCGTGTTGCACAAATGAGCATCAAAGCTAAATGATTGTACCCCTGGTAAGTGGATATTGATAGATCCTTGAGAGCTTTCGCATTGTTCTTTTTGTTATTTTCTGCATGTTTCTAATTCCTTCATGCAGAAAGCAGGCAAAATTCTATTTGAAGTTTAACATGGAACCGTAAGAGTTAGTTAGCTCAATAAATGCCTAGAAAAAATCTTGAGGTCGTTAGTTTGAGTCATATTGAAGCCAGACCTTGAGTATTTACTCTTGAATTCTCTATACCGGCATGGAAAGTCTTGCCTTTGACTAAACTGTTGAGTGAGGACAAAGTCCCAAAATATAAAAAAAGAAAAAGACAGAGAAATTTAATATGGTGGAACATATTATACAAATCTTGAATTTTGATATTATATTGAAAACTTTGAGCTATAATTAGAGAAAATAAATAGAATGGCGAACACGTCGAGAACTCAAGCATAGAACTAAACGTTTAGGTAAATAACATGAAACAAGGGGATCATAGGAAACATGCCTAGACGAGTCAAAGTCTTTACAATGTTAAGGCCTAGTTTAATAATGTAGGATCTTTAGAAAAGTAAATGACTTTGTGCCACTGTACCATACATGTTACCACATATGACTACCCCTTGATATTCTTGGTTTCACAGTTTCTTCTTTAGATTTGTTTCTTAAACTAACACTCCTGCACCTATTCCCAAAAATTAGCGACAAAACCACATTGGCCTATGGGCAGAAAGATGAGATCTCCTTTTTTTTTAGAAAGACGAGATCTCCCTTTTTTTAAAACTAACGCATCGACTCTCAATAAGTAAGGCCAATAATCTGTTAATATTTCAAAGACAATAGTATGAGCTGGTAACAATCTCAGTTTGCCACAAAGAGACGATATTTATTCTCTTGGAAGAACCAGCAAAGAGAGGTTTGGTGGTGGAAGTCCCAAAGTTGTCTGTTGGGTTTATTATGCGGTGAGTCGGTCACGGTTCGCTGGTTGAGAGTGGTTGGTGGTGAGGGGAAGAGCAGATGACAATACAGCCAACAGAGCATTGGTAGTAGCTGGATGGAGGTGGGAAAAACTGTTCGAGGTGGCGACAATGACGTCGACGCTCATGATATCAATGGTAATTCAAACAAGGTGCCGAGTGAGTACTAGTAGTGGTCATAACAAAAGGAATATCACTATTAATAAAGCGGCTCCATGAGCTGCTGATGTCAGCGTTGGTGTAGTTGGGTCAGCGTTGGTGTAGCTGCTCTGATGTTATTATTTTGTCCTTTTAAATTTTGTGACTGTTGTTTGTCTTATTTTTTTTAGTTTTTTATGATATTGTTCTGTTCTACCTAATTTGCTGAACATTTCTGCAAATCTTTTTCTGCAGACTCCGACTTTAATTTGTCGAACCTTATTGGTTGATATGCACGATTGGACGGCCATAGAATTTAGCATCTAAATTCTGCTCTGATTAGCGTCTACCTTTCAGATAATTTTCAAACATTCTAGAACTCCGTACTCCATGAGTTTTTATATACAGTATTGTGTGAATTAGTAGACTAGTATAAATTTGGAAGAAGTTGAAGATTAAATGAAACTTTTCTCACATTCCCTCTCCTCAAGATACTCAAATCCATGTAGTCAAAAACTTGAGGTATGCTTTAATAATTGGTGTCACTATATTTGCAATATCCAGTAGTTGCGTTTATAAGGGTGGTCCAGGACTACTGTTTAAACAAGAACCGAGTGTGTATATTGTTTCTTACGACTGTATTATATACATTTGATGCTGGAATCTGAAGAACATGTTCTTTCCTTCTGAAAATGAATATGCATATTCACATCCTTGTTTTCATTGCAGCATTATGAAGGACTGCGATCGGTCTATAAACCTGGTTTTATTGAACTTAGGTTACATTTATTTGCAAAAATGTTGGATGAGATGAGACAAGTCCGTTATTAATCTGTGGTCTATTTATTATCATTTTAAGGTTATTTGATATATCACATTAGACTTGTAATCCATTATCAAGTGGCCTTTGCAATGTAAAAAAAATGTACTTCATAAGATTAAATAATGAACTAATCATGTGATAAAATAGTCTGTAATGGTAATAATGAACTAATCGTGTGATAAAATAGTCTGTAATGATAATAATGAACTAATCATGTGATAAAATATAATGGTAATTTTGTTTTGTAACAACATTTACGGGTGTGGAAGAGGAGTTTTGTTTCTTAATATTCAATGTGTTTGTTCGTGTGTTTTTAAATATTCAACGTTTGTTTGTTTAATATTTTTAAATATTTAATGTGTTGTGGATGATGTATTTGCCTAATAGTTAAGATTGAGGTAGTGTAATTTTTATGTTTTAGTTAGATTCTTATTTAAGTGAGTTTATTTCTTCAATTATGGGAAGTTTGTATCCTTTTTATGTGAGTTTGTTTGATTGTGAGTTTATTTCTTAATTAAATTATATTGTATTTTTCAAAAGGTGGCGATTCCAAAAAAAAATATTCAATGTGTTTGCACGTGTGTTTTCGAATACAAATACAGGTATATACGTGTTCAAAAATAAAATTTGATATTTATATTTGTATTCGATTAATATGCAACATAAAATATTCATATTTGAATTTGACGGATAACATTTGAATATAGATATTATCCGTATTCATTTTGTTCAACATAATATGGATAACTATATTAAATATTCCCATGTATTTGCATCCGTTCAAAAAAAAAATTATAAAAGTTTCAATTTATTTTTTTCTTTATTTCTTTCACAATGTGAATTGAAAACCAAAGAAAGTTTACTTAATAAAATAAAAATTAGAAATGATGTCCAATTAATCAAATAAAATAATAAAAATATACAATAATCATATATAATTTTTCTTATATTGTATATCATAAAATTGTAATAAAATGTGACAACCTTAAAATATGTATACATCACCCATTCTAAGTCGCTAGATATATGGTACAGAATACAAATACAAACTTAATTATACAACATGAGCTGAGAGTTTTAACACGAATATTGAGATAATATCCAAACTCAAATGAAGTTATCATTACAATTATTATCACACTATTTTATAAAATAGTGAGGACTACTACAGTCACCATTTCGGACCGTCACTCCATTCCCCAACTAGCCTGGCTACGTTCTCATTTTCAGAAGAAAATAATGAAAGCAAAAGGGTGAGCTCAACTAGCTCAGTAAGAAATATTATGACTAAGATAATTCATTTATCAACAGCCTTCATCAGAATAAATCAGAAACTTAGAACATATAACAGATAATAAAGGTTTTTAATCATAATTGTAGCGGAATTAATAATTCATTAGAAGAATCAAATAAAACATAATGTCTATTATCTCCTCCAATTTAAAAGTCCATTGTTAATATTTTATTTCTGTAATACTCATCAACAGTTCTTTGTTGTACCCAAGACAAAGAGAACTTTCATCACCTGTCTTCACCTGAACCACTAAAGATTATAGTTAAATTCACAATTCATATTTATAATCATGTAAATCAACAGTTTTTCCTTACCCCAAAGGCTTAATAGAACGTTTACTCAATATCCTTACCCCAAAGGCTAAAGATATTCAAATGTAATAACAATGATCATACCAATCAGTTGTCTATCTTTGCACTACGGACAAAAAATATTCAACTATAAAATCAATGGTCATGATCATATCAATCAATTGTCTATCAGTGCACTACGGCCAAAGACATTCAACTATGGTCATAATCCTACCAAACACATCATCGAATTATTCATGCACTACTGGCCAAAGATATTCGTTAGTATCACCAGTGGTCATGATCATGTCATACACCTATCCATCTTTGCACTACAGGCCAAAGCTATCAATTAATAAATTGTCTTTGCACGTAAGCCAAATATATACAACTGTAAAACCAATAATCAACAGTCCATTTTTGCACTACGGGCCAAAGCTATCAATCAACAATTCGTCTTTGCACGTAAGCCAAAGATATACAACTGTAAAATCAATAATCAACAGTCCATTTTTGCACGTATGCCAAAGATATACAACTGTAAAACCAATAATCAACAGTCCATCTATGCACTACGGGTCAAAGATGACTTTCGTTACAATATAAGCATGAGGATGATGACAATGATATAAGCATCAATCAAACGAAATCAAGGATAAATATTAAATATTTTTAATTTATTCAGAGTTTAAAAATGTCTAAATTATCAACATGATACTACTTTGTGGAGTAAAATTCAAGAATAATATTCATGTATCAAAAATAATTTGGACAAAAAAGAATCAATTTTTTGTCGTAAATAGTACCCTGTAAATAGTACTTCGTGAATAGTATCCTCGTGAATAGTACTTCATAAATAGTACTCCCGTAAATAGTACCCCATGAATAATATCATATTTATGAATAATGCCCATGAATAGTACCGTATATATGAATAGTGCCCATAAATAGTACTCTGTGAATAGTACCGTATATATGAATAGTATCCATGAATAGTACCGTATGAATGAGTAATACTGGATGAATAGAAATAACACCACTTACCTTAGTAGAAGACTGAATACTGCAATAGTGAAGTAGCAGAATACTCTTCTTCTTCCTCTCTATAATTTCTCTCTCTATAGTTGCTCTTGTGAGTCTTAGGGAATTGGTGAGAATAAAAGAAGAAATGAGCTTCTATTTATAGGAAAATATAGTTTCGATAATTTCATATTTAGGGGCTCGACTTATTACAGTTTAGTACCTTCATTTTTGCCTCTATTTTTATTTAGTACTTCAAGTATTATCAATCTTGTACAACCTCTCCTAATAGTACATGCATGTGAATCAATAGTTCCATGCATGTGACCAAATAATTATTTGCATGTGAATTAATAATTAATTGCTCATTTATCCGATTAATTACCCGTTTAGTCAATTTAACATCTAGAAATCAACTATTATCGAAATAAATGTCAATTTCTACTAACACTAATAATCCCAACACAACGTAAATATTTTTATTTTTGAAATTTTCAATGTTCGTCTTTTTTTTTGAAAAAGTCAACTGTTGACTTTTTGACCAAAAAGTTAATCCCGACAAAATTTGTGTTTATAATCTATTTTTACTATTTTCATCGTCCCTAACTCAAATATCTCGTCTGTGTCTCCAAATTCAACTTCGAACTCAAATTTGATTTTTAATAACATTCATTATTAATATTATAACTCACAATATTAACAACCAGATCATTCCCAAGAAAGAGGGGGCTTTCCGATAAGAATTTCTCCCTATTGGGGCGCAATTAGGTGACCAAACCCCTTTTCTCGACAGAACTTTTTAGACATCGTCAATAATATAAATAATAATATGAATAACTTTGTCGTCTCAATTATTGATTTAATAATATAAAATATTGTGACAATAAATGAATCAATAACGTGATACTATGCAGCAATTACTGTGGCAATAATTGAAATAAACTGAGTGATTTCTCACGTAAGTATCAATAATCAAAGATCCTGTACAATACCGTGTGCTACTATGTAACCACGCGTATTACTGTACTTTTATCACCGATTATTTTATGACAAGTTTCTTACTTTGAAATTTTTTCACATATCACCCTTAACTTTAACCTTTTATCAATTTAACCACTTACTAAATAGAATAATAATTATAAAAAAATTGAATACTTTCATTTCATAAAATTCGGGGTCTTACATAAAAGATGTGTAATCAATTGATGTTAATATGTCAAAGTTAGCCTATTTTCGACGAAATATTTCGTCAGAAATTCCGTTGGATATACAGGCGTCGGGATTAATTCCGTCAAAAATTCAGTCGAGAATATTTAAAATCGACAGAATAATGCCGACTAAAATTCTGTCAGAAATATACTAATTTTGACGAATTTTGTTTGTTGTCGTTATTACGTCGATGATATGGGAAGATAATTCAGACGAAATTTTCCTCGGAAATCGACATTGTTTTGTCAGAAATATTTTTTTTTTAAAAAATGAAAAATATAAGGTCGACCTGTAACCTGTTTTATCCCAATAACACATACAATAATATATTTCACATCCAACATAACTATAAAAACCTGTTTATTTCATCATATCAAACGTAAACTAAGTAATTAATGTTAATATAAAGTAACTGATCAACAATAACAATTATACATACATCAATGTTCCATAAATTATACAATATAATTTACAAAACTCATACAGACTCAACTGAACAAAACTATAAATGATCTACACTATAATGAATAAATATGTAGAAATGATCTACAATTTAATGAATAAATCTAGACAAATGAACTATAAACTAGAAGGAGGATCATCAGGCGAGAGTGGACGGCGATGCTGCTCTGGTGTATAAAAATCAGCGTCGTCGTCCCCCCACTCGCCATCGCCACCATACTCTACATCACCACCCTATTAATTGATAAGATTAAAATATAAATCATTAGTCTGATCTGTATATATGCGAGAATTAAAAAGAATGCTAAATGAAAATAAAATAACATGCAGGATACATGAAAATAAATCCGTAGTTATTTATTTATTTTGATTTATTTTATTTTATTTGATTTTCTCTTATATTATATTATATTATATTAATTAATTTTTTTAAATATATTTATTTATTTCTATTATATTTAATTTAAATTTATTTTGTATTATTTTATTTTATATTATATTACTTTATTCACTTTAATTTAATTTAGTTAAATTAAATTATATTAAATTTAATTAATTAATTTTATTTTGTATTATATTATATTATTTAAATTAATTAAATTTAATTATAGCACTACCAAAGTAATTTATTTTATTTTATTTTATTTATTAAAATAAAATAACATATTTTAATTTATTTTTAATTTAATTTAATTTAATTTAATTTATTTATTAGATATGATTTGTGACAACCCGAGAATTTAGAAAAAATTTAAAATCTTAATTTATTGGTTTAAGGTTCAAAATTAGAACCTAGACAGAAAATAAGTGTATGCGTTTGATATTTTTGGGAAAGAATTTTGAGGATTTCAAAATTCTGTGTAGGATTTTGGAGAATTATTCAGGATTAAGTACATATATGTATATGTTATGTGATTATGATATTATATGTGTACAATATGTGGTTAAGGGTCAAGGGTTGACCAGATAAATTTTATCAGTGTCAAACCCTAAGTATATATTAAGAACGTCAACGTTCAGTTAGAAAACCCTAACGTCTGATAAGAAACCCTAGAAACCGGTTCTGAAACTCTAATTTTGGTTCCGGGAGTCCGAAACCCTAATTCGAAAATTAAAAACCCTAATATGGGAATTTAAAGGTTAATTATAATGCTTAAGTGCTATAAATTATAATATTAATTAGGGTAAAGCCTAATTAATTAGTAAACCCTAATTTCAAATTTTTAAACCCTAATTGTTCCATCAAAAATCCTAATTGTTCCGTCAGAAATCCTAATGTACAGTTGTGAATTTAATTGCTAAAGTAGCAATATTAATTAGGATAATTTAATCCTAATAGTCAAGCTTGAAGTTATGATCAGGAAATCTTGATATAATTATAGAATTCTAATTATAAGTTAGAAATATTAAATTTCTATTTTAAACCTAATTTGAAAATTTTAGAAACTAAAATGTAAAACATAAGGGTTGAACCCTAAACCCCAAGGGTTAAAACCTACACCCTAAGGGTTTGTATAAAATGACAATTCTAGAAATAAAATGGTATAGAAAATGACTATTTTACCCTTTTTGCAATTCTTTAATGAGTTGGTGTATATGTTTTGACCTTAGATGAGTTGTTCACTAAACCTAGCTCTAACATGTGCTTTATATTAAAAATATCAGCCATTTTGTCAATCTAAGTTCATTGCATCTAAGATATATTATAGATTAAGTGAGAGAAAGCTCACTTTAGTTTTCAAAATAGCCAAGTCCTTTCTCTCTCTATATTTTCGGATCTTAGAGTGAGAAAGTGTGAGAAACAAAGCCAAGATCATGTAATAACAAGCCAAGATCAGATCATGATCAGTTCATGAATCAAAGCCTAAAAGGTATAAAAATCCTAAATTTCGAAATCCTTAGATCTTATGTTTGATGTTGTAATTAGTTGGTTAAAGTTGTGTATTAGGGTGTCTTTGAGTGATCTGAGTTGATAGATCATGGATCTATAACACTTAGATGCACGAATCTAGTATTTTTATAAATCTGGAAAAAGTTGAAAAAGATGGCCTGACAACCATATGTCAGCTTAGATCTGTCTGGTAGATTGTTGAATAGCCATGAACTCGATTAATTATGATAGTATTACACTTATACTACAACATCAATACATTAGATTGCCAAGAAACATTAATATCAAGGATCTATCACTGGTCAAACCAAGCCTCTAGAACACTGACATTGAATTCTGGGTTTCCTCAAGAAGAGCTGAAGAACACATTTAGCGACGCTTGTGTCGCCTAAAATACCTTTAGCGACAGATAAATTGAAAATTAATTATTTTAATTAATAAATTGAAATAATTAATTTTTAATTATTAAAAATACACAATAAATTATAAAAAATTATTTTAAAGCCTGAAAAATAGTTTTTAATTATTTTGAGTATATTTCAAAAATATTTAATATTTTTGGAATATAAAAGGTATTTATTTATTTAATTATAATATTAAATAAATTATTTAAAAATAGTTTTAAATCATGAAAAACATGAAAAATTATATTATGATATTAGAAAATATTTTAAGTTATTTTTAATTACTTTTAATATTTTGTGATGAATTTCATTAATAATTTATTATTAATGGTAATTAATTAATTTAATAAATATATTAAATAAATTATGGAAAAATAGAATTAATAATTTAAAAATCATATAAAAATGATTTAAGTGTTATAAAAATATTTTAAGTTATAAAATATAACTTTTGATATTTAGTCATGAAAATATTAATATTTTAATATTAATATCAATTATCGGATAATGGATTTAAATTTGTTTTTTAAATCATATAAATATGATTTTAAAGTATTTAAAATACTTTGTGATATTATAAATATATTATAATATTATGTTATGATTTTCATTAATATTTAATATTAAATAAATATTAATGATATTAGAATATTGTGGTATTTTAATTAGATAAATACGATATTAATGATTGGAAAATCATTTTAATGGTAATAATTATCTGAAAATTATTACAAGTCTATGAAAAATAATTTGATTGATAATAAATTATTCTAGGATAATTGTTAAGTGTTTAGGCAGAGTTTAATTGAACTTAAACTCGAGCATTGTCCGACTAGACCGTCGGGATGATAGAATTGTGTCGGTTTCAAGTTAGACTGAAATAGTTTGACCTGATACTAAGTCTTATGTGTATTGTAGACTGATAGGTTATGTGCTATGTGTTTAGGTTATTTTATGTATATATATATAATAGTATTATACTGTGATGATATTATTCTAATATTGGAGATCTATATTACTAATATTAGGTCTCCGGATAAAGCGATATAAATTGCGTAGCGGTAATCAACGGTTCAGACAAGTTTTTCTTAACTATACTAAGAGTTGATTCATTCGGATATGCTTATGGTTAATCATTGCTGATTGCCATGTATAATTGTACTATGTATATCCTGCATGTATAAGTCAGGTATGAAAGGCTGATCACTTTCATTACTGGTTGGTTCATATATATTTGTTCATGTTTAGTACTTGTTCAGTTAAAAGTTTGTTCGTGCTAGTTCTCAATTGTAAAATCCCAAATTTTACGAATAAAGATTTAATTTTCTCAAAATATTTTTTTGAATATTATGGTGTGAATTTGAGATAATGTTATAGTTGTGGGTAGTATTTATAAATTTTGCAAAGTATGCAAGTTGTTATATAATATTTGATTGGTGGGAGAATATTCGTTTTAACAGAAATATTAAATGCAGCGACGACACAATCATTGGTGGACCCCTACAATGTAATTATTGTCGATTGAGAAAAGCGACAAAAATATTTTTATGAAAATAACGGCGGAAGTTTTACAATTAATCTTGTTGAACTACTCGGTAGTAAAAAGCACAAGATGTCTGGCGTGGTTGCATAGTAGCACATGGTATTGATTATTGATGTTTACGTGAGAAGTCACTCAGCTTTTGTTCAATTATTGCTTCAGTAATTGTTGCATAGTATCTCACGTTAATTGATTCAATTATTGTCGATATTTTATATTTTATTAAATCAATAATTGAGATGACAAAGTTATTAATATTATTATTTGTAATATTAACGATGTCTAGAATTTCTGCCAAGGAGAGGTTTGGTCACCTAATTGTGCACCAATAGGGAGAAATCCTTATTGGAAAGTCCCTCTTTCCAGGAACGACACAGTCGATTAATAGTGTGAATTATAATAATGATGATGAAGTTTTGTTTTATTAGTATTATTAATGTAATAAAATGGAAAAGCTTTTTTATATAAAAATGAATACTTTTATAAAGTTATTCGTTTTATTAGACTATAAATAGAATATATTATATTCTATTATGCATAGTATGTTTTGCATAGTAAAATCTTTTATATAAAAAGCAGAATACTTTTATAAAGTTATTTGTTTTATTAGACAATAATTAGAATATATTATATTTTATTATGCATAGTGTTTGCATAGTGCTTGCATAGTAAAAATCTTTTTATATAAAACAAAATACTTTTATAAAGTTATTTGTTTATTAAATTATAAATAGAATATATTATATTATATTTAAAAGATTTTGTTTTATTAGAATATTTATAGTAAACCAATCTGGATCGTCCGTTTAAAAGTAAATCAATCTGGATTGTTCAGGAATTAGTTACTATTGAGTCCATTCTCCTATAAATAGAAGCTCATTCCTTCATTATTTCTTACGAATTCACTGAAACTCTAGAGAAAGAAACTATAGAGAGAAAGAAGAAAAGTATTCTGCTACTTCACTACTCCTATATCAAGTTTGTTCTAAGGTAAGGGGTATTATTTCTTTTGTATTCATGAAGAGAACTTCTGTTATTCCATTCTTTATTATTCTGTTGGAATAACTTGTATACGCGGGCTACCCTATACTTGGTGAAATTCTTCTATTATTCCATTATTTATCATTATATTGAAATAACCTGTCTATGCGAAGTACCACATACATGGTGAAATTCTTCTATTATTCTATTCTTTATCATTATATTGGAATAACCTGTCTATGCGAAGTACCGTATACATGGTGAAATTCTTCTGTTATTCCATTCTTTATTATTCTGTTGGAACATCCGCTTGGCATGTAATTTCACCGACTTCGGTTCCGTTATTTATTATTCTATTAGAACACCACATGCAATGCGTTTTACATGACTGGTTCCGTTATTTATTATTTTGTTGGAACATCACATCGATGTAATTTTGCCCGACTGGTTCCGTTATTTATTATTACATTGGAATATCACATGCATGCATTTATGCATTTGACCGTTCCGTTATTTATTATTCTATTGGAATAACTCGCCTATGCTATTCTATCGCATGCACGGTGATTTCTTTTGTTATTCCATTTTTATTATACTCGGTTGGTTAAAGTTTTGACTTCTATACTCCATGAAATTAGTGGAATATCCTTGATATTTACGCTTCATCCAGTATTTTTTATGGAAATATTCTTCTGAGCATTCTTGAATTTTACTCTATAAAGAAGTATTATGTTGATAATTTGGACATTATTGGTTCCTGGATAAACTAATTCTTGAACTTGTTTTATTGAATTCTTATATTATTGTCATCATCCGCATGTTTATATTATGTTGAAAGTCATCATGTATTCGTAGTGCATAGATGGACTTGGTATGATTATAACCGAGGATTATTCGGTATAATCATGACCGTAATGTTACAAATGATGTGAAAAAAGTCCTCATTGGGCCCGTAGTGCATTGATGGATGATTTTTGGTATGATTATGACTATGGATTCTCTTCGCCAAAGGTAAAAAGATGAATTGTTTTATGGCATGATCGTGGATCAGTTGATGAAAACACAATTATCTTTGGCGTAGTGCATGGATAATTCATGGTCGTGATACTAAATAATATCCTTGGCTCAGAGTGCGGTGGATGATTTGATGATGTGGATTATTTATTAAGTTGAGTCTCAGCGATAAAAGTGATGAAAAACCTTTTAAATCATAGAAGATAGTAGATTTTTTTCCCTACTTGGCTCTTCTAATGGATTATTTGTTCCGCTGCTGTTAAACTTGATGTCTATTATATTTTATTAGTTTAACATTGTTGAAGACTAATGATAATTTATTCTGCATTATCTTACTCATAATATTTCTTACTGGGCTAGTTGAGCTCACCCTTTCTTTCTTTGCTTTCTTCTGTGAAATTAGAATATAGTTGGGACGAGTCTGGGAAGCGGAGTAGCGGTCCAGGATGATAGCATTAGTAGTCCTCACTATTCTATTAAATAGTGTGACAATAAATGTAATGAGGACTCCTTTGAGTGTGGATATTGTCTAGATGACAATATTCTTATTAAAACTCTCAACTATGTTTTGTCGTATTGTTTACACGATGTTTGTATAATTAAGTTGTATTTGTATTTTGTACCATGTATTTAGTGACTCAAGATGGGTGATGTATACCTATTTTTGGGGGTGTCACATTAATTATATTGATAAATTATAGCCAGCTTATTATTCAGACTCTTTCAATCATGATATATCTTTAAATTGTATTTGAACTTGATGGGCAACTTGAAAATTTAAAATTTATCCTTGCTCTCATTTAATTGAATTCTTATATCATTGTCATCATCCTCATGCTTATATTGTGATGAAAGTCATCTTTGGCCTGTAGTGCATAGATAGACTATTGATTGGTATGATTATGACTATGTATCGGTATAATAATGACCTGTAATGTTATAAATGATATTGTAAAAGTACTTATTGGCCCGTAGTGCCACTACAAGAAAACCGGCTAATTCCGACGGAAATATCCGTCAGACATAAGCCTATTTAGTCAAAAATATATTATTTCTGACGGATATATTCGTCAGATATTCGGTCATAAACAATCGCGTCGAAAATAAAATCCGTTGAAAATTTCGTCGGACTTTCATTATCCTCGACGAAAGTATCTCCGACGGATGTTCGTCAAACATGAATTATCTTCGACAGAATATATAGGAAGAAACTTTTCGTCGAATATAGCAGTGCCTATTTCCGACGGATGTATTCCCTCGAACTTATACTATTTCCGCCTGAAAACTAAAATAATCAGATATTTATTAAAATTGTCTGATTTTTAACTTCGACGAAATTTGCGTCGAAGATAGCGTTGTTACGACGGATATATTCCGTCGCAATTAACGTATGTTCGACTGAAAATGAGGACATTTCGCTATTTATTAAAAATTGATTATTTAGTAACTCCGAGGGACGTTCCGTCGATCATACCCTATTTCGTTGGAATTACTTATTTTTTTTAAATACAGATTTTAAAAGTTCAGTTTTCAGGTGTTTAAACCCATTAATGTACCTGTAACCTGTCACAAACCAATACACAGTAATATAAACATGTATTTCACATTCAAATATGCAACGTAGCACTAAAACATAATCTTCAACTCATTATCATTCATATTTACATTCAAATATCCACCAAAACGTATTATAAGCTAACCAATTACAAATATAAGCTAATGTTTCATAAATGTTAAACAGTATAATTTACAATACTTGTACAGACACAATTAGACAATACAATATATACAAAAGTTCTACAATAACATGAATATATACAAATGAACTTTAAACTAGTAAAAGTATCATCATCGAGCGGAGGTGAACGATCTTTGCTACGGTGGTGTATGGAAATCGTTGTCTGTTCTCTCATCATCGCCAAAATTCGCTTGCCATCGCCATTTCAATTGATAGAATCAAAAATATAAATCATTAGTCCGTATATATATATATATATATATATATGTGAGAATTAACAAACTATCCTTAATTGAAAAACATAAACAATAAGAATACCTGAGTAGGTGGGAGAGGACGAAAAGCCTCCTCCAAGAGGGTAATCACCATCCGGAGCATCTCGGCGCTCCAAGCGTTGAACTGCTCCTGTTGTAATCCCGACCTGCATTTCTCCGCAGAGAGGCCCTTGCTATAATATCCCGAGCAATCTGGTGAAGACGAGAGCCGAAGGCAATATTGTTGACGCCGAAAAGACCAGGATCGACACGGAACCCTATCCGACACTACTACCTATCACCACGGAAGATATCGTCATCCAAGCGAGTGCCCGTATGAGATGGTCTGACATGTGCTCTCGGACGCTAGCGCTGGCTGGAGCTTATAAAGAGATACAAATTCGATTACTAATAATAATTTATATAATGTGATAAATTCGGATAATTTCGTGAAACATAAAAAATATTACCTCAAGAAGTGTATATGCGGGTATCCTCTGCGGATCCAACACTCGATATCTCGCTTAAGATCGCTAGTAAGGGGATCCGAGATGCGACCCATAGTCTCAGCTCCTCATCCCGATCTAATACAATATTGGGAAGATGGGTGGCGGAATCTAATGGCTCAGAACCCCTCCTAATAGTCTCATTTCGATATACGCTCAAATCCAGTAGCCTCTGAAATCCGTCCTGTAATGTATTTCGTATATGTATGTTAATTATATCATTTTATTTACGATTGAATATTATTAAAAGCTAAATAGTAAGATGAGTTTTACCCGTATAACTAAAGCTGCCTGAGACAAAGCACGCTCGTCCTTAGGCGTATGGGCTCGATCCCAAAACTCTAGAATGGTAGGATCTTGACCCAAGGTCTTACCCAATGCCTAATAAAAACATTCATAAAACATGTCTTAAGTATTTGTGTGAGAACTTGACACATAAATAACTAAATACAATGCACTTACCGTCTTCGCCTCCTCGAACGACTAAGAACCAGTGGTGTGTACTATCCAGAGCTGACCACGGTTCTTCTTCACCGCTTTCGACTTTTTTTCTTGAAAGTCAGCCTGACCTCCAAGGCGCATACATACATAGCCTCCCAGGCTAAATCGGAGACTATGCGGAGCTGATGATCTCTAATGGTGGTCCCGAGCTGGTCCACAACTGCCCGAGCTGCCTTCTGTCGCATCTCATACAACCATCCAGAGTAATTCGCAGTGATATGATGCTCAATCACATCATCACCAGCTGATTGAGAGATGCTCGGGTCAAATCGATAATAAACCTATAACATGGTAAGCTTATTTAAAATTAAGAACAATTGATTTCGTCATCCCAATACAACTATGTAGTGATAATATGCTTAACTTACGTGGAACTCCCGCAAGACGATCTGCATAAAAGTGGCATCGTACCACGCATACTAACTGAACCGTATGCACCCTCTCAGGAGATGCGTCAAACAGATCGCGTGTAGGGTGTGCTTAGCCACCGGGTCTAGTATACTACAGAAAAAGTATAACAATATGTGTTATGTGAATTGTGTTTTGCAATAACTGATAGAAATATTACGAATATATTAACACTTACTGCTGGGAAACGACATCCACTGGTACTGTAAGTGGCAATGCCGGCGGACGACCAAAGATACCGAGGTTCATCCCTCGGTGTCGTCGATGATGTGCATCTGTAATAATTGTATGTAACATAGTACTTCAATTCATCATTGTAATTAATGCAGCTTGAGATATATTTAAATCCTAGTTAAGATAACTTACTCCCGCCTGAAGAAGTGCCTCCATCGTGGCTACCGTCTCCAGTACCGAATCGCCCACCACCTCGACGACCTCCACCGCTATGTCTAGCCATGAATATCCTACTGCAATAACAAAATTGGTAGATTACGAATATGTAAGGTTGAATAATATGTGGTAAGTACTAATATGAATTCTCATTTTCAATTACGCACGTCATCAAACCCATCAGAATCAACGTGTATATCATTCTCGGATTCGGTATCTTCCTCATCCTCAGTTTCGAGATCAGTTTCGTCATCGTTATCATCCTTAATAACCACATAATCATTCATGTGTACGTTGGCCTCGACATCCTCATCGTTAGGTACGTCAATGACATCAGTACTCACCACATCTTTAGCATGGAACACTATGGCCAATGGGTTGCTCACATTTTCTTGCAACGCCTCATCCATACCAAACATGTTATCAGCATTAAATGAGCGTGTTTTAGTAGTGACTCATCGTGTACTGTGGGTCATGAGTATTTACGACATTAGGAGCGTAATACACTTGAGTCACTTGACTTGCTAACACGTACACGTTATCAGACTTTAACACCGACTTGATATCCATGGTTGTGATTCTATTTTGATCAACTTTAACCCCCTTTTCAGTATCAAACCAGCTACACTTAAATGTAACTACTTTTTTGCCGCCGTGATAATTGAGCAGAACTACATCCCGTAAACGACCATAGTAATTGGACTCGTAATCTTGGTAGCAGACTTCCTAATACCACAACCCCGTAATTGATCGATGTGAGTTCATGCAAGTCATCGACTCTAAATCTGTACCCATTCACGATGCAACCAGGAAAAGAACTAACTTCTTTGTAAGTTGCTTGGATGACATCTATAAAACACTCAGAAATATTCTCTGCTTCAACCCTTTTCTTAAACCACTGTTGGAAATTAGCATTAGTGAATGTTTCCAATTCTGCTGCAGTAAAAGTTAGGTTAGAAGCATACGCTCCCTCTTCGAATGAACTGAGATATTAGTAAAATGTGTTTAACATATATAGAGATGACTACACTTGTAAATTGTACTAAATGGAGCAACTAAGCTTAGACTTACGTGATGTATACTGATACTTCGGGCATATTTAGAAGCACATATGTAGATACAATCTTCAACTCTTTGTCGCTTAAGTAAGTCAGCGCCTCAGGGACAAATGGTTTAGCCGGATATGTGAATACAACTAAATCATCATCATCATAAGTCATTGGACCAACAACCTCATTCCTTCCTAAACGGTTGTGCTTCGTTGAGACAACATCGTCAAAATATAATGAGCAAAAGTTGACAAGCTCTTCCTCTGTATATCGTTCAGCAATAGAACCCTCTACACGAGCTTTGTTCTTGACCTTTTGTTTTAATCGGCGCATATACCTATATACGATAAATAATATGCAGACAAATTGAAGTATTATTAATATGAGCAGGATAGAGCAATTAGCAGTTTATATATTACCTCTCAAAAGGATACATCCATCGATATTGCACCGATCCTCCAATTTTGAGTTCATACGGCAGATGAATAGGCAGATGTTCCATCGAGTCAAAAAATCCTAGAGGGAAGATCATTTCGAGCTTGCACATGGAAAGCACAATATTCTTCTCCATCTACTCGACAGCACTGTACTTAACTATAGTTGAGAAAATATCTCAAAAGAAATTTGACAGTTCGGTCAATGCATCCAAAACTTTTCTGGGTAACATCTCACGAAATGCAATTAGAATCAACTTCTTCATGAATACATGACAATCGTGACTCTTGAATCCAGAAATTTTCAATTTCTCAACCTTACAACAACGTGTTATGTTCGACGCATATCCATCTGGGAGCTTCAACCCACTAACCCACTTACACACGTCTTCAACTTGTTGCTTAGTAAGACAAAATGGAGCTTTAGGTTTCAGAGTGTTAGTAGGCGTTTATAATTCTGGCCTAATGTTCAATGCCTCCAAATCTTTTCGAGCATTGTCATTGTCTTTAGTTTTATCACTCGCATCTAATACGGTGTAAAATAAGTTTTTGAAAACATTCTTTTTGGTATGCATGACATCTATACAATGACGAACTGAAAGTGTGCCCCAATATATTAACTCAAACCATATAGGCAAGTGTGTCCAATTATGAGTCTTCCTGCATCTTACTTGCTCTCAATTTCATCGTGTTCCTTCCCTAAGAAAGGAAAATCAAGTTGATTCAACCAACCCAAGACCTCACCGCCCGACTGACACCAACCAACAACCCCTTCTTCTCTATCTTTCTCGTTGGTATGCGTACATCTTTACGTAATTGTGATCAAGAGGCAAGAATCTCTGAAAGCGGCCCAAAGAAACTACATTTCCGCCCATCTTTATTTGGTTGCCTTGCACATCCCATATACACACCGGACAGATGACTTTCCGTGAGTTAACCAACCACTAACCATCCCAAGAGCCGAAAAGTCGTTGATAGTCCATAACAGGGCTTCCTTCATCACAAAATTCTCGCATATCGATTTATCATACGTCTGAACTCCAGTCTCCCACAACATCTTTAGTTCATCCACTAACGATCGAAGGTACACATTAAGGTCTTTTGTAGGACTTTTATCCCCCGGAATGAGTAAAGTCAAAAATAAATATGGATCCCTCATGCACATTTCCGGCGGAAGATTATAAGAGACCATAATAACTGACCAAACTGAGTACGGCTGGCTAAAATTATTAAAAGGACAAAAGCCATTAGTGGCCATGCCAAGCCTAACATTCCTAACTTCTTCCGCAAACTCAGGATAATTTACATCAAATCTCTTCCATTCATCTCCATCCGCTGGGTGAGTCAGCTGACCAGGCACGACATCCCTTGTTCCATGCCAACTCATATGTTGAGCCGTATGAGACGACATGAATAGCCGCTAAAGTCTCTCAAGGCAAGTGGAAAGTAATAGTAAGATTTTTCCGGGAACATGTTTCTCCTTCCCCCACGTTTTGTAACCTTGTAGTAGCGATAAGTCGCATATATCACATCGCCCCTTATCTCTGTCCTCCCATAGTATAACATGCAATCAACGCGCCACAAGCATTGATTTTTTGATACCCATATTTAACCCCTTGACCATCTTCTTCACTTCGTAATAATTCGCAGGAAGAGTATGATCCTTGGGTAAGAATCGCCCAATTATAGCGAGCAAATCGTTGAAACCTCTCTCTCACTACGATCGTGCTCATTCTTGAAGTGTAAGAGCTTAAATCACCGCAGAAAGCTTGGTGTTCAGTATCATTTCCGGATACAACGCGACCTAAGATTCAGATAACAACTTGTAAAAGGCGGCAGATATATTTGGCACTTTGCTTCAAGACCGCTTGAAGAAGGTTCATATTCAGCCCAGTCAATAGTAGTAGGGCCATAAGCATCGACCAACATCTCAATTGGATCATAGTTTTTGACGTATGAATCCCGTGGAATTGGTTGTTCCACAATATTTTCAATCACTTCTGATTCCCCGTGATGAGTCCATACGAAGTACCCATCCACAAATCTACGAGAAAATAAGTCGAATTTAATCTCATCGACTTTCTTCCAAATCAGATTTTTACACTTGACACACGGGCATCACATCTTCCCGTTTGGATCATCCGTATGTTCTAGTTCTTTGTTCAAGAAATCTAAAACCCCAACACGATAAGCTGAGACTAATCCCCTCCCATCACTGGGTATCCTACGGTACATCCAACTCCGGTCGGCTGACATTTTTAACTACACAGAAGTACGCATTAAGTTAATTTGGATATTCATGCGTGAATTATATTTACCTAGTATCTCTACGGAGATGGGGTAAGGCTTCTATCCCATTATTGGATGCGTCTAAATCACTAGTGCAAACACGTTGAGTACGTTTCATGAGTTTCAAGAAAATTTTAAGAAGATTTCCTATGGTCTCCAAGCACACTAAATAGACTAAGATAACTTAATCTAAGTATGCACTCGGAGAACATATAGAGATAACAATGATTAATCCTCAAAATAACAAAAAATGTACCGTTTCGTATTTGCACCGGCCTAAGTGAGAGACATAACATCCAATAACAGTCCCAAACTGGGGACTGTTCGACATTCATCCCTATTGAGTGTATGTCAAACGGGTTTCTAAGTTTCAAAGTATAGTACATATATAATTGAAAATGCTACTTAGTTTATTGAAAATTGTGGCAAACTACACAAATGCTACTTAGTTTATGAGAATTGTTATGTGGAATCTCTACTTGAGTCGGCAATCGAAAAAAAGGGTTGTAGGTCCTGTTGTGTCCTATACTCAAATAATAAAGTTAATTCAATTACTACAAACATTCCTCACTGTTCCATCATAACAGATGACAACATCCCGAAGGAATTCCATTAAGCTATTGAACAAAGTTTCAGCTTAAGCAACCCATCTGAGGAATTCGGAGTGGTGAGAAATTGTTTATATCATGGATTGGACCCATATGGGGAGATGATTCAATCCTATGAGAGAAGTGATCGTTCGTTCATTTAGAGGGTTGCTTAACCTAGAACTTTGTTCAACAACTTACTGGCACTCCTTCCGGATGTTGCCATATGTTATGATGGAACAGTGAGGAATGTCTGCAGTAATTCAATTACCTTTATTATTCGAGTATATGACATAAATAGGAACTACGACCCCTTTTTTTTAATTGTTGCTGAGGAACCGGTTGGAGTACTATTAGTGAATCGCTATGTTTAAACTCGCATACAAGAAAAGAGTACATATATGTAAGGAGAGTATTATTGCATTTATTGAAAATTGTAGCAAACTAAGCAAATGCTACTTAGTTTATTTTGCCAATGATAAACTAAGTATGTGGTACTTAGTTTATGAGAATTGTCATTTAGGATCTATAGAGACTACTGTTCGACATTCACTCCTAGCTACTTAGTTTATTTTGCCAATAATAAACTAAGTAAGTGGTACTTAGTTTATGAGAATTGTTATTTGGAATCTATAGAGACTACTACTGTTCGACATTCACTCTTAGCTACTTAATTTATTTTGCCAATTAATGATAAACTAAGTGGTACTTAGTTTATGAGAATTGTTATTTGGAATCTATAGAGACTACGTACTGTTCAACATTCACTCCTACTTGTCAAACGGGTTTCTAAATTTTTAAATATAGTTTTTAATTTTTTTTTACTAAATTCGTTATTAAATTTAATTTAAATTATTTTAATTAAATTAAATTAAATTATATTTTATTATATTTTATTCTATTATTTTATTTTATTTTATGTTTTATTGGATTGTATTTTATTTATATTATATTATATATTTTAAAATATTTTTTTATTAAATTTAATTTATTTATTAAATTAAATTTTATTTATTTTTTTCATTATATTTTATTAAATTTAAATTATTATAATTTATTATTATTATTTTGTATTTTATTTTATTTTATCTTATTATTACTCATATTATATTATATTATTTAATTTAATGTATTTTATTTATTTATTAGATATAATTTAAGTTATTTCATTTAGGAACAATTATTTTAATTTAATTTAATTTAATTATTTTATTTCATTTCATTTTATCTTAAATTATCTTGTCTTTATGTTATTTAATTTTATTATTTTATATTATATTATATTATCTTATATTATTTTATTTATATTTATATTATTTATAATATTATTTTATTTTATTTAGTAGTACAAAACTAAGTAAATATTACTATAAACTAGGTTATTTTGGTATTGGAAAATTAATTAAGTAACATATTTAAATAGTTACATGGGCCCACAAAATTTGCAATTGAAGAATTCTGACAGAAATTCAGTCAGAAATTCCATCGGAAATATCAAATACACTCGTGTAATAAGATGTGCAATAAGCTGTAATTGCATAAAGAAAAACAAATTGAAATTACTAATTATTTCTTACTAATTTAGCCATAATTTTTTGTCTGAATCATTTAGCACTATTTCTTATTAATTTAGCCACAATTTTTTGTCTGAATTATTTAGGCACATTTAGAGTTTAAAAAAATATAAAACAAATAGTTTGAAATGACTTATTCGGTCAAATTCAAACTCATTCAGATGCATTCAGACATAAATAAATATAGCCTAATACTTGTATACACTTCCCTCGAGAGCTCTTCGTAGCTTTTTAACTTATGCTCTCGATAATCACCAATTATTGATATAATAGAACAACTAGATATAAAATCTCTTTATTATAGTTTATTTAAAGCAACTTAAACTTTATTTTTTAATAAATAAGTTTAATAACTGGTGCAAAATACAACTAAATTTATAAACAATTTATTAGATAAATTTTAAATATGACATATTTTAATGTCAATATTTATAATAATAATTTGATTAATTTTAAGTGATATCATTATAATATACACTTTAATTAGAATAAGAATATAAAAAAAGGACACCATATATGCATTTGGTTAGCGAATATTGAACTTTATCCCAAAAAATATATTGATGCACAGATTCAAAACCAAGACCTCCAGTTTGGAATATTGATCCAATGACCACCAGAGCACATGGGCCTAGTTGCTATTATTTTGCAAGGATTAGTATTTATAACTGATGAAATCATTTCCCCCAAATTAAAATAGATCCCCTTTCCTTAGATCTGTTACGTACATACATAAATGTACATCACTAATTGCGTGATAATAATAATAATAATAATAATAATAATAATAATAATAATAATAATAATAATAATAATAATAATAATAATAATAATAATAATAATAATTGCCTTCGTTATTATGAAACACCGTTGACTTTTCTATAATATCTGATGTAAGATGAATGATTCCACCTGAAAGTAGTATGCACACAAGCCAATCATATTTGATGATAAAGCATATACTTTGTAACAATCTTATTCATTTATTAATAAAAAGTATTAATTTATTAAATGCTTTTAATTATCTACATGATGCTGTTTTATAATATGTGATAAACCCATAGTTTTAAGCAATGCTTTTAAAATAATTAATGATGATGATTATTCTAATGAGATCTAAATTCTTAGAAAGCTTAAAACTAAAATAGTTCCCAATCGTTGGATTACTAAATTGGGGATTAGTGAATCCGGATAGATTGGTACATACGTTGCTTGCTCATTGAATGAGGATGATTGATCTCATGATCATTTGTGTGGAGACACTAAAGCAAGTATGTAGGTGCTTATTAGAGAATAAGTTCACTGAATGTGGCTCGCTAAGGAATACCTAATGGAGTTTTACTTGCCTGTCAATAGGAATTATTATTATTATTATTATTATTATTATTATTATTATTATTATTATTATTATTATTATTATTATTTATTAATGTTATTATTATTAATGTTGTTGTTGTTATTATTATTATTATTATTATTATTATTAGTACTACTACTATTATTATTCTATTTTTTTTTATTATTAGTACTATTATTATTATTATGACTATTATTATTATTATTATTATTATTATTATTATTATTATTATTATTATTATTATTGTTATTGTTATTAGTACTATTATTATTAGTAGTACTATTATTATTAGTACTATTATTATTATTATTATTATTATTATTATTATTATTATTATTGTTATTATTATTATTATTATTATTATTATTATTATTATTATTATTATCTTAATTTAAGGCAACATTTTAATAGTCGTTGCAAAATGTTGTATAAAATATGCAACGAAAATAAAAATTGTTGCCAATGAATGTGGTCCATATTAGGCAACAAAATATAGCAACAAAAAAACTTTCGTTGCCCACTATAAGGAGAAATCAAGTGGTTAGAAATTTCGCAACGAATTTTGTTTCCAAATTTTGCAACGACTTATGAATTTCGTTGCAAAAAGTGAAAGTCTGACACAATCTACAACGAAGGACAAGTTTCGTTGCTAAACATACACTTTTAGCAACGATTTATAAAGTCGTTGCCTGAAAAATCATTGCTAAAGCCCCATTTTTAGCAACAAAAAAACTTTCGTTGCCCACAATGACGAGAAATCAAGTGGTTGAAAATTTTTCAACGAATTTCTAACGAAATTTTTTCCCGCCAATGAATTAGCAACCAAATTTTGCAACGACTTATGAATTTTGTTGAAAAAAGTGAAAGTCTGACACAATCTGCAACGAAGGACAAATTTCGTTACTAAACATATACTTTTAGCAACGACTTTATAAGTCGTTGCCCGAAAAATCGTTGCTAAAGGCCCATTTTTTTGTAGTGAAATATTTACCAGATGTTATACACTAAACAGAAGCTGCAACATAAGTTGCAATCCCAATTTGCACAACAGTTTGCATAATAGTTAGGCAGAACACAATTTTTGGCAACCCAATTTTCACAACAGTTAGGCAATTAACACAACAGGTAGCCACAAGCAATAACCCATTTCGGCAGAACACAAATAATAACCCTTATATTGACAATTAACACTTAAGTCCCAATTTCAGCAATAAATCCGAAATATATATATAGTAGCAGTTATCATTAATATATATATATATATATATATATATATATAGTACCAATTTCAGTGCAATATGCACAATATAGGGCAGAAAATTATACCTAATTATACAAATAAACAATTACTAACCTTAGGCCTTAGCTAGTTTAAAAACCGGTTAAAGGAGGAGAAGGAGATAACAGAGTCCAACTCGGCCAGAACGCGAGTCGTCGACGTCGGCTGCGTAAGGGAGGGTCGTCAGCAGTGATGTTGTGTGGAAGGGTGGCCGACAGTGGTGCTGAGTGCAGAGAGAGGTGAAGAGAGAGAGAGAGGCGAGGGACGAAGTGGGGGGGAACGATGACAGGGGAAAAGGGGCGGCGGGGGACTGGTGATGGGTGGGGTCGGGGAGGATGAGAGACGGAAGGAGAGTACTGGGGGGACCGGTGACCGGATGGGTGGGGGCGGGGAGGATGAGAGAGTGATAGAATGAGAGAGGGTGAGGGCAGGGAGGATGAGATCGAGGGAAGGAGAGTGAGAGGAATGAGAGAGATAAACGAGCATCTGAAATGAAAAGGTAGAAGGTGAAAAGTTTTTATTTATTATCTCCGACGGAATATCCGTCGGAAATACGTCTCTCAGAAATACCTTAATTTCGACAAAACGTCTCACGGGATTAAAGTTTGTTCGTCGAAATTACTTTTCGCGGTGGCGCCAAACTTGGCGCCAACTTGAGATGTCTAAGATCGATAGAATTTCGTCCTAATTATGTTATTTTGGAGGGACTTATATCCGACGTATTATTTCCTCGGAAGTAATCATATTTCGACCGAATTTAATCCGTCGGGGATACATTTGTCGAAAATAGCCAGTTTTCTTGTAGCGTGCATTGATGGACAGTTGTTGACATGATCATGACCATTGGTGATAATAACGAATATCATTGGCCCGTAGTGCATGGATGATTTGTGGATGTGATAATAATGAATATCCTTGGCCTGTAGTGCATGGATAATTCAGTGATGTGAATTATTTATTGAGCTGAGTCTCAACGATAAAATTGATGATAAACTTTTAAATCATAGACGATAGTAGATAACATGCTCTACTTGACTCTTCTAATGGATTGTTTGTTCTGTTGCAGTTAAACTTGTTGTCTATTGTATTCTATCATTTTAACACTGTTGAAGGCTAACGATAATTTATTCTGCATTATCTTAGTCATAATATTCTTTACTGGGTTAGTTGAGCTTACCCTTTACTTTCGTTGTTCTCTTCAGTAAATGAGAATATAAATGAGACTAGTCGGGGAACGAAGTGATGGTTTGAGATGATGGCTATAGTAGTCCTCAATATTCTATGAAATAGTGTGATAATAATTATAATGAGTACTCTATTTGAGTTTGGATATTAATTATCTATGAGACAATATCTGTCTGAGACCCCAAATTTTATGAATAAAGATTTAATTTTTCTCGAAATAATTTTTTTTAATATTAAGGTGTGGATTTGTTATAATGTTATAGTTGTGGGTAATATTTATAAATTTTGCAAAGTATGCAAATTGTTATATATATTCGATTGGTCCGGGAATATTCTTGTGTGTGGGGAATATTAAATGATTGACAAGACAATCATTAGTGGACCCCACAACTAGAAATCATTCATTTCGCTTGATTTTTCAGATTTTTTGAACTAGGATCAAAGATCCATTTGGTTCGGTATAAAAAAGAACCGGTCCGGCTTGGTACAAAAAAAGCGGTATATACCAGTTTTTCAGTACCGATTTTGGTTCAACATTTTTATGGTTCGGTAAAAACCGAACCGGACCGTATATACTGATTTTCTAATTTTTTTTATTAATAATTTATTATTATTAATAATAATAAAATAGTAATTATAATAATAAAATAATGATTATAATAATAAAAATAATAATAATAAAAAATAAAAATAATAATAAAATAATAAGAATATTAATTATATTAATTTTCAGAAAAAATCCATCTTAACCCAGATCTATTTGGTTGATATACCCATTCAATCCCAGACTGTAGATTATCAGATCAAAATTTGGACAATTTGGTTTGGTTCGGTTTTGAAGACATCGGTCGATTTTCGGTAAAAACCTATTGAACACCCCTACCATTAACGGAATTATCATTCGGATTAAGAAAACGACAAAAATATTTTTATGAAAATAACTAGTGAAAGTTTTACCATTAAAACTGTTGAACTACTCGGTAGTAAAATACAAAGAATGTCTGTGCGTGGTTGCATAGTAGCACACCAGTATTGATTATTAATGCTTACGTGAGAAGTCACTCGCTTTTGTTCAATTATTACTACGAGAATTCTTTGCGATAAGATCTCACGTTATTTGATTTAAGTATTGTCAATATTGTATATATTATTAAATCAATAATTGAGACGATTGAAGTTATTAATATTATTATTTGCAATATTAACAATGTCTAGAAGTTACATCAAGGAGAGGTTTGGTCACCTAATCATTGCCGCCAATAGGAGAAATCCTTATTGGAAAGCCCCCGCTTTCTTGGGAACGACCTGGTCGATTAATATTGTGAAATATAATAATGATGATAAATGTTGTTAAAGATATTGAGGTGTTTTTTTATGAAGTCATGGAAGTTTATATATATATGTTATATATAAATTTTGTTTTAATATTATTATTAATGTAATAAAGCGAGAAAACTTTTTATATAAAATGTAATACTTTTTATAAAGTTTTGTTTTATTTGATTATAAATAGAATATATTATATTTTATTATGCATCTTTGCTGCATAGTGTTTGTATAGTAAAATCTTTTTATATAAAACCTAATACTTTTATAAAGTTATTTGTTTTATTAGATTATAAATAGAATATATTAAATTTTATTATGCATAGTGTTTGCATAGTACGATATAGTGTTTGCATAGTAAAATCTTTTTATATAAAATAGAATACTTTTTATAGAGTTATTTGTTTTATTAGATTTTAAATAATATTTATATATATATATATATTGAATATATTATATTTTATTGCATAGTATCCTTTCCATTCTCCTATAAATAGGATGCTTAGTTAGAATTGAAAATCACACCGTAAATTCGTGAGAATTCTTCTTCTATAATCTTGAGCGTATTTCTTTAGAGTTTCAAGAAGCTTTGAGCGTAGAAAAATATAAGATAAGTTTTCTTCAAGAATATCCTCGCCCTACCAATGTAATACTCTTCTTTTAAGGTAAGGGATATTATTTGTTGTATTCGTAAGGGTATTATTTCTTTCATATTCATGAAGATAGCTATTGTTATTCCATTCCTTATTATTCGTTGGAATAACTCGTATACGTAGGACTCATCATATATATGGTGAAATTCTTCCGTTATTCCATTCTTTATTATTATGTTGAATAACTTGTCTATGCTAAGTACCGCATACATGGTGAAATTCTTCTATTATTCCATTCTTTATTATTTTGTCGGAATATTTTGTCTATGCATTTACACAAGACCTGGTTCTATTATTTATTATTTTGTTGGAATAACCTGTCTGTACGGTTTATTGCATGCCTGGTGAATTCTTCTGTTATTCCATTATTTATTATTCTGTTGGAATATCCTATCTGTGCATTTACGCATGACCTGGTTCCATTATTTATTATTCTGTTGGAATAACCTGTCTATGTGGATTACCACATGTATGATGAATGATCCTTTGTATTCATTCCTTATTAAATTGTGGAAATTATCATCTCACGGATTACCGCATGGCGCATAAAAAATCCATTTGCAGTCTCATATATTCTATTATACTCAGTTGGTTAAAGTTTTGGCTTCTATACTACATGAAATTAGTAGAATATCTTGGATATTTGCGCTTCATCCAGTATCTTTTCATGGAAATATTCTTCTGAGAATTCTTGAATTTTACTCCACAAAGCAGTATCATGTTGACAATTTGGACGTTATTGGTTCCTAGATAAATTAATTCTTGAACTTGTTTTATTGAATTATTATGTCATTGTCATCATCCTCATCTTTATATTATGTTGAAAGTCATCTGTGGCCTGTAGTGCATAGATGGACTTGGTATGATTATGAACAGGGATTATTCGGTATAATCATGACCGTAATGTTGCAAATGATGTGGAAAAAGTCCTCATTGGCCCGTAGTGCATTGATGGATAGATTTTGGTATGATTATGGCTATGGATTCTCTTCAGCCAAGGGTGCAAAGATGAATTGTTTTATGGCATGATCAGGACCGTTGATGAGAACACGATTATCTTTGGCCCGTAGTGCATGGATAATTCGTGGTCGTGATACTAAATAATATCCTTGGCCTGTAGTGCAGGGATGATTTGATGATGTGGATTATTTATTAAGCTGAGTCTCAGCGATAAAAGTGATGAAAACCCTTTTAAATCATAGAAGATAGTATATTTTATTCTCTACTTGACTCTTCTAATGGATTGCTTGTTCACCGCAGCTTAAACTTGATGTTTGTTATATTTTATCGCTTTAACATCTTTGTTGAAGGCTAACGATAATTTATTCTGCATTATCTTAGTTATAATATTTTTACTGGGCTAGTTGAGCTCACCCTTTTGCTTTCATTGTTCTCTTTAGGAAATAAAAATATAGCAGGGACTAGTCGAAGAAAAGAGTGACGGTCCAGAGGATAGCATTAGTAGTCCTCACTATTCTATGAAATAGTATGATAATAAATGTATTGAGGACTTATTTTTAGTTTGAATATTGTCTAGAAGACAATATTTGTATTAAAACTCATAGCACATATTGTATATTTAAGATTGTATTTGTATTCTATACCATGTATTTGGCGACTCAGAATACGTGATGTTTACCTATTTTGGGGGCGTCACAATTGGTATCAAAGCTTAGGGATATGATCCCTGGCTGAGATGTGAGACAAGAACTAGGAGGGGAGAGACGGGGAATTCCTTCGCTAGTATGACCTACCTAAGTTTATTTGATATTTAATTGGTTGGTCAGAGTATATGAATAGTATATGATATGTTAATTAACCATTATTTTGTGGCAGTATTTGAAAATGGCAGCTGAAAATGTTCACAATGGAGTGAATGAGACCGTTGAGACACCTTTAATCACTAACCAGGTTAATGTGATGTCAGACGAAGAAGAAATTTGAGATATCTACGTGGTGAGTGAAGAACTAATAGTTGCACCTAAGCTAGTTGCAGAGGTAGCAGCTGAGAGTGAGGAAGAAGAGGAGGAAGAGGAACCTGAGGAGAATTTATTAGAAGAATTTTATGATCAAAATTTAGAATTACAAAATCGTATTCATGAGTTAGAAGATCAGGCTGAAGAACGGCAGATGGTCGTGGAGCAAAGAGATGTAATAATTCAAAATTGTGTTACCCGATGTGCGATGCTTGAACAGAAGCACTCTTTGGCAGAGTATAAGATATTAGAGCTGGAATTTGAGAATGCTATGATAAATCCTTAAATATTTCTTCAACTAAAACGAATGTAATATGCGCCAAAGACGTTGGATCGAGCTGTTGAAGATTACGACCATACCGTTTAATATCATCGTGCAAGAACAAACGTGGTAGCTGATGCGTTGAGTAGAAGATCATATGCGTTTACGAGTGCGAATATACGAACCTATGTGAAGATAAAAAATATACGATTAGAACCGACTTTAATCGATAAAGTTAAAGCCGCTCAAGCTACCGATTCAGAGTTGATGAATGTGAAGAAGAAGGTTCAAGAGGGCATTATTTTAAAAGTAAGAGTTGCTGAAGAGAGGAAATCTCAACCCTCGATTTTATTGGCCCATTTGAAATCCTCGATCGAGTAGGAACTATGGCCTATAGACTCGCTTTACCGCCAAGTATGTCGCGTGTTCATAATGTTTTTAACGTATCAATATTACATAAATATGTGGACGACCCGACACATTATTGATTTAGAACCGGACGAGATAGCAGAAGATTTAACGTATGAGGAGATACCTGTTAAAAGCTTGGATAAGAAGGAACATATTATACGCTCAAAGGTTATTTAGAATCTAACGAGGTATCCTCATCTGTTCGGCATACCAGATACGTACGTAAATTTCGAGGGCAAAATTTCATAAGGAAGGGAGATTGTGAGCCCCCAAATTTTATGAATAAAGATTTAATTTTTCTCAAAATATTTTTTTTAATATTAAGGTGTGGATTTGTTATAATGTTATAGTTGTGGGTAATATTTATAAATTTTACAAAGTATGCAAGTTGTTATATTATATTCGATTGGTCGGGGAATATTCGTACGACGACACAATCATTGGTGGACCCCACAACGGAATTATTCTCGGATTGAGAAAACGACAAAAATATTTTTATGAAAATAATGGCGGAAGTTTTACCGTTAAAACTGTTGAACTACTCGGTAGTAAAAAAAAGAATACGCGCGGGTTGCATAAGTAGCACACAAAGATTGATTATCGATGCTTACGTGAGAAGTCACTCGCTTTTGTTCAATTATTGCTACAAAGAATTGCCGATAAGATCTCATGTTATTTGATTCAATTATTTCCCATATTGTATATATTATTAAATCAATAATTGAGACGCGACGGGTTATTAATATTATTATTTGCAATATTAACGATGTCTAGAAGTTCTATCAAGGAGAGGTTTGGTCACCTAATCGCACGCCAATAGGAGAAATCCTTATCGAAAGCCCTCTTTCCGGGAACGATCCGTCGATTAATATTGTGAATTATAATAATGATGATAAATGTTGTTAAAGATATTGAAGTATTTTTTATGAAGTCACATAAGTTTATATATATATATATATATATTATATATAAATTTTATTTTATAATTATTATTAATTTAATAAAATGTAAATTTTTTTATATAAAACATAATACTTTTTATAAAGTTTTGTTTTATTTGATTATAAATAGAATATATTATATTTTATTATGCATATATCGCTCATATAGTGTTTGTATAGTAAAATCTTTTTATATAAAACCTAATACTTTTATAAAGTTATTTATTTTATTAGATTATAAATAGAATATATTAAAGTTTATTATGCATAGTGTTTGCATAGTGCCTGCATAGTGTTTGCATAGTAAAATCTTTTTATATAAAATAGAATACTTTTATAAAGTTATTTATTTTATTAGATTTTAAATAATATATATATATATATATATTGAATATATTATAATTTATTGCATAGTATCCTTTCCATTCTCCTATACATAGGATGCTTAGTTAGAATTGAAAATCACACCAGAAATTCAGAGAATTCTTCTTCTATAATCTTGAGCGTATTTCTTTAGAGTTTCAAGAAGCTTTGAGCGTAGAAAATAGTATAAGTTTTCTTCAAGAATATCCTCGTCCTACCAGTCAGAATACTCTTCTTTTAAGGTAAGGGATATTATTTGTTGTATTCGTAAGGGGTATTATTTCTTTCATATTCATGAAGAGAGCTATTGTTATTCCATTCCTTATTATTCTGTTGGAATAACCTGTATACGCGGACTACCGTATATATGGTGAAATTCTTCTGTTATTCCATTCTTTATTATTATGTTGGAATAACCTGTTTATGCGAAGTACCGCATACATAGTGAAATTCTTCTATTATTCCATTCTTTATTATTTTGTCGGAATATCCTATCTGTGCGTTTACACATGACCTGGTTCCATTATTTATTATTCTGTTGGAATAACCTGTCAGTGCGGTCTATCGCATGCCTGGTGAATTCTTCTGTTATTCCATTATTTATTATTTTGTTGGAATATCCTGTCTGTGCATTTACGCATGACCTGGTTCCATTCTTTATTATTATGTTGGAATAACCTATCTATGTGGATTACCACATGCATGGTGAATGATCATTTGTATTCATTCCTTATTAAATTATGGAAATGATCTGTCTACGTGGATTACCGCATGGAGGGCGAAAATCCATTTGCAGTCTCATATATTCTATTATATTCAGTTGGTTAAAGTTTTGGCTTCTATACTCCATGAAATTAGTAGAATATCCTGGATATTTGCGCTTCATCCAGTATCTTTTCATGAAAATATTCTTCTGAGCATTCTTGAATTTTACTCCACAAAGCAGTATCATGTTTACAATTTGGACGTTATTGCTTCTTGGATAAATTAATTCTTGAACTTGTTTTATTGAATTATTATATCATTGTCATCATCCTCATCTTTATATTATGTTGAAAGTCATCTGTGGCCTGTAGTGCATAGATGGACTTGGTATGATTATGAAAAGGGATTATTCGGTATAATCATGACCGTAATGTTGCAAATGATGTGGAAAAAGTCCTCATTGGACCGTAGTGTATTGATGGACAGTTTTTGATATGATTATGGCTATGGATTCTCTTCGGCCAAGGGTGCAAAGATGAATTATTTTATGGCATGATCAGGATCGTTGATGAGAAGACGATTATCTTTGGCCCATAGTGCATGGATAATTCGTGGCCGTGATACTAAATAATATCCTTGGCCTGTAGTGCAGGGATGATTTGATGATGTGGATTATTTATTGTCGAGTCTCAACGATAAAAGTGATGAAAAACCTTTTAAATCATGTAAGATAGTAGATTTTATTCTACTTGACTCTTCTAATGGATTGCTTATTCCGCTGTAGTTAAACTTGATGTTTGTTATATTTTATCAGTTTAACACTGTTGAAGGCTAACGATAATTTATTTTGCATTATCTTAGTCATAATATTTCTTACTGGGCTAGTTGAGCTCACCCTTTTGCTTTCATTGTTCTCTTTAGGAAATGAGAACGTAACAGAGACTAGTCGGGGAAAAGAGTGACGGTCCAAAGGATAGCATTAGTAGTCCTCACTATTCTATGAAATAGTGTGATAATAAATGTATTGAGGACTTATTTTTAGTTTGAATATTGTCTAGAAGACAATATTCGTATTAAAACTCACAGCATATGTTGTATATTTAAGATTGTATTTGTATTCTGTACCATGTATTTGGCGACTCAGAATAGGTGATGTTTACATATTTTGGGCGCGTCACAATCCGTGTTAAAACTCTCAGCTATATTTTGTCATATTTTACACGACAGTTGTATAATTAAGTTTGTATTTGAATTCTGTACCATGTATTTGACTACTCAGAATGGGTGATGTATACCTATTTTGGAGGCGTCACATTTTAGTCACTTGATAATATTATTAATCACTTAATAATATTCCGTATATTAATCACAACTTAACCAATTACTAACATTATTAATCAATTAATAATATTTTAATCAATCTTTAATATCTTAACCATTCATAAATATTATTAACCATTTAATAATATTTTAATCAATTAATAATATTATTAATTATTTAATAATATTTTAATTTAACTTTAATATAATATTAGTAATCATTTAATAATACTTTAAATAGTTATCTAATATTATTAATTATTTAATAATATTTTTATTTAACTTTAATCTAATATTATTAATTATTTAATAATATTTTAATCCATATTAAACAAAATATTATTAATTACTTAATAATATCTTAAACCAATACTATTAAGCTCTTAATAATATTTTAATCATTTATTAAACTAATAAACAATTACTTCTAATTGTTTACCCTTTACTAATTCATTCATTTAATAAACCTAAAATGTTATAAATATAAAATTTTATCACTCCAAAAATCCGTACACATCATATTTAGGGTCTCTAAGTCATAAAATTATATTTTTGCCATTTATGACATCACATAACTTATTATTCTTATTTATTCATAACTCAAACACATCCATGAAAAATACTAAAACAGTTTTGAAAATTCTCATTTTTTGGAAAATATCAGTACATGGTATCATGATGAACTTATAATTTTTCTGGAATTTTTGGATTTCATTTACTATTTTTAAAATGACCAAACTAGCCAGATCTTGCAACAATTATATTATCATGAGCAGTTTTTAAGTCCAACAATTACGAAATTTTCAGGAGATGCTCCTGTTATGTATATGCACTTCCAGTACAAATTAGAAATATTATAATAATTACTTATACTTTATCATGTGTTGAAGACTTCAAGGTCTGAGAACTTGAGATTTAGAGTAAGACATACTGTAATAATTAATAATTATCTTTATGTCACTGCTAGCCTGCTAGAAAACACCGGGCGATAGCAAGTTAGCAATCTTTTTTATATAATAGAATAAAATGGACTTAATCATGCTAAAAATGTAAAGACACACTCAAACAACAATAGTCACCGTATGATATTGATATTAGAAAACTTGTATTTCCTCCAGAATTGAAGAGAGTAGCAACATGGATACGTCTGTAAACAGATTGCAAAATGGCTGAAGAGAGTAGCAACATGGATACGTCTGTATGCTACTGGACATTGATCTACCCCAGTGAACCAACACCATAAGCGACCAAAATGGCTGAAAAGGTGGCTGGACGGACAAGCACCATCAAACTTATCAATTGCAAAGACTTTTTTTTTCCTTTTAAAATTTATTTTTAAACAACTTATATTATTACATTTCAATTCTGATACTGGGCTTGGTCTGGGGTCTCGACTTAGAACTTAAAAGGACTTTGTTAGAAGATAGACTCGAATATGTGACATTATACTAGTCAGTCAATAATGATGATATCTTACTATTTGCTTATTACCTTTGTTATAGGGTCTTTTAGATTCAAATAAATAAGATTCTCCGTGATCTTTTACCATGTGTAGGATGTGCAGTGGCGGAACCAGAATATTTTTAAAAGGGATCAAAATATATCAATAAAAAAAATTATTTATTGATGCTTGTAGTGCTTCTTTCAAATTTATTTTACCCAATTATAGTATTTCACAACATTCTATTCCAACCATTGTAAACCTATGTTAAATGTCTGTGTGTGTATATATATATATATATTAATTTTCCCCGAACTATGAGACTATTAATCAGATTTTAAATTTTTTAGTCAATTAATTAGCTACTTTTATAGATAAATTACAAATTATGTTAAATGAAAAGTACCGTGGAGCATCATATCCGAAGTTTAAAGATACTCAGGTTTGGGGGCATCATAAATTGGACCGGAATAATTAGTTGCCCTATGTTTTTTTAAGAGAATACTCCCTCCGTTCCTTAATATAAGTCGTTTCAGAGTTGTGCACAAGTATTAAAGTAATGATTGTATAACATTAACTATAATATCAATTGTGTATATTGCCCTTCTATTGGAAGAAGAGATTGTTATTTATTGGACAAAAAATAATGAGAGAACCAATGTTACATTTAATATTTGAGGTAATTAATGCTTACTTGAAACTAAGCAATTAATGCTTATTTGAAATTTTCAAATGACTTATATTAAGGAATAAAAATATTTCTTTAAAATGACTTATATTAAAGAATGGATAAAGTATTTATTTAGGTGTTTTTAAATCTTACAAAATAAATCAGAGTTAGTCCTTACTCCTTAGTACCCACCAAGACCAGCAAACCCATTTCCACCATTACTCAAACAATTCCTCTCTAATTTATTCACACTATGATTACCCACAAGTTTACCACTTTCCCTATTGAAACCGAAAACGCAATTGCCAAGGCAAATTTCAACGGTGCAACCGAATCCCACAATAACAATACACCACATCACAAGTCTCATTTGGTTTCACCAAATTAATCCCTTTATTCCTCAACCCCTTTGCAGACTATCCACACAAGTCTCCGAATCATCTGGAAGTAAAGGGAGGTCATTGACGACGTCGTTTGAAGGGTTCTCCCGCCAAATTTGTATGATGCTGCTACAGAAGCGGAATAGAGCCAAAGGGCGAGGCGATGTGGCAAAGATCGGCCTCGTGGAGTGGATTCTGATGGAGGATGAAGCAAAGACCGGCCCGGCCTAATATGCCCCCTCAAGATGGAGCTCCGGAGGAGGAGACGTCAATCTGGACCCTTAATTCTTGGAAGCGGCTTCGTGGAAGCGGTTTGGTTAGAGCGTCGGCAAGTGGGTCTGCTGAGGAGACATGACTAACACGAAGAACACTTGATTGAACTTGATCCCGAATAAAGTAATAGTCAATTGCCACATGTTTCATGCGCGGATGAAAGACTGGATTAGAACAGAGATAGGTGGCCCCAACATTATCACAATAAATAACAGGTGGTGTAGAGAGAGGGGCACCAAGCTCTGTGAGAAGAGAACAAATCCAATTGATTTCTGAAGCAGTAGCGGCAACTGATCGATACTCAAGCTTTTGTGGATGACCTAGCAACAGTACGTTGTTCATTGGATGACCAAGAAATAGGATGACGACCAAGATAGACAATATAGGCACTCGTAGAGGTATAGTCATCTTTGTTGCCAGCCCAATCTGCATCTGAGAAGGCATGGAGAGATAGTGGATTTGCCTTAGGAAGATATAATCCATGAGTCAATGTGCCACACAAATATCGAAGTAGTCATTTTGCAGCATTCCAATGTTTAGACGTTGGGCGATGCATGAATTGGGAAACCTTGTTAACAGCATATGCGATGTTTAGGCAAGTGAGACAAAGATACTGTAGACTGCTAAAAATTGTTCTATATTCGTTACAGTCAGTCAGAGTTGTACTTGAATGAAGTGTGAGATTTCCATCTGTAGCAAGTGGTGTAGCAACAGGTTTAGCATCAAACATTTTTGTACTGGCAAGAAGATCAGTGATGTAGCGCCTTTGAGTAAGCAACATATAAGACCCCAACTTATTATGAATAAAATTAAATTTTCTTTATTTATTATCTTGAAATAATAAAGAGTTAATTTGATATAATACTTTGGTTATGGGTGAAATGTGCAAATTTTGCAAAATAAGCAAGTGGTTATAAAATATTCATTTTTGTCGGGGAATATTCGTGTGGTCATGGAATATTCTTGTTGTCGGGGAATATTCGTGACGATGGGCGTTAAACCATTCGTGGGCCTCTATAATGTAATAAAGCATCGGATGAAGAAAATGACAAATTTGAGTTGTTATAAATAATCGGCAGTAATTGTTACCAAGTAACACCGTTGGATTACCGGTGGTTAAAATACGAAGAATACGCGTGGTTGCACAAAGAGAGCACATGGTATTGCAGACAAGATTGTTGAATTATTGATTCTTACGTAAGAAGGCACTACTCAATAATTGTTACTGAAGAATTATCGCTCAATATTTTATTTTATTGATTCAATAATTGCTGCGTTGATATTTTATATTATTGTTGTTTCAATAATTATCATTGCACAATATTTCCCCTTATCCGATCAATAATTCATATTATTTGAATAATATTATTAGATAGCATTATTGGCAATGTCTAGAAAGTTCTGTCAAGGAGAGGTTAGGTCATCTAATTGCGCGCCAGTAAGGAAAAATCCTTATCGAAAAGCCCCCTCTTTCCTGGGAACGGCCTGGTTGTCATTATTGTGATTCTATAATATTATTTGTGAATAATTAATTATTGATTTATATGATAAGGAAATATTTATTTTATGTGGATATAAATGAAGGAATTTTTGCATGAAATAATTATTGAAAGTTTGGCATATTTTTGTGGAATTATAATTATTTCTATGATAAAATATTCATTCAAATATATTATTATAATATTACATTTTTTTATATAATATTATGATAATATATAATTTTCAGCACATGAATAAAATTCGAGTAAAGGTTATTATTTCGTGCGCGTTTCCTTTTCCTGCAATCCTTTGTTTTCAAATTAGTGGGTGGAAGCTTTCTGCAACGCATGTTTTTTTTTCCCAAGTTTGTTGGGCCTTGCCCATAAGAATTTGCAGGCAATGAAAGAAAAAAAACAAGAACAGGAAAGTTAGGCATTGAATTTTTTTTCCTGCAAATTCTTTGCAACTTGTTTTCAAAAGTGGCCCCAACCTTGGGAAAGAAAAAAAAGAATTAGGCAAAGTTAGGCATAAAAGTTTGGCAGAGTAGACAGGTTCATCAGTTTTCCTCCGAGGTTTTAGTATAAATAGGAGGTAACCCCTCCTTCCTCAACACACCAATTCATAATCAGAAATTCTTATTCTAGAGTATTGTGAGTATTTTTCTTGAGTATAAGAATACTTTGAGCGTAGTTTTTCTGCAAGATTTTCTCAGAATAATATTCGATATTCCAGTAAAATCCAGTTTCTACCAAGGTAAAGGATATTATTTTATTGCAATATTCGTGAGAAATATTATTTCCTTTCATACTCCATATTATGTAAGAGATATTATTTCATCTCGTATTCCTAAATTTGAACTTACTATGGTAAGTATTGCTTCTATAATTCCTGAAATGATTAGAAATTTTGCTTCATCTAATATCATTTCATAGGAATATTAATCTGACATTTTTAATCAAATATGGAACTTTTCATGACTGAGTACTTTTCACTTGCATCGCTCATAGTTATCGTTTCATTTGCATCGTTTCACTTCAGCAATCGCTCACGGGTACTTTTCATAGTTTCGCTCACTGCATTTGTTCATTTTTTTTTCTCCTTTCAAGTTATCTGTTGTGACCCTTATTCTTGAAATTGAATCCATGTTTTGATCTTCACTATGGATTATTATGGAACGTTTTTAAACTTGAATTATCTAAAGTACGAATGTCTAATCTTTGTCCTTTTGTCTCACTGGATTCGTTCTCTAATATGTTTTTCATCATCCTCGGCCCTTAATGGTGATATTTTGATCAATATCTTTGGCCTCTGTAGTAAAAGATGAATGATTACCTGATGAATATCTTTGGCCCGTAGTGCAAAGATGAATAGGTGTTGAGATGAACATGACCAACCGGTGATACAGATGGATATCTTTGGCCCGTAGTGCAAAGATGAATATTTGATTCAAAATGTATATTGATTGATGTTACAGGGATAAAATATTGATGATGGACTTTTAAATTCATAGATGATAGTAGATTTTATTCTCTACTTAACTTTTCTAATGAATTGTTATTTTCGCTGCGAATATTGATCTAAAACTTTTTGTCCATTATATTTTATCTGATTTGTTGAAGGCTAACGATAATTTGTTGCTCATTATCTTAGTCATAATATTCTTTACTGGGCTAGTTGAGCTTACCCTTTTCCTTTTTGTTCCATTTTTCTTCTTAGGCGGTGAGAATATAGTAGGAACCAGTTGGGGTAAAGAGTGATGGTCCTAGACAGTTGTTTTTGCAGTCCTCGCTAGTTTTGTAAAATAGTGTATCAATAAATGTAATGAGGACTTATTTGAGTGTGGATATTGTCTAGAAGATAATATTTGTATTTAAACTCACAGCATGTGTGTTGTCGTATTTTGCACGACAATTGTAATAATAAAAGTTGTAGTTGTTTCTGTACCATGTATTTGGCGACTCAAAATGGGTGATGCATACCTATTTTTGGGGCGTCACACAACAATTCAGATGGAGTGGTGAGAACCTCAATGCCAAAAAAATAAGACAAGGGGCCAAGATCCTTGATTGAAAATCTTTGTGCCAGGAGGTCAATATAGCACTGAATAATATTGGTGTTGGTACTAGTAATAATAATGTCATCCATATAAACAAGTGGATATATAGTAATGTCACCAGAGTGGAGAATGAATAGATAAGTGTCTGCATGAGAGTTTGTGAACCTAGACTCAATGAGGAACTGGCGAAGTTTAAGGTATCAAGCTTGTGGGGCCTACTTGAGGCCATATATAGCCTTCTTTAATTTGCATACATGTGTTGGATTGTCTCTATCAACAAATCCCAGAGGCTGGGCCATGTAGACATCTTCGGAAAGATGGCCTTGAAGAAAGGCATTATTAACATCCAACTGTTGCAACTGCCAACCTCTACTGATTGCTAGGCTTAGAACAAGGCGTATTGTTGTCGGCTTGACAACCGGACTAAAGGTATCATGATAATCCACTCCAGGCCGTTGATGAAAACCTTTGGCAACTAATCTGGGTTTGTACCTATCAATAGAACCATCAAGAAGTCATTTAATACGAAAAACCCACTTACATCCAACAATATTTTGTAGAGAAGTAGATGGAACAAGCTCCCAGGTTCCATTCCGAACAAGAGCATCAAATTCATCATTCATAGCTTGTCTCTATTTGAGATCTTTTAGGGCTTGGGTAGCAGTATGACGCGCAATGTATGATGATGGAGAAAGAAAAACAATGAGATTTGTAAGACCCCAACTTTTATGAATAAAGATGAATTTTTCTATAAATATAATTTTTGAATATTAAGGTTTGAATTTGTTATAATGTGATAGTTGTGGGTAATATTTATAAATTTTGCAAAGTAAGCAAGTGGTTATAAAATATTCGATTGGTCGAGGTTTAACAGGGAATATTCGTACAACGGCGCAATCATTGGTGGACTCCACAACTGAATTACTGTCAAAATGAGAAAACGACAAAAATATCTTTTTATAAAAATAACGGCGAAAGTTTTACCGTTAACTGTTGAAACAATTAGATGTTAAAAGTAAAGAATGTCTGGCGTGGTTGCATAGTAGCACACAGATTGATTATTGGCGCTTACGTGAGAAGTCACTCGTTTTGTTCAATTATTGCTACAAAGAATTGTTGCATAAGTATCTCACGTTATTTGATTCAATTATTGTCGATATTTTTATATATTATTAATTCGATAATTGAGATGACAAAGTTATTAATATTATTATTTGCAATATTGACGATGTCTAGAAGTTCTGTCAAGGAGAGGTTTGGTCACCTAATTGCGCGCCAATAGGGAGAAATCCTTATTGGAAAGCCCCCTCTTTCCTGGGAACGACCTGGTTGTTAAATATTGCGAATTATAATAAAGATGATAAATGTTGTTAAAAATATTAAGGTAATTTTTATGAAGTAGTTGATGTAATTTTGTGTATTATTTGGATCCCCACTTACCCATTTTTCAAAATAGTCAGGAGAAAGTTATATATATATATATATATATATATATATATATATATATAAAAAATGGGGGGGGAAGTGGCGTGGGAAGGAGGGAAGTACTTATATATATATATATATATATATATATATAGTAGGTTTGAAAAGTCAAGCGAGAGGAATAAGATGAGTTCACGGGGTTTCCACCCGTGATATTTTTTTTTCTCTGCACATGTTATATATATAATATATATAATATATTATATTTTATTTAAAAGTTTTTCGTTTTATTAGAATATTTTATTACATAATGTTGCATAGTAAAATCAAAATTTTCAACGAAATCAGCCGAAGAATTCGCCCGTGACCTTTGTGTACTGTGCATCCAAATAGTATCATTTTCATTCTCCTATAAATAGGATGCTTAGTTAGAATTGAAAATCACACCATAATCAGAGAATTCTTCTTCTATAATCTTGAGCGTATTTCTTTAGAGTTTTAGAAAGCTTTAAGCGTAGAAAATAGTGAAAGTTTTCTTCAAGAATATCCCCGCTATACCAGTTGGAATACCCTTCTTTTCAAGGTAAGGGATGTTATTTTTGTTCAATATTCGCTTAAAATAATATTTTCTTCCATACTCTGTAGTATGTAAGTAATATTATTTCATTTCAGATTTCAAATTTTATACTCATTTGGTTAAAGTTTTGGCTTCTATACTCCATGAAATTAGTAGAATATCCTTAATATTTGTGCTTCATCCAATATCTTTTTATAGAAATATTATTCTGAGAATTCTTGATAAGTTTTAACTTTTTTATGCTGGAGTACTATTCACGGGTTACTATTCACGAAGTACTATTCACGGGGAAATTTTCGGTCCAAATTATTTTTGATACAATATTATTCTTGAATTTTACTCCACAAAGCAGTATCATGTTGACAATTTGGACATTATTGATTTCTGGATAAATTAAATTATAAATCTTTAAAAATTTATCCTTGAACTTGTTTTATTGAATTCTTATATCATTGTCATCATCCTCATGTTTATATTATGTTAAAAGTCATCTGTGGCCTATAGTGCATAGATGGACTTGGTATGATTATGACCAGGGATTATTCGATATAATCATGACCGTAATGTTACAAATGATGTGGTAAAAGTCCTCATTGGCCCTTAGTACATTGATGGATAGTTGTTGGCATGATCATGATCATTGATAAAAACACGAATATCCTTGGCCCGTAGTGCATGTGTGACGCCCCCAAAACAGGTATACATCACCCATCTTGAGTCGCCAAATACATGGTACAAAAATAGAAATACAACTTAATATTGATTTCCACTAAAACTTAAAGCAACGGTCCATATTGATTCACTATTAAAACTTTAAACCAGCGATCCATATTGATTTACTATTAAAACTTTAAACCAACGATCCATATTGATTTACTATTAAAACTTTAAACCAACGATCCATATTGATTTACTATTATAATTTCAACCAACGGTCTGAAAAATTAGCACATCTCCTCATGGAATAATATTGTACCCAAAAATAATTTGGACCTGAAAAGAAATATATTTTGGGTGAATAGTACCTGTCGTCAAATTAAATGCAGACCGGCTGGATATTCCAATGTAATAATAAAGAATGGAATAACAATGTAAATCACCATGCATGCGATAGATCAAGACCGGCGGTGTTATTCCAATGAATAATAATTAATGGAACCAGATCAAAGCGTAATATGCACCGATAGGATATTCCAACAGAATGATAAAGGATGGAATAACAACAAAATCACCATGCATGCGATAGAATCGCACAAATATGTTATTCCAACAAAATAATAATTAATGGAACTGGTCAAAGCGAATACGCGACCGGCTGGTGATATTCCAAATGTAATGATAAAGAATGGAATAATGTAAGAATTTTACCATGTATGTGGTATCAGATAGGCAAAGTTATTCCAACATAATAATAAAGAATGGAATAATGGAAGAATTTCACCATGTATGTCAGTATTTGATGACAGACAAAAGTTATTCCAACATAATAATAAAGAATGGAATAATGTAAGAATTTCACCATGTTTGCGGATCAGATAAACAAAAGTTATTCCAACGAATAATAAATAATGGAACTGTGTTCACAGAACGCATAGATAGGATATTCCTAATAATAATAATGAACGGAATAATAGAAGAATTTGACCATGTATGTGGTACTTCAGATAAACAAAAGTTATTCCAACATAATATTAAAGAATGGAATAATGAAGAATTTCACCATGTATGCGGTGATTGCAGATAAAACAAAGTTATTCCAATGTAATAATAAATAATGGAACCAGTCCCACATAAACGCACGGACATATGATATTCCAAATGAATGATAAAGAATGGAATAACAACGAAATCACCATGCATGCGATAGATCAGACAGACAAAGTTATTCCAACAAAATAATAATTAATGGAATAACAGAAGTTCTCTTCATGAATACGAAAGAAATAATACCCCTTACCTTAGAAGAAACTGGATATTGGAAAAGTGAGGTAGCAAACTTCTCTTCTTCTTTCTCTCTATAATTTCTCTCTCTAGAGTTTCAATGAATTTGTATGAAATAATGAAGGAATGAGCTTCTATTTATAGGAGAATGGACTGAATAGTAACTAATTCATGAACGGTCCAGATTGATTTACTTTTAAACGGACGGTCCATATTGATTTACTATTAAAACTTAAAGCAACGGTCCATATTGATTCACTATTAAAATTTAAACCAGCGATCCATATTGATTTACTATTAAAACTTTAAACCAACGATCCATATTGATTTATTTATTATAATTTCAACCAACGGTCTGAAAAATTAGCACATCTCCTCATGGAATAATATTGTACCCAAAAATGATTTGGACCGAAAAGAAATATATTTTTCGGGTTAATAGTACCCTGTGAATATTACTTCGGGAATAGTACCCCGTGAATAGTACCCCGACAAGAAAAGTGTCCCAAATACCCGAGTGAACAATACTAGAGTGAATAGTAACCTGGTGAATAGGAACTCATGAATAGTAACTCTGACACAAAAAGTGCCCTGAATACCCGATTAAACAATATAACCTCCAGACATCAATTATTATCGAAATAAAAGTCAATTTCCACTAACACAAATAATTTCAACATAATGGAACTATCAAATTCATCTTTAATCAACATGAATTTATTCATCATTAATATTATAACTCACAATATTTAACAACCAGGTTGTTCCCAGGAAAGAGGGGGTTTTCCGATAAGGATTTCTCCCTATTGGCGCGCAATTAGGTGACCAAACCTCTCATTGACAGAACTTCTAGATATTGTAAATATTGCAATTTAATAATATGAATAACTTTATCGTCTCAATTATTGATTTAATAATATAACATATTGTGCAGATGATACTGTGACAATAATCGAATCAATAATATGAGAGATATGATGCAGCAATTACTGAAACAATAATTGAGTATAAATGAGTGAATTCTCACGTAAGCATCAATAATCAATACCGTGTACTACTATGCAACCATGCATATTACTGTACTTTTACTACCGAGTAGTTCAACAGTTTTAACGGTAAAACTTCCGTCGTTATTTTCATAAAAATAATTCTATCGTTTTATTACTACGACAATTCTTCCGTTGTGGGTTCACCAATGATTGTGCCGTCGTACGGATATTCCCCGACAAAAAGAATATTCCCCGACCAATCGAATATTATACAACAACTTGCATACTTTGCAAAATTTATAAATATTACCCACAACTATAACATTATATCAAATCCACACCATAATATAAAAAAAATATTTCGAGAAATTTAAATCTTTCTTCATAAAATTTGGGGTCTCACAATCTCCCCTCCTTATGAAATTTCACCCTCGAAATTTACGTACGTACCTGGTATGCCGAAGAGATGAGGATACCTTGACTTCATTTCAGATTCTAACTCTTGAGGTATAACCTTTGAGTGTTGAATATAATCCTTCTTATCCAAGATTTTAACACGTATCTCCTCATACGTTAAATCTTCTGCTATCTCATCCGGTTCTAAATCAATAATGTGGTTCGGGTCGTCCACATATTTGCGTAACATCGGTACGTGATAAACGTTATGAACACGCAACCTGTTTGGCGTTAAAACGAGTCTATAGGCCACAGTTCCTACTCGATCAAGGATTTCAAATGGACCAATAAAATCGGGGGTTGAGATTTCCTCTTTTTATCGATTCTTGCTTCTAGAATAACGCCCTCTTGAACCTTCTTCTTCACATTCATCAGCTCTGAGTATGTAGCTTGCACGGCTTTAACTTTATCGATTAAAGTCGATTCTACTTGTATATTTGATATCACCACGTGGGTCTTTAGAGTCTTTAACTCTATCTTCATCATTTGTAAGTTATACAAAATGGGTTTTTGTGTTAACAACATCGCACTCGTAAATGCATACGATCTTCTACTCAACGCGCTACCTACCAATCTCTTTTCCACAATGATATTGAATGGTACGATCGTAATCTTAAACAGCTCGAGCCAACGTCTTTGACACACTATACGATCGTTTTAGGTACATAAATATTTGAGGGTTTTGTACTGGGGTCAATACTAAATTCGATTTCACGCTCTAGAGGTAGGCTAAGAAGTCTTCAAGAATACGTAAGGAAATTTATTAACAATAAAAATATCATTCAAAACTGTGACTCTCATCCAAGACTTGGATAACACATGTAATGAAGGTTTCTCCTAACGGAGCTTCAATCGATAAGTCAAAGTCTAACTTCTCTGGGGTCAAATTTAAACGTTGAGCGCAAGCAAGAGAGATAAAAGAATGGGTAGAATCGGTATCTAATTAGGTATAGACTTCGCAAAAATTTATAATTAACTAACCTGCGTACTAACTTTGTTAAGTTACTCGCTTTTGAGAAGTCACAAAAACGCTCTTCCCGAAACCATGAGACTTTGTTTTTTGTCAGATCCGCCTTTGGTGCCAACGTCCCAGATGGACTTGACTTCACTATACGACAAAATCGAGCTAAATGACCTTCTCTTCTTGAAATTTCCACTTCTATTATCTTGGCCATGATAATTTCCCCCACGATGGTCATCATTGTTCCGATGGCCGTTGCCACCGGTACGATTATTATCGTGTTATTGGTTGTTACCTTTTGGTTGTGCTAACTCATTATCGCGCTCTAATAACTGAGCCCTATTCCCAACATTTGAATATAAACAAAGTTTATGAGAAATGAGGTATTGATGTATATCGGGTTTTAAACCTCTTAGAAACATTCGTGTCATTCGCTCCTCATTATCGACCAAATGGAATGCAAACCAAGATAACTTCGCAAACTTAGCCTCGTACTGCGATACGGTCATATTATTTTGCTCCATTGCTTATCTCAACATTTTCAGATGCCATTTTCAAACACTATCACAAAACAAGGGTTAATTAACATATCACATATTATCCTTATACTCTGACCGACCAATTAAATACCAAATAAACTTAGGTAGGTCATACTAGCGAATGAATTTTCCATCTCTCCCCTCCTAGTTCTTATCTCACATCTCAACCAAGGATCATATCCCTAAGCTTTGATACCAACTGTGACGCCCCCAAAACAGGTATCCATCACCCATCTTGAGTCGCCAAATACATGGTACAAAAATAGAAATACAACTTAATAATACATCTGTCGTGTAAAATACGACAAAACATAAACTCAGAGTTTTAATAAGAATATTGTCATCTAGACAATATCCACACTCAATGGAGTCCTCATTACATTTATTGTCACACTATTTAACAGAATAGTGAGGACTACTAATGCTATCATCCGGACCATCACTGCTTCCGACTCGTCCCAGCCTATATTCTCATTTCACAAGAGAAAACGGTGAAAGAAAGGGTGAGTTCAACTAGCCCAGTAAGAAATATTATGACTATGATAATGTAGAATAAATTATCAATAGTATTCAACAATGTTAAACTGATAAAATACAATAAACATCAAGTTTAACTGCAGCGGAATAAACAATCCATTAGAAGAGTCAAGTAGAGCATAATATCTACTATCTTCTATGATTTAAAAATATTTTCATCAATTTTTATCGCTGAGACTCAGCTTAATAAATAAACCACATCATCGAATCATCCATGTACTACGGGCCAAGGATATTCATTAAATCATCAATGGTCATGACTATACCGAATAATCCCTGGTCATAATCATACCAAGTCTATCTCTGCACGTAAGCCAAAGATGTACAACAATAAAACCAATAATCAACAATCCATCTTTGCACGTAAGCCAAAGATATACAACTTAATAATCAACAGTCCATCTTCGCACGTAAGCCAAAGATAACTTTCATCACCATATAAGCATGAGGATGATGACAATGATATAAGCATTAATCAAACGAAAATAAGGATAATTATTAAAGACTTTAAATTTATCCAAATATTATCAAACACTCATAATCTAATATTTTTAATATCATAACAATATTTTAATCACTTCTTAAACTTATAAACAATTTATTTCAATTGTTTACACTTTACCAAATAATGCATTTAATCATTCAAAAATGTCATACTCATAAGATTTCATCACCAATGATCAAATCCATTATAAAAAAAATCTGCATATACCTTATATAGGATTTCAAAGCCATAAAATCCTATTTTCCAACTTTGTTACTTCACATAATATTTAACTCATATGTTCGTAACTAAACTATTTTCATGAAAAATACCAAATCAATCCCAAAAATATTTCTTTTTTGGGATTTAGCAGAATATAGTCCCATAATGAACATATATTTTTCTCGGAAATTTTAAAATTCATTTACTATTTTTCAAAAATTATTTTCTAATTAATTCCTTAAGAAATTAGCTACCTCAAGTTTAACTCCAGAAATTTCCAAATCTTGGCAGGATCTTACACATGTTAATGTGAGCTTCCAGTTTAAATTTCATGGTCATTGGAGTTATAGAACTCCGGTTATAGCATTTTTCGTCAAAAAAACCGAAATATTGAAATGGTCATAACTTGCTCATTTTAAGTCGGAATGAGCTCATTTTTGGGCAAGAGGTACCGTACCTTATACCATATAATTTCATGTCCCAAAAGGCCAGAATGTTTCTCACAAATTAAGTGGCCGAAACAACCCTTTCAAATTTATGGGCAGTAGCCTTTTTCAAAATTTGCAGTTTTTGACTTCTTTGCTAAAATCAGTCCACACGAAAATCTACAACACCTTTTCCAGTGATTCCACTTGGATAAGTTAGAAAAATCATAGATCTAACTCTAGAACTTGACCACACTCAAAAATTCAAAATATAATAGGAGATATGGTCAATTGAATTTCATGTTCCATTTTTACAAAAATCTGATTTTCAACCTTTTGTGATTTCTAAGAAACTTTCATGTTTTCACATAATAACCAACATAACTCATCATAACACTTAATAATACTACATATACCCATGATTTTCATCAGTTCAATGCTTTTATTATGACTTTCATCATAATCAACAGTCCAATGCTTATATTATGACTTTCATCATAATCCACATAAACAGATCATTTCCACAATTTAATAAGGAATGAATACAAAGGATCATTCACCATGCATGTGGTAATCCACATAGACAGGTTATTTTAACAAAATAATAAAGAATGGAATAATGAAGGATTCACCGTGCGTGCGATTTATAGACCGCATATGCATATGTTATTCCCAACATAATAATAAAGAATGGAACAGTCATGCGTAAACGCATGTAGACATGATATTCGAGATAGAATAATAAAGAATGCGAGAACTAGGCGGTGCAAAATTCGCAGACCGAACCGGAGGATATTCCAATGTAATAATAAAGAATGGAATAACAATGAAATCACCATGCATGCGATAGATCATGACCTAAAGTTATTCCAATGAATAATAATTAATGGAACTGTGTCAGCGTAATACGACCGATGTGATATTCCAATGTAATGATAAAGAATGGAATAACAACATAAATCACCATGCATGCGATAGACCGCACAAACATGTTATTCCAATAAAATAATAATTAATGGAACTGTGTCAAAGTAATGTCGCACCAAATGGATATTCCAACAGAATGATAAAGAATGGAATAACAGAAGAATTTCACCATGTATGTGGTACCTCGCATAGACAGGTTATTCCAACATAATAATAAAGAATGGAATAACAGAAGAATTTCACCATGTATGCGGTACTTCGCATAGACAAAAGTTATTTCAACATAATAATAAAGAATGGAATAATGTAAGAATTTCACCATGTATGCGGTACTTCAGATAAACAAAGTTATTCCAATGAATAATAAATAATGGAACCAGTCCCACAGCGTAATGATAGACATGATATTCCAATGTAATAATAATGAGCGGAATAATAGAAGAATTTGACCATGTATGTGGTACAGATAAACAAAAGTTATTCCAACATAATATTGAAGAATGGAATAATGTAAGAATTTCACCATGTATGCGTACTTCAGATAAACAAAGTTATTCCAATAGAATAATAAATAATGGAACCAGTCCCACAAAACGCACCATGCGAGGATATTTCAACAGAATGATAAAGAATGGAATAACAACAGAAATCACCATGCATGCGATAGACCGCACAGACAGGTTATTCCAACAAAATAATAATTAATGGAATAACAGAAGTTCTCTTCATGAATACGAAAGAAATAATACCCCTTACCTTAGAAGAAACTGGATATTGGAAAAGTGAGGTAGCAGACTTCTCTTCTTCTTTCTCTCTATAATTTCTCTCTCTAGAGTTTCAGTGAATTCGTATGAAATAATGAAGGAATGAGCTTCTATTTATAGGAGAATAGACTGAATAGTACCTAATTCATGAACGGTCCAAATTGATTTAATTTTAAACGGACGGTCCATATTGATTTACTATTAAAACTTAAAGCAACGGTCCATATTGATTCACTATTAAAACTTTAAACCAGCGATCCATATTGATTTACTATTAAAACTTTAAACCAACGATCCATATTGATTTACTATTATAATTTCAACCAACGGTCTAAAAAATTATCACATCTCCTGATGGAATAATATTGTACCCAAAAATAATTTGGACCGAAAAGAAATATATTTTTTGGGTGAATAGTATCCCGTGAATAGTATTTCAGGAATAGTACCTCGTGAATAGTACCCCAACATGAAAAGTGTCCCAAATACCCGAGTGAACAATACTAGAGTGAATAGTAACTCATGAATAGTAACTCATGAATAGTTACTCCGACACCAAAAGTGTCCTGAATACCTGATTGAACAATATAACCTCCAGACATCAATTATTATCGAAATAAAATTCAATTTCCACTAACACAAATAATTTCAACACAATGGAACTATCAAATTCATCTTTAATCAACACGAATTTATTCATCATTAATATTATAACTCACAATATTTAACAACCAGGTTGTTCCCAGGAAAGAGGGGGCTTTTCGATAAGGATTTCTCCCTATTGGCGCGCAATTAGGTGACCAAACCTCTCATTGACAGAACTTCTAAACATTGTAAATATTGCAATTTAATAATATAAATAACTTTGTCGTCTCAATTATTGATTTAATAAAATAACATATTATGCGAGATGATGATCATGACAATAATCGAATCAATAATATGAGAGATATGATGCAAAGAATTATCAAACAATAATTGAGTATAACTCGAGTGACTTCTCACGTAAAGCATCAATAATCAATATCTGTGGTGCTACTATGCAACCACGATATATCATCGTATTTTTTTACTACCGAGTAGTTCAGCAGTTTTAATTCAGTAAAACTTTTGCCGTTATTTTTTCATAAAAATAATTACATCTGTTTTATTACTACGACAATACTTTGGTTAATGGGTTCACTAATGATTGTCTTGTCATGCGGATATTCTCCGACAAAAAGAATATTCCCGACCAATCGAATATTATACAACAACTTGTATACTTTGCAAAATTTATAAATATTACCCACAACTATAACATTATATCAAATCCACACCATAATATAAAAAAAAGTATTTCGAGAAATTTAAATCTTTATTCATAAAATTTGGGGTCTCACATGAGTTGAGAGTTTTTACACGAATATTGTCATCTAGACAATATCCAAACTCAAATAGAGTCCTCATTACATTTATTGGCACACTATTTTATAGAATAGTGAGGACTACTATAACACCATCTCGGGCCATCACTCCGTTCCCCGACTAGTTCCGCCTACGTTCTCATTTCCTGAAGAGAACAATGGAAGTAAAAGGGTGAGATCAACTAGCCCAGTAAGAAATATTATGACTAAGATAATGCAGAATAAGTTATCATTAGCCTTTAACAATGTTAAACTGATAGAATATAATAGACCACAAGTTTAACTGCAGCGGAACAACAATCCATTAGAAGAGTCAAGTAGAGCATGATATGTAATATCTTCTATGATTTAAAAAGTTTATCATTAACTTTATTGCTGGGACTCAGCTTAATAAATATATCACATCGTCGAATCATCCCTGCACTACGACAAATGATATTCATTAGTATCACATCCACAAATTATTCTTGCACTACGGGCCAAGAATTATTCGTGTAATCATCAATGGTCATGACTATACCGAATTTTCCCTCGTCATAATCATACCAATCAATAGTCCATCTATGCACGTAAGCCAAAGATGACTTTTATCATAATATAAGCATGAGGATGATGACAATGATATAAGAATTCAATAAAACAAGTTCAAGGATAAATTTTTAAAGATTTATAATTTAATTTATCCAGAAATCAATAACGCCCAAATTTTCAACATGATACTGCTTTGTAGAGTAAAATTCAAGAATAATATCCATGTATCAAAAATAATTTGGACAGAAAAGAAATAAATTTTTTGGTGAATAGTACCCCGTGAATAGTAACCCGACATGAAAAGTACCCCGAATACCCAAGTGAATAATATTATAGTGAATAGTAAAACCGGGTGAATAGTAACCCGTGAATAGTAACTCGTGAATAGTACCCCGACATGAAAAGAGCCCCGAATACTCGAGTGAATAATATTATAGTGAATAGTAAAATCAGGTGAATAGTAACCCGTGAATAGTAACTCGTGAATAGTACTTCGGGTGAAAATATTGATATTTAATAAGAAAGGTCATATCAATATTCCAATAAAATGATACTGGATGAAGTGCAAAACTCACGGATATTCCACTAATTTCAAGGATTATAGAAGCAATACTTACCATACTAAGTTTGGATTTAAGAATATGAAAAGAAATAACATACGAAACTGCAAATGGATTTTCACGTCATACGATGACGTAATCCAGTGTGGTGGTTATTAGACATACTAAAGGATGAATACGAAAAATAGTATTCCTTATGAATCTGTAAAGAAATAATACCCCTTCTTACGAATACAAAAGAAATAACACCCCTTTTAATACAACAAATAATATCCCTTACCTTAGTAGAAAATTTGGATCTTCCAAAAAGTGAAGTAGTAGAGAATACTCTTCTTCTTGCTTCTATAGTTTTCTCTCTATAACTTTTCTTGTGAATCTCAGTGAATTGGTGAGAATGAAAGAAGAATTAAGCTTCTATTTATAAGAGAATGGACTAAATAGTAACTAATTCATGAATGGTCCAGATTAATTTACTATTAGAACGAACGGTTCATATTGATTACTATTAAAACCACAACCGACGGTCCAGATTGATTTACTTTTAAAACCACCACCGACGGTCTAGATTGATTTACTTTTAAAACCACCATCGACGGTCCTGATTGATTTACTTTTAAAACCACCATCGACGGTCCAGATTGATTTACTATTAAAACCACCACCGATGGTCCAGATTGATTTACTATTAAAACCACCATCAATGGTCCATATTGATTTAACTTATTATTACACTTTAGTACCCCTAAAGTTGTACAAGTTTGCATTATTCCCCTCTAACTTTTGTAATTCACATATCTTCAATAAACATATTCTTAATACTTAACAATTATTCATCATTAATATTATAACTCACAATATTTAACAACCAGGCCGTTCCCAGGAAAGTGGGGGCTTTCCGATAAGGATTTCTCCTTATTGGCAAGCAATTAGGTGACCAAACCTCTCCTTGACAGAACTTCTAGACATTGTCAATATTGCAAATAATAATATGAATAACTTTATCGTCTCAATTATTGATTTAATAATATATAAAATGTAACACCCCAAATTTTATGAAATAAAAGTATTCAATTTTTCTTATAATTATTATTCAGTAAATGGTTAAATTGATCAAAAGTAAAGTTAAGGGCGATATATGAAATTTTTTCAAAATAAGTAAGTGGCTATAAAATACTTGTTGTTGTCGGGGAATATTCATTCGGTCGTGAAATATTCTTATTGTCGGGAAGGCTATTCATAATTTAATATTCTACCATATGTTATAAATCTCTGATTTATTATTGACGAAGACTATTGATAATTTAATTATCTTTAGTTATGATATTATTTTACCGAGCTATTTGTGCTTCACCTTTTGCTTCACAATTCCTTTCGGTGTAATAAGAAAGTGTAGCTTTCGATTCGTTGGGGGTATGAGAGGAACAGAAGCGGTGGTGCCAGTATGTTGAGGTTGTAAGACCCCAACTTATTATTAAATGAAATTGAATTTTCTCTATTTATTATTTTGAAATAGTAAGAAATTTGATTTGATTAATGTGGTTAGTTATGGGTAAAATGCATAAATATTTCAAATAAGCAAGTGGTTATAAAATATTCATTGTTGTCGGGGAATATTCGTTAGGTCGTGGAATATTCTTACTGTTAGAGAATATTTGTACGATGGCGCAGCCTTGTGTGGGCCCCATAACGGAAAGCAATTGGATGAAGAAAACGACAAGTATAAGTTGTTTATAAATGATTGGCGTAGTTATTCACAATTATCTTGTTGGAATACCCGGTGGTTAAAACACAAGAAGATATACTGCGATTGCACACGAATTATTGATTCTTACGTAAGAAGGCACTACTCAATAATTGTTATAGTAATTCTTGTTTAATATTTTATTTTATTGATTCAATAATTGCTACGTTGATATTTTATATTATTATTGTTTCAATAATTGTCTTCTGTGAGATTTTCCTTTATCAAATCAATAATTCATATTATTTGAATAATATTATTAGATAACATTATTGGCAATGTCTAGAAAGTTTACTGTCTAAGGAGAGGTTTGGTCACCTAATTGCTAGGCGCCAAGAAGGAGAAATCCTTATTCGAAAGCCCCATCTTTCCGAGGTAACGGCACTGGTCACAAGATTGTGATTCTGTAATATTATTTGTGAATAATTAATTATTGATTTTCATGATAAGGAAAATATTCATTTTATGTGGATATAGATAGAGAAAAATTTTAATGTGACAATTGTTGAAAATTGATATTTTATCTTTTCAGATAAAATAATTTATTTAAATATATTATTATATTTTAATAATATAATAATGGTGATATTTTACAATGAATGTGTGATATATGAATAAATGAGGAGAAAGAGTATTTTTGTTACAAAAAAATGTTTAAAACATGTTAAACATGTTTGTGGGCCCCACTTTGTGACTGAAATTGGATTATAGCCCGTAAAATAGTCCATTTGTGGATTTCGGTCAACTTCTGCTTGGAATTTGGTAAAACTTAAACTTACAAAGTTGTAGAGAATTGAATTTCCTATGGAATGGACATAAGATTCAAATTTTTCTGATAAAAGGGCTATTTATTGTGAATTATTGAAGTTTCGGTATATCGGGTCTAAATTGATTTTTGGAGTTTTAAATGTTTTTGTTTAGAAAAACGTTTTTGTTATTTTTGGCACATGTGTGGCTGATGTTTTGGTCAAAAAGGTGGGCTAAGGAAAATTATATAAATATATTAATATTTTATTAAATTTTCTGCTTTAGTGTTCTAAGCATTTTCCTATAAATAGGGTGCTTAGGTTAGAATTGAAAATCATACCAGAAAATGAAATCTTCTCTCTCGATTTATCGAGCGTATTCTTGTAAGTATTTTGATACTTTGAGTGTTGCTATACGGTGCAAGTTTCCTTCAACACTATATCCAGTATTCCAGTAACAAGTACCGTCTTTTCGAGGTAAGGGATATTATTTTTTTTAAATGATATTATTTCTTTCAATATCATTATGCCGGAATATTGGAAAGATTTTTCTTGTAAAATTCTTGTCTTTTAGTGTCGGGATTACTATTCACGTATACGGTACTATTAACGAATATGACACTATTCATAGAAAAATTAAAGTTTCATTTTTTTATCCAAAATATCTATTATGGATACTAGCTTTGATTGTATCCATGTTTTGATCATTCATGAATTTTACTCCACTATGATTATTTATGAAGTATTTTTGAACTCGGATTGTTTAAAGTATGAATATTTAATATTTGTTCTTTTGTTTCACTGGATTCGATTCTTTAAAAATATTTTTCATCATCCTCAATCCTAAATGATGATATTACTGAATATATTTGGCCTGTAGTGCAAAGATTAATGATTTTTTGATGAATATCTTTGGCCCATAGTGCAAAGATGAACAGGTGTTGAGATGAACATGACCAACTGATAAATATCTTTGGCCTGTAGTGCAAAGATGAATATTTGATTTAAGATGAATATTGATTGATGTTACAGGGATAAAATATTGATGATGGACTTTTAAATTCATAGATTATAGTAGATTTCATTCTCTACGTAACTCATCTATGAATTATTATTCCGCTGCGAATATTGATCTGAAACTTGTTGTCTATTATATTCTATCAGATTTTTTTCCCTGTTGAGGACTAACGATAATTTGTTCTATATTATCTTAGTCATAATATTCTTTACTGGGCTAGTTGAGCTCACCCTTTTCCTTTTTGTTCCATTTTTTTTCTCAGGAGGCGAGAATGTAGCGAGTACTAGTCGGGGTATGGAATGAAGGTCTTAGGAAGTTATTTTTGAAGTCCTAACTATTTTGTAAAATAATGTATCAATAATTATAATGAGGACTTATTTGGGTGTGAATATTGTCTAGATAACAATATTTGTATTTTAAACTTACAGTTATGTGTTGTCGTATTTTGCACGACAATTGTATTAATAAAGTTGTAGTTATTTCTGTACCATGTATTTGGCGACTCAGAATAGGTGTTGTATACCTAGTTTGGGGGTGTCACAGTTGGTATCAGAGCTTAGGGATATGGTCTCTGGTGGAGATCGGGGAATAGAACTAGGAGGGGAGAGACGAGTAAATCCTTCGTTAGTGTGTCCTACCTAAGCTTATTTATTGGTTGGTCAGAATATAGGGATATTATGTGATATGTTAATATCTTTAATTAACCCTTGTTTTATGGCAGTATTTGAGAATGACAACTGAGAATGTTAACAGTGGAGTAAATGAGACTGTGGAGACACCTTTACTCACCAATGAGGAAAATGTGCAACAGGCCGACAATTTTCCTCTTGTGAACAACACCACTGAGCAGACGATGAACGACGAGATGTTTAGAAGCTTTTTGCAGTTCATGCAAAATCAGATGAGGGAGACTCGTGTACAAAATACAGTTGGAATTGATAGCAACGCACGGTTTGTCACAGCCAAGTAGTTCAAAGAGTTGGGACCACCAGAATTCTGGGAAAAGCTGGATCCGATTAAGGCAGAGACGTGGGTCAAGCAAATTACCAAGATATTCGATGTCTTGGGATGTACGGAGGAACAGAAGGTTCCATTCGCTACTTTTATGTTCGTAATGAGGCGATTCTTTGGTGGGAATCGTGAAGCGTACTCCATCCACCAAGACTCGGCATGTCTTGGGAAACATTTTAGAAACTGTTCAATGACAAGTACTTTTCTAAAAGTATTCATCATATGAAGGAGGTAGACTTTATTAGACTGGAGCAGAACAACATGACGGTGTCCCAGTACGAGGCGAAGTTCGCGGAGTTATCCAGGTTTGCACCTCATTTGGTGGAGAATGAGGAACGTATGACGCGGATGTTTCTGAGAGGTTTGAAACCCGACATACGTCAATATCTCATTTCTCATAAATTTTTCTCTATTCGGATGTTGTCAATGAGGCTCAATTATTAGAGTGAGATAACGAGTACGTTCAACCGAGGGACCACAACCAGGATCATACCGGAGATAGCAGTCAATAGAACAACGATAACCAGCGGAGAAAGAAAAAGATGGACAAAAATGGTAACCACTCTGGTGGTAATCATGGCCATGAGAATAGAAGAAGCGAGTCGGGAGGAGATTTTAAAAAGAGGAAATTCAACAATGACCATGTGAAGACGTCAACACCAGTAACAACTGGTTCTAAGGGAGGAGAACGACCACCGGTCGTATGCTACAAATGCGGGAAATAGGGACATATCACTCGAGATTGTACTGTAGTGAAATCAAGTCTAGCGGGGATGGTGATTCAAAAGGCTGTCCAAGAAAAGTCAAAGTCAATGGTTCCTGGAAGAGCGTTTGTCGTGACTGGTCAAAATGCGAGTAACCCAAATGAGGTGATCACGGGTAAGCTAATCATAAATTCCTGCGAAGTTTATACCTTACTAGATACCGGTGCTACCCATTCATTTATCTCTCCTGCTTGTGCTCAACGTTTAAACTTAACTCCGGAGAAATTAGACTTTGACCTATCTGTGGAGACTCCGTTAGGAGACACTTTTATTATATCCACTGTTTATAAATCTTGTTTGATCTAAGTTGGCACCATCACATTACCTGTTGAACTTATCTCTTTAAAGATACTTGCTTTTGATGTGATTTTAGTGATTGATTGGTTAACTACTCATCATGCCAAAATTAATTATTTTCGTAAGGTTGTTAGTTTTCATATTCCTAACCAACTTTGTTATGCAATTCAAACAACTAAACCACTAAAATCAATCACCGTCATATCAAGTCATAAAGCTATTCGTTTATTAAAAAATGGATGTCAAGCATTCTTAGCCCATGTTATGGATTTGAATAAAGACACATCAGATTTGAATAATATTCCTATTGTTAGTAAATTTCCTGACGTATTTCCTGAAGAACTACCCGGTTTACCCCCAGAACGTGAAGTTGAATTCTTTATTGACCTTGAACCTGGTACAAAGCCCATTTCTAAAACCCCATATCGAATGGCTCCTATTGAACTTCAGGAGTTAAAGGTCCAACTACAAGAGTTGTTGGACATCGGTTTCATTCGTCCTAGTACATCTCCTTGGGGTGCTCCTGTTTTATTTGTACAAAAGAAAGACGAGAGTATGCGACTTTGTATTGACTACCGGGAATTGAACCATGTCACCATCAAGAATAGGTACCCGCTACCTCGCATTGATGACCTGTTTGACCAGTTGCAAGGAGCACAATTATTCTCAAAGATTGATCTTCGTTCTGGATATCATCAGCTGAAGATTAGAACTGAGGATATTCCAAAGACTGCCTTCAGAACTCGGTATGGGCATTATGAATTCTTAGTCATGTCTTTTGGATTGACTAATGCTCCTGCGGCTTTCATGGATATGATGAACCGAGTATTCAAGGAATATTTTGATTAATTAATTGTTGTCTTTATTGATGACATCCTCATATATTCCAAAAGTCATGAAGATTATGAGCACCATTTGAAGCTGGTACTTCAAAGGCTTCGTGAAAACAAGTTATATGCCAAGTTGAAGAAATGCAAGTTCTGGCTTGAGGAAGTAGCATTCCTTGGGCACATGGTGTCAAAACATAGAGTATCTATTGACTCGGCGAAGATTGAAGCAATACAAAGTTGGGAGCAACCAAAGATGGTGACCGAAGTACGTAGCTTTCTGCGCTTAGCTGGTTATTATCGGAGATTCATTGAAGGATTTTCTCGAATCGCTACTCCGTTAACTCAGCTGACTCGAAAAGATACAAAATTCGTATGGAGCAAGGAATGCGAGAAGATTTTTCAAGAGCTTAAGAGGAGACTTATTTCGGCACCTGTTCTGACAATACCATCTGGTTCAGATGGATTTGTTATCTACAACGTTGCTTCGGGCAAAGGGTTAGGATGTGTTCTCATGCAACATGGGAAAGTCATAGCTTATGCCTCGCGACAACTTAAAGAACATGAGAGGAATTATCCTACTCATGATGTAGAGTTGGCAGCAGTCGTTTTCACGCTAAAAATCTGGAGGCACTATCTATATGGAGAGAAAGTGGAGATATATTCAGACCATAAAAGCCTCAAATATTTCTTTACCCAAAAAGAACTCAACATGTGACAGTGACGTTGGCTCAAACTGTTAAAAGATTACGACCATACCATTCAATACCATCCTGGAAAAGCGAACGTGGTAGCTGACGCATTGAGTAGAAGATCATACGCGGGAACGAGTGCGATGTTGTCAACACAAAGGCCCATTTTGTGTGATTTACAAAAGATGAAGATAGAATTCAAGACTTCGGGGATCCATGCGATGATGTCAAGTATATGCATAGAACCAACTTTAATAGAAAAAGTTAAAGTTGCTCAAGCCACCGACCCAGAGCTGATGCGTATGAAGAAGAAAGTACAAGAAGGTGCTATTCCAGAAGCAAGAATCGATGAAGAAGGAATACTTCGAGTCCACTCCAGACTTTGTGTTCCTAATGACTCTAAATTGAAATACAAGATCATGATTGAGGCACACAATACACCATATGCAATCCATCCTGGAAGTACCAAAATGTATCGTAATCTTCGACATATATTTTGGTGGAACAATATGAAGAGAGAGATGGCAAAGTTTATCTCGAGGTGTTTAACTTGTCAACGTGTAAAGGCGGAGCATCAAGTGCCTAAGGGTCCATTGCAACCACTTCAGATTCCGAAATGGAAGTGGGAACACATTATCATGGATTTCGTTACGGGTCTTCCCACGGTTTCTCAAGGTATAGATGCTATTTGGGTTATTGTTGATAGATTAACTAAGTCCGCTCATTTCTTGCCGATACGGGAGACTTATTCCCTTGAACGTCTTGCTCGTATGTACGTAATTGAGATTGTGAGATTGCTGGGCATACCAATATCCATAGTTTCGGATCGTGACCCAAGATTCACTTCGCGATTCAGTATCCATACTGAATATCTTTGGCCTGTAGTGCAAAGATTAATGATTTTCTGATGAATATCTTTGGCCCGTAGTGCAAAGATGAATATGTGTTGAGATGAACATGACCAACTGATGAATATCTTTGGCCTGTAGTGCAAAGATGAATATTTGATTCAAGATGAATATTGATTGATGTTACAAGGATAAAATATTGATGATGGACTTTTAAATTCATAGATTATAATAGATTTCATTCTCTACGTAACTCATCTATGAATTATTATTCCGCTGCGAATATTGATCTGAAACTTATTGTCTATTATATTCTATCAGATTTTTTTTCCTGTTGAGGACTAACGATAATTTGTTCTATATTATCTTAGTCATAATATTCTATACTGGGCTAGTTGAGCTCACCCTTTTCCTTTTTGTTCTATTTTTCTTCTCAGGAGGTGAGAATGTAGTGAGAACTAGTCGGGGTATGGAATGAAGGTCCTAGAAAGTTATTTTTGAAGTCCTCACTATTTTGTAAAATAGTGTATCAATAATTGTAACGAGGACTTATTTGGGTGTGAATATTGTGTAGATGACAATATTTGTATTTTAAACTTACAGTTGTGTGTTGTCGTATTTTGTATGACAATTGTATTAATAAAGTTGTAGTTGTTTCTGTACCATGTATTTGGCTACTAAGAATGGGTGTTGTATACCTATTTTAGGGGCGTCATAGAGGTTCTCCCTAAATAGTATGAAAATAATTTTATTGAGAACTTTAAATAAGTGTGTCGTATTGTATGTCATTTGAAATTTAATTTTGGTGAACCGAATAGGGTGAGGTGAACCCAACTTTGGAAGGGTGTTTTGCCACTATCATACAAGATGTCTAATGACCTACGAGTTATCATAAGCTAGGATTGTGCACATCCACTTGCTGAGTATATCTACGAGCACTACCTATATAATCTTGGAGTTTGGTTGAAACATAATATTCAATTGCAGACGGTGGAGATAGTTATATGTCAAGAGAAGACTCACCATTGGAAGGAACATGATAGTAATCTTCTCGTTTTTCTTGGGGGTCTATTGGGTCAACCAAGGATAATTCTATGGACATATGATATCTATCATAACCTAGACGCATGGCCTCCCATGTACGAAGGTTTCCTTGAGCTCTTCCCAAAGATTTTAATTTCTAAAACAGTTATTGATTTACCTTTATGTAATGTATCAATGTGAGGTGTTGTCCATGGTTGGGACATGAGTCACATTTGGTTTTAAAACTCACAGTATATGTGTTGTCGTATTTTGCACGACAATTGTAGTAATAAAGTTGTAGTTGTTTTCTGTACCATGTATTTGGTGACTCAGAATGGGTTGGATGGATTGGACCTATTTTGGGGGCGTCACATAAAATATCGACAATAATTGAATCAAATAACGTGAGATACTATGCAACAATTACTGTAGCAATAATTGAGTATAACTGAGTGACTTCTCACATAAGCATCAATAATCAATACTGTGTGCTACTACGCTAACCAATGCACGTATATTCTCGTACTTTTACCACCGTGTAGTTCAACAGTTTAACGGTAAAACTTCCGTAGTTATTTTTATAAAAGATATTTACGTGTTTTTAACTACGATAATACTTCCGTTGTGGGGTCCACTAATGATTGTGCTGTCATACGAATACTCCCTGTTAAAACGAATATTCCCCGACCAATCGAATATTCACTAACACAATGAATATTTTATATCAACTTGCTTACTTTGAAAAAATTTCCAAATATTACCCACAACTATAACATTATATCATATCCACACCATAATATTCAAAAATATATTTCGAGAAAAATTATTCTTTAATCAAAAAATAGTTGGCGTCTTACAACCTCCCCTTCTTATGAAATTTCGTCCTCAAAATTAGGGTACGTACCTGATATGTCGAAGAGGTGAGGATACCTTGATTTCATTTCAAATTCTAACTCCCAGGTCCTTTCCTCCACATCGTGGTTTCTCCACAAAACTTTGACTTGAGGTATAACCTTGGAGCGTAGGATATGATCCTTCTTATCCAAGATTTTAATAGCTACCTCTTCATACGTTAAATCTTCCTTTATCTCGTTTGGTTCTAATTCAATAATGTGGTTCGGGTCTTTCACATATTTACGTAACATAGATATGTGAAAAACGTTATGAACACGAGACATACTTGATGGTAAGGCGAGTCTATAGTCCACAGTTCCTACTCGATCAAGGATTACAAATGGGCCAATGAATCGAGGATTGAGATTTCCTCTCTTTGTCGATTCTTGCTTCTAGAATAACGCCCTCTTGAACCTTCTTCTTCACATTCATCAGCTCTAAGTCTGTAGCTTGATCGGCTTTAACTTTATCGATTAAAGTCAGTTCTAATCATGTATTCGTTATCTTCACGTAGGTTCTTGAAAGTGTCGATTTGAATCAAACAAGATTTATAAATAGTGGAGGTAACGAAGGTTTCTCATAACGAAGTTTCAACCGATAAGTCAAAGTCTAATTTCTCTAGAGTCAAATTTAAACGTTGAGCGCAAGTACGAGAAATAAAAGAGTGCGTAGAACCAGTATCGAATAAGGTATAGACTTCGAAAGAATTTATAATTAACTAACCTGTGCTAACTTCGTTCGCGTTACTCATTTTTTGAGAAGTCACAAAAAACGCTCTTCCTAAAATCGCCGACTATGTTTTGTCCGTATCCGCCTTTGGTGCCACCGTCCCAGCTGGACTTGACTTCACTACATGACAAAATCGAGCTAGGTGACCTTCTCTTCCGTAATTGTAACATGTTTTGGACTGCATTGTGCAGTTTGGACTGATGTGTTCCTCTCCTCCGCATTTGTAACATACGACCGGTGGTCGTTCTTCTTCCTTAACAACAGGTGCTGGTGCTGACGTCTTTCCATCATTATTGAATCTCCTCTTCTTGAAATTTCCACTTCTATTATCCTGGCCATGATTACCACCGGAGTGGTTACCATTTCTTGCATGTTGATTCCCTCCACGTTTGTTGTTACCGCTTCGATGACTGCTACCACTGGTATAATCGACTTGCTTGCTGCTCTCTCTTGGTTGGGTTGACTCATTATCGCGCTCTAATAATTGAGCCCTATTTACAACATTTGAATACAAACACAGTTTATGAGAAATGAGGTATTGACGTATTTCGGGTCTCAAACCACGTAGAAACATTCACATCATTCTCTCCTCATTATCAACCAAATGGGATGTGAACCGGGACAACTCGGCAAACTTAGCCTCGTACTGCGACACGGTCATATTGTTTTACTCTAACTTGATAAACTCCACCTCCTTCATGTGACGAATACTTTCGGGAAAATACTTGTCATTGAACAGCTCTCGGAACTTCTCCCAAGACATTTTGAGTGCGGCAGGCAGGGTACATTTTACTGATTCCCACCAGTATTGCTTCTCCTCTCAACATGAAGATGGCAAAGGGAACCTTTTTCTCGTCGGAGCATCCCAAGACATCAAATATCTTGGTGATCTGCTTTATCCACGTCTCTGCCTTAAGTGGTTCTGGCTCTCCCAAAAACTCCTGTGGGCCCATCTCCTTGAAATGCTTAGCAGTGACCACCCGAGAGTTTCCAATGTTTCCACCAGCATTTTGAACAGGAGCCGCTCTCACCTGATGTTGCATGAATTTCATAAAGCCTCTAAACATCCCATCGTTCATCATTTGATCGGTGTTGTTGTTTATCTAAGGATTATTGTCTTTCTGTTGCACATTATCCTGGGTATTGATCGTTGGTAACTCAACGGTCTCATGTGCTTCATTGCTTATCTCGACATTTTCAGATGCCATTTTCAAATACTGCTACAAAACAAGGGTTAATTGACATGCCACATATTATCCCTATACTCTGACCGACCAATTAAATACCAAATAAACTTAGGTAGGTTATACTAGCGAAGGAATTCCCCGTCTCTCCCCTCCTAGTTCTTGTCTCATATATCAGCCAGGGATCATATCCCTAAGCTTTGATACCAACTGTGACTCGCATCCAAGACTTGGATAACACCTCACAATGATACCTATCAACTTTCCACCGTTACTCACGGCATCCCCTACGGAAAGTCTGGCTTCGATGCATTCCAAGACTTGGAAATCACCAGATAAAGGCTCGGGGCTCTTTTCTATGGCTTTAATACCAACTGTGATGCCCCCAAAATAGGTATACATCACCCATCTTGGGTCGCCAAATAAATGGTACTGAATACAAATACAAACTTAATTATACAACATGAGCTGAGAGTTTTTACACGAATATTGTCTTTTAGACAATATCCAAACTCAAATAGAGTCCTCATTACATTTATTGGCACACTATTTTATAGAATAGTGAGGACTACTATAACACCATCTAAGGCCATCACTCGTTCCCCGAACTAGTTCCGCCACGTTCTCATTTCCTGAAGAGAACAATGGAAGTAAAAGGGTGAGCTCAACTAGCCCAGTAAGAAATATTATGACTAAGATAATGCAAAATAAGTTATCATTAGCCTTCAACAATGTCTAGAACTATTGATTCGCATGATTTACTATTGATTCACATGATTTACTATTAGGGGAGATGGTGCAAGTTTGATAATACTTGCAGGACTAAATTAAAAATGAAGAAAAAGAGGAAGGTATTATACTGTAATATTTCGAGCCCCAAAACGTGCAATTATCGAAACTTTATTTTCCTATAAATAGAAGCTCATTCCTTCATTATTTTTCACCAATTCACTAAAGCTATAGAGCAATTATTATAAAGAGAAATTATAGAGAGAAAGAAGAAGAGAAGTCTGCTACCTCACTATTCTAGTATCCAGTCTTCTTTTGAGGTAAGGGGTATTATTATTTCGTATTCATGAAGATAGTTATTTTTTTTCAATACTCGTAAGGGTTGTTATTCCATTCTTTATTATTATGTTGGAATAACTTTATACATGCAAGTACCGCATACATGGTGAAATTCTTACATTATTCTATTCTTTATTATTACATTGGAATAACCTATCTGTCATGTGATCTATCGCATGCATGGTGAATTCGTTGTTATTTCATTCTTTATTATTACGTTGGAATATCACATGCGTGTAGATTACGCATGACCTGGTTCCATTCTTTATTATTACGTTGGAATATCTATCATGCGTGCGGATTACGCATGACTCAGTTCCATTATTTATTATTAGTTGGAATATCATATCTGTCTTGATTACGCATGATTTGGTTCCATTCTTTATTATTACATTGGAATAACTCACATGCATGCGATCTATCGCATGCTGGTGAATTCTTACGTTATTCCATTCTTTATTGTTCTGTTGGAATAACCTGTCTATGTGGGTTACCACATGCATGGTGAATGATCCTTCGTATTCATTCCTTATTAAATTGTGAAAATGATCTGTCTACGTGGATTACCGCATGGCGGGCGAAAATCCATTTGCAGTTTCATATATTCTATTATACTCAGTTGGTTAAAGTTTGACTTCTATACTCCATGAAATTAGTAGAATATCCTGGATATTTGCGCTTCATCTAGTATCTTTTCATGGAAATATTCTTCTGAGCATTCTTGAATTCTACTCCACAAAGCAGTATCACGTTAACAATTTGGATGTTATTGATTTCAGGATAAATTAACTTATAAATCTTTAAAATTTATTCTTGAACTTGTTTTATTAAATTATGATGTCATTGTCATCATCCTCATGCTTATATTGTGATGAAAGTCATCTTTGGCTTACGTGCATAGATGGACTCGGTATGATTATGATTAGGGATCATTCGGTATAATCATGACCTTTAATGTTATAAATGATATGGTAAAAGTCCTCAGTGGCCTGTAGTGCATTGATGGACAGTTTTTGGTATGATTATGACCAGGGATTATTCGGTATAGTCATGACCATTGATGATTTAATGAATATCCTTGGCTAGTAGTGCATGAATGATTCGATGATGTGGTTTATTTATTAAGCTGAGTCTCAGCAATAAAAATTGATGAAAATATTTTAAATCATAGAAGATAGTAGATATCATGCTCTACTTGACTCTTCTAATGGATTGCTTATTCCGCTGTAGTTAAACTTGATGTCTATTGTATTTTATCAATTTAACATTGTTGAAGATTAATGATAATTTATTCTGCATTATCTTAGTCATAATATTTCTTACTGGGATAGTTGAGCTCACCCTTTTGCTTTCATTGTTCTCTTCAGGAAATGAGAACGTGAGTCGGGATTAGTCGGGGAGCGGGTGATGGTCGAGAGATGGTGTATTAGTAGTCCTCACTATTCTATAAAATAGTGTGACAATAAATGTAATGAGGACTCTATTTGAGAGTGGATATTGTCTAAAAGGCAATATTCCTGTTTAAACTCTCAGCTATGTTTTGTCGTATATTACACGACGGTGGTATAATTAAGTTTGTATTTGTATTATGTACCATGTATTTGGCGACTCAAGATGGGTGATGTATACCTATTTTGGGGACGTCATAATAACTGTTATAACTGCCTCACTCTCATTAACTCTATCTAAAAGGGAGTTTAAAGAAACCTTAATTCCGATGTGTTTAAATCATTATCAAAACTAACTAAGTAAAATGAAAAGATTTTTAAATATCTATTCAACCCCCCCCCCCCCTTCTAGATAACTATTGTGCCTCCGGGAACTAACAATTGGTATCAGAGCTGGTTCTATAATATAGCCTACAAAGCTTGAGTAGATCCAATGGCACACTTACCAAGCGAATCAAAGACTGGAGGAGACAACAAGCAACCTATGTGCAACAAAGATAAATTCGCCAACTGGAAGGTTAGGATGCAAGCTTACATGGATTCAATAGATAAAGATCTATTTGAAACTGTTCAGAATGGGCCCTATGTTCCTACAAAGCTTGTACCAACCACAGATGACCCAAACAGATTACAGATCAAGGTCAAAGGAGAACGGACAGAAAATGAGAAGAGAGCTGTCCAGCTTGACAAAAAGGCCAAGAACATCTTATTCCAATCCTTAGAAGATGATCTGTTTGAAAACGTGGTCAACATCAAAATAGCAAAGGAGGTTTGGGAAGCATTACTCATCATGCATGAAGGAACATAAGAAGTCAGAGAAAACAAACAATCTCTCTTGACTCAGTAATATGAGATGTTTGCTCATGTTCAAGGAAAGAATGTCACTGCCACCTACGAGAGATTTAATGTTCTGCTCAACTCTCTATGAGCCTATGGAAAGATCTATCCAAACAAAGATCTAATCATAAAGTTCATAAGAGCCTTACCAAGCAAGTGGGATGCCAAAACCACTGCCATTAGAGAGTCAAAGAATCTGCATGAAATTATTGTTCAACGGTTATATGGAAACCTTCTCACATACGAACTGGAGCTGACTCAACGAGCAGAAACCTTGTCTGAAGGAAGAAAGAAGGATAAAGGTGTTGCTCTCAAAGCAATTGAAAACAGCTATAAAGTCAACACTGAAGTTGATTCTGACTACGATGAAGATGATGATGAGGACTTTGCAATGCTGGTGAAGAGACTCAGAAGGTTCATGCGACAAGGCAAAACATGCAAGCCAAAGAAAGTTAGCAACTACAGCAGCCAGGAGCAAATGAATGACCTATGCTACAATTGCAAGAAACCTGGCCACTTCATTGCTAACTGCAACAAACCTCTCAGAGAAGAACTCAAGAAGAAATTACATTCAAAGAAGGAATACAAAGGCTACAAATGGCCTCAAAGGAAAGACAAAGGCCTTGTAGTTGGAGGATCGTGGAGTGACTCAGACAATGACTCAACTCCGGAATCTGGAGATGATGAAGATCCTCAAATGGCAAATCTTTACCTGATGGCCAAAAATGCAAGGGACAAACAGAACTCCAACATACATGAAGTAAGTATCGATGAGGTATTTGACTTCAACTCTCCTGATGTAGATATTGATGATTTAAGAACTGCACTGCATGGTATAACATCTGATCTGCATCAATACATGAAGTGGTTTAGAGTTCTGACTAAGGACTATTAACTTCTTCAAAAGGAGAAAGAAAAAGTTCAAGAAGAACGGGAAACAACCCTTCTAAGTACTGATTCTCTCTCCAAGGTTGAAGCTGAGAATAAGCTCTTAAAACAAACAAATGATCTCAATGCAAAAAGAGAGTAAAGTCTAACCTCTAAGATTGAGGATCTAGAAAGGACAATCTCTATATGGAATAAATCCTCTTCATCCATGGACTCCCTAATCTCTAGCCAGAGAAGTGTCTTTGACAGAAAAGGGTTAGGCTTTGGGGAATCTACCTCAGAGCCATGTGTGGAAAAAGTAAAGGAAATTGGCACTAGTAATGCCTCAAGTTTTAGTAGAGGCATTATATTTGTGAAATCCTCACAGAAGGATGAGCCTGTCAAACCCCGCTCTACTAACTCAATCCATATTCCTAGGAAAAAGGGATCTCATGCCGGTCTAGATTTCAAAAAAGGGAAGAGTAACCCAGCCACTACTCACCAATCTCGAAGGATCGTAGAGTCCAGTAAGATCAGCTCTACGAACCAACTGGGAAGGTACAATAAAGGTAAGGTATACTCCTCGCAAATCATGAAACACAAGGACACAAGGAAGAAGGAATACCAGCTTAACAGTAGGATGACCAATAACCCACAAAAGTCCAAATGAAAGAAGAATTTTCACACACACAAACATGCATCATATTAAATGTTTTGTGTGCTACAAAGTTGGCCATAAGGCTGCAAAATATCATTATAATTTCATGCATATGAGACCCAAAATCAAGCAGGTTTGGGTCCCCAAGGGCACTAACAAAGTAGGACCCATGCAAGTATGGGTACCAAAATGAAGGTTTAATGTTACTACAGGAAAAAAGCTCCACGATCACAACCTAGTATCTGGACAGTGGATGCTCAAGGCACATGACTGGGAACAAATCCCTTCTGTCTATATACATAGAGAATGAGGGTCCCTCGGTCATCTTTTGAGACAACGACTCTAGCAAGACAAGAGGATATGGCTCAGCTGGAAATGGTGCAGTATCCTTCAGTAAAGTGGCCTATGTGGAAAGACTACAACACAATCTTCTAATCATTAGCCAACTCTGCGACAAGGGTCATCAAGTAACATTCCTCAATAATCAATGTCAAGTCTGAGACCTGAAGACATCTGCTGTAAAGTTAACCGGAATAAGAGAAGGAAATGTCTACACAGTAAATCTTGGACAACTAAGCTCAGACGAGACAATTTGCTTTCTAGCTAAAGCATCTGAAGAAATGAGCTGGCTTTGACATCGAAGATTATTTCATCTCAACTTCAAAAGCTTGTCCAAATTAGCTTCAAAAGATCTAGTTGCAGGCTTACCCAAGTTCAACTTTGTTAAAGAAAGGTCGTGCAGTGCCTGTTAACTTGGAAAGCAGACAAGAAGCTCATTCAAGAGTAAAATTACAAACTCAATTGACAATCCTCTGCAGTTGCTACACATGGATCTTTTTGGGCCAATTCCAATGACGTGCCTTGGAGGAAAGAGATACTCTCTGGTCGTAGTGTCGGCGACTAATTGCATTTACATGGGTGTTCTTTCTAACCTCAAAGGATGAAACAAGCTCCCAATGATCAAGATGTTCAAGCTAGTGATGAACGAGAAAGGAGAGAAAATCAAGGCTATAAGGAGTGATCATAGCAGAGAATTCGACTTCTCAGAAATGGATCAGTTATGCACAGACAATGGCATTAGTCACAACTTCTCAGCTCCACGAACTCCCCAACAAAATGGAGTAGCTGAGAGAAAGAATAGGACATTGATAGAGGATGGAAGAACTCTACTAGCGCAATGACCCATCTACTGAATACTTACGAGCGGCGGAAGGCATCGACCTTTGCATGCTACACTCAGAACAGATCACTCATACACTCTATGATTAAGAAGACTCCTTATGAACTATGGAAAGGAAGAAAGCCAAGTGTCAGGTACTTTTATGTTTTTGGCTGTGCATGCTACAATCTCAATAATGGAAAGCAGTTCTTGACAAAGTTTCAACCAAAGTCAGACGAAGGAATCTTTCTTGGATATGCCACAGACAATAAGGCCTACATAGTGTTTAACAAGAAAACACTGAGTGTTGAAGTCTCGATTCACATCATCTTTGATGAGACAGACTTAGACAAAACAGTGCTTCAAGACACTATGACCAACAGTTCAGACACTATGAACGAGGTCGTCGAGCTCAACACTACGATCGTAGCGCCAAATAGTGAAATCGTTGAGCATGGAAATGAGACCGTAGAGAGGCCTATGCCAGACAACGAACCTCCACACCAAGAAGAAGGAATAGATCTTGAAGATCTAAGACAAGAAGGCATAAGAACAGATGTCCCAACAGGAAGCAGATGGGTAAGAGATCACACTCAAGATCTAATCATTGGAGATCCGAGTGCAAGAGTCAAAACAAGAGCTGCCACCCAAAATGAATGCTTTTATCTAAGCTTCTTGTCTCAAATGGAACCTAAGAAGATAGAGGATGATATAGATGACTCTAGCTGGATAGAGGCCATGCAGGAAGAACTTAATTAGTTCGAAAGAAATAAAGTATGGAGATTGGTACCAAGACCAAAGAATCATCCTGTTATTGGAACCAAGTGGGTCTTCAGAAATAAGATGTATGAAGATGGAGTAATAACCATGAATAAGGCAAGACTAGTGGCCAAGGGCTACTCTCAGGAAGAAGGCATTGACTACGATGAGACAATTTCACCTATTTCCAGACTAGAAACCATCAGAATATTCCTTGCCTTTGCTGCTTACATGAAATTCAAGGTCTTTCAGATGGATGTCAAAAGTGCATTCTTGAATGGTGAACTTCAAGAAGAAGTCTATGTAGAGCAACCTCCAGGTTTCATCAATCCATCTCTTTCTAATTATGTCTTTAGATTAGACAAAGCCTTATATGGTCTTAAGCACCTAGAGCATGGTATGAAACACTAACTACCTTCCTTATTGAAAATGGGTTCACTAGAGGTAGAGTTGATACCACACTATTTCTTAGAAAGCATAAAGATAAAGTCTTATTAGTTCAAATATACGTTGATGACATTATTTTTGGATCTACTGATGAAAAGTTATGCAAGAGATTCTCCAAGCTTATGTAGAGCAAGTTTGAAATGAGCATGATGGGAGAATTTGAACTTCTTCTTTGAATGCAAGTAAAAGCGGTGATGAAGGAATCTTCATAAACCAAGCCAAGTACATTAAAGACTTACTTAAGAAGTATGGCATGGAATCAGCTCTCCCATGAAAACCCCAATTACTCCTGTAACTAAGTTTGGCAAAGATGAAAAAGGTAAAAGTATTGATATAACTCAATATAGAGGTATGATAGGCTCTCTTTTATATCTAACTGCTAGTAGACCAGATATAATGTTTGCAATATGCATTTGTGCTAGATTTTAGGCTAATCCTAAAGAATCTCATTTAACTGCTATAAAGAGGATTTTCAGGTATCTCAAGGGGGCTTTGGTATCCCAAGGAGTCCTCATTTGAACTAACAGGATATACAGATGCTGATTTTGTAGGCTTCAAAATAGATAGAAAGAGTACCAATGCTTTTTTGTCAATTGCTAGAAAAGCAGACTTGTGTCTGGTTTGTGAAGAAGCAAAATTCAAGTATCTACTTCAACCGCAGAAAATTTGAATACATTTCTTTGGCGGTTCTTTGTCTTTCGAGATCTATGGATGAAAAATCATTGCTTGATTATGGGTTTGAATTCAAATCCATACCTATTCACTGTGATAACACAAGTGCAATTGCAATAACTCATAATTCTGTCATGCATTCTAGGACTAAGTGTGACGCCCCCAAAATAGGTCCACACGACCCATTCTGAGTCGACAGATATCATACTATAAAAATCAAATACAAACTTTATTTGTACAACTATTGAAGCGTAAATGCGAGAATCGACCCACAGTTAAACTGTGAGTTTTAATATAAATATATGTAACTCTCATGGTGCCTCGACCACAACCTTACAATGGTATTTTACATAAAAGTACAGTCAAAACTGTTTTAAAAATTAAAATCTTTGGGAAGTGCTCAAGGAAACCTTCGTACATGGGAGGCCTTGCGTCTAAGTTATGATAGATATCATATGTCCACAGAATTATCCTTGGTTGACCCAATAGACCCCAAAGAAAAATGAGAAGATTACTATCATGTTCTTTCCAATGGTGACTCTTCTCTTGACATATAGTTATCTCCACTGTCTGCAATTGAAAATTATATTTCAACCAAACTCCAAGATCATATAGGTAGTGCTCGTAGATATACTCAGCAAGTGGATGTGCACAATCCTGTCTTATGATAACACGAGGTTGTATGTCATTAGACATCTTGTATGATAGTAGCAAAACACCATTCCAAGGTTGGGTTCACCTCACCTTATTCGGTTCACCAAAATTAAATATCAAATGACGTATACAATACGATACACTTATCTAAAGTTCTGAATAAAATTATTTCCATACTATTTAGGGAGAACCTCAATAGCTATAGACCACCGTTCTATTCTCTTGTTACCCCCGCTCGACCCAGCTACACTCTTATTACCTGAAAGGAATTATGAAGCAAAAAGGGTGAGCACAACTAGCCCAGTAAGAATATCATGACTAAAGATAATTTACATCATCAATAGCCTTCATCAGTAATAAATCAGAGATTTAGAACATATGGTAGATGATAAAAAATTTCAACCATAGTTGCAGCGGAACGAGCTATCCATTAGAAGAGTCAAATAGACCATCAGGTCTATTATCTTCTCCATGTTAAAAGTCCACCAATAATGTTTTATCCCTGTAACATCAATCAACAATTTCATCCACAATCATATGAATAACTCATAATCATAATTGTGATTCTAAATTCCTCTTCGCACCCGGGGCCGAAGATAATGTTCATCACCTATCTTCACGAAACATCAAAAATCATGGTTATACTAAGTCACAATTCCCGCTCATAATCATACTAATAAATTCATCTTTCTTTCTCGCCAAAGATATTCATTAATAATTCATCTTTGTACTAGGGCCAAAGACATACTATTTGTATTTTAGAAGAGTCAAGTAGAGCATGATATCTACTATCTTTTACAAATTAAAATTTTATAATCAATATGTTATCATTTGAGACTCGACTTAATAAATAATCCACATCATCGAATCATCCCACGCACTACGGCGAGGATATTCATGTAATCATTAATGGTCTTGATTATACGAATAATCCACGGTTATAATTATACCAATAAGCATCCATCAATGCACTACGAGCCAATGAGGACTTTTACCACATCATCTATAACATTACGGGTCATGATTATACCGAATAATCCCTAGTCATAATCATACCAATAAGCAGTTCATCTACGCATGCATAAGCCAAAGATACTCATCAATCAATAGTTCATCTTTGCACGTAAGCCAAAGATATACTTTGTAAAACCAATAATCAACGATCCATCTTTGCACGTATGCCGATGATATACAATTGTAAAACCAATAATCAACATCCATCTTTGCACGTAAGCCAAGGATATACAACTGTAAAACCAATAATCAACAGTCCATCTTTGCACGTGAGCCAAAGATATACAACTGTAAAACCAATAATCAACAGTCCATCTTTGCACATGAGCCAAAGATGAATTTTATCATAATATAAGCATGAGGATGATGGCAATGATATAAGCATTAATCAAACGAAATCAAGGATAAATATTAAAGACTTTAAATTTATTCAGAGTTTAAAATATCCAAATTGTCAACATGATCTTTGCTTTGTGGAGTAAAATTCAAGAATAATATTCATGTACCAAAAATAATTTGGATGAGAAAAGAAATATATTTTTTGGGTAAATAGTACCCACAATAGTACCCTATGAATAGTACTCAGGAATAGTACCTTGTGAATAGTAGTACTCGAGCATGAAAAGTACCCCAAATACCGAAAGTGAATAATATTTGGGTGAATAGTAATTTGGGTGAATAGTAACTTCGTGAATAGTACTCAGTGACCACTAAAAGTGCCACGAATATACGAGTGAATAATACTAGAGTGAATATTGCTTAGGGTGAATAGTAACCCTTGAATAGTAACTCGTAAAAAAATACCAAAGAAAATGATATTCCATGAGCGAGTACAAAAGAAATGATATCTCATACGAGTATAATAGAATATCTGAAGCGCAAATGGATTTTCACCCACCATGCGGTAATCCACGTGAGATGAGATCATTTCCACAATTTAATAAAGAATGAATCGAAGGATCATTCACCATGCATGTGGTAATCCACATAGGCGAGTTATTCCAATGAGAATAATAAAGAATGGAATAATGAAGAATTCACCGAGGCATGCGATAGAATCGCAGAAGTTATTCCCAACAGAATAATAAAGAATGAAACTAGGTCATGCGTAATCCGCATAGATAGGATATTCCAACAGAATAATAAAGAATGGAACCAGGTCATGCGTAATCCGCATAGACAGGATATTCCAACAGAATAATAAAATATGTAACCAGGTCATGCATAATTCGCACAGACAAGATATTCCAACAGAATAATAAAAAATAGAATAACAACAGAATTCACCAGGCATACGATAGACCGCACAAATAGGTTATTCCAAACAGAATAATAAAGAATGGAGTAACAGAAGAATTTCACCATGTATGCGATACTTCGCATAGACAAATTATTCCAACATAATAATAAAGAATGGAATAACAACCCTTACGAGTATTGAAAGAAAATAACTCTCTTCATGAATACGAAAGAATAATACCCCTTACTATAATAATAATAATATCCCTTACCTTAGAAGAAACTAGATACTGGAATAGTGAGGTAGCAAACTTCTCTTCTTCTTTCTCTCTAAAATTTCTCTCTATAATAATTGCTCTATAGCTTTAATGAATTGGTGAGAAATAATGAAGGAATGAGCTTCTATTTATAGGAAAATATAGTTTCCATAATTGCACATTTTGGGGCTCGAAATATTACAGTACAATACCTTCAACTTTTCTTTCATTTTTAATTTAATCTTGCAAGTATTATCAAACTTGCACCACCTCCCCTAATAGTAAATCATGTGAATCAATAATAAATCATGTGACTCAATAGTTCTAAACATGTAAAAAAATTAATTATAGTATAGTACCTTCATCTATACTTCAATTTTTAACTTAGTCATGCAAGTATTATCAAACTTGCATCAACTCCCCTAATAGTAAATGAATGTGATTCAATAGTACACACATGTGAACAAATAATTATAATCATGTGAATTAATAGCAATTAATTTCTAATTTATCCGGTTAATTACCTGATTGGTCAATATAACCTCCAGACATTAATTAGCATCGAAATAAATGTCGATTTCCACTAACACTAATAATTCCCACACAATGGAATTATCAATTTCATCTTTAATCAACACGAACTTATTCATCATTAATATTATAACTCACAATATTTAACAACCAAGTCGTTCCCAGGAAAGAGGGGGCTTTTCGATAAGGATTTCTCCCTATTGGCGTGCAATTAGATTATCTAACCTCTCCTTGACAGAACTTCTAGACATTGTCAATATTGCAAATAATAATACGAATAACTTTGTCATCTCAATTATTAAAAATATTATGACAATAATTGAATAAAACTGAGTGACTTCTCACATATGCATCAATAATCAAAGACACTGTACAATACCATGTGCTACTATGCAACCACGCGTATTACTATACTTTTATCACTGATATTTTATGACAACTTGTTTACTTTGAAAATTTTTCACATATCACCCTTAACTTTAACCTTTTATCAATTTAACCATTTACTAAATAGAATAATTATAAGAAAATTGAATACTTTCATTTAATAAAATTCAGGGTCTCACAATCTCCCCTCCTTATGAAATATCACCCTCGAAATTTACATACCTGGTAGTTCGAAGAGATGAGAATACCTTGCTTTCTTTTCGGATTGTACCTTCCCGGTTATTTCCTCTGTATCATGATTTTCCCATTGTACATCTCCTGTATTTCAGATATCATTCTATAATATACCTTCAAAACAAAGGTTAATTGACATATCACAATTTGTCAACTTATCAAGTAAACAATTTCAGCTTAGGTAAGTCACACACTAGCGAAGTATATTACTCATCTCTCCCCTCCAAGTTCTAGACTCATATCTCCGTCAGCGACCATATTCCTAAGCTCTGATACCATTTGTGACGCCCCCAAAATAGGTCCACACGACCCATTCTGAGTCCCCAGATATCATACTATGAAAATTAAATACAAACTTCATTTATACAACTGTTGAACTATCGTGTAGAATACGACCATAGTTAAACTGTGAGTTTTAATACAAATGTATGTAACTCTCATGGTGCCTCAACCACAACCTTACAATGGTACTTTACTTAAAAGTACAGTCAAAACTGTTTTAGAAATTAAAATCTTTGGGAAGTGCTCAAGGAAACCTTCGTACATGGGAGGCCATGAGTCTAGGTTATGATAGATATCATATGTCCACAGAATTATCCTTGGTTGACCCAATAGACCCCAAAGAAAAACAAGAAGAATACTGTCATGTTCTTTCCAATGGTGAGACTTCTCTTGACATATAAATATCTCCACTGTCTGCAATTGAAAATTATATCTCAACCAAACTCCAAGATCATATAGGTAGTGCTCGTAGATATACTCAGCAAGTGGATGTGCACAACCCTGTCTTATGATAACACGAGGTTGTATGTTATTAGACATCTTGTATGATAGTGGCAAAACACCCTTCCAAAGTTGGGTTCACCTCACCCTATTCGGTTCACCAAAATTAAATATTAAATAGCGTATACTGATCGACACACTTATCTAAAGTTCTCAATAAAATTATTTCCATACTATTTAGGGAGAACCTCAATGACTATAGACCACCGAGTTCTATTCTCCTGTTACCCCGCTTTCGACCCGACTAAACTCTTATTACGAGAAAGGAATTGTGAAGCAAAAAGGGTGAGCACAACTAGCCTAGTAAAGAATATCATGACTAAAGATAATTTACATCATCAATAGCATTCATCAGTAATAAATCAGAGATTTAGAACATATGGTAGATGATAAAACTTTTCAACCATAGTTGCGGTGAACGAAAGCGATCCATTAGAAGAGTCGAATAGACCATCGGTATATTATCTTTTTCCATGTTAAAAAGTCCACCAATAATGTTTTATCCTGTAACATCAATCAACAATTCACATCCATAATCATATGAATAACTCATAATCATAATTGTGATTCTAAATTCCTCTTCACACTTTGGGCCGAAGATAATGTTCATCACCTATCTTCACGAAACATCAAAAATCATGGTTATACTAAATCACAATTCTTGCTCATAATCATACTAATAAATTCATCTTTGCAGTACGGCCAAAGATATTCATTAACAATTCATCTTTGTACTACAGGCCAAAGACATACAACTGTATTTTAGAAGAGTCAAGTAGAGCATGATATCTACTATCTTTTACAAATTAAAATTTTATAATCAATATGTTATATTTGAGACTCGACAATAAATAATCCACATCATCGAATCAACCACACTTTACTGACGAGGATATTCATGTAATCATCAATGATCATGATTATCTTAGAATAATCCACGGTTATAATTATACCAATAACTGTCCATCAATGCACTACGGGACAATGAGGACTTTTACCACATCATCTATAACATTACGGGTCATGATTATACCGAATGATCCCTGGTCATAATCATACCAATAAATAGTTCATCTATGCACATAAGCCAAAGATACTCATCAATCAACAGTCCATCTTTGCACGTAAGCCAAAGATATACAACTGTAAAACCAATAATCAACAGTCCATCTTTGCACGTAAGCTAAGGATATACAACTGTAAAACCAATAATCAACAGTCCATCTTTGCATGTGAGCCAAAGATATACAACTGTAAAACCAATAATCAACAGTCCATCTTTGCACGTGAGCCAAAGATGACTTTCATCATAATATAAGCATGAGGATGATGACAATGATATAAGCATTAATCAAACAAAATCAAGGATAAATATTAAAGACTTTAAATTTATCCGAGTTTAAAAATATCAAATTGTCAACATCTCTTGCTTTGTAAAGTAAAATTCAAGAATAATATTCATGTACCAAAAATAATTTGGATGAGAAAAGAAATATATTTTAGGGTAAATAGTACCACAATAGTACCCTATGAATAGTACTCAGGAATAGTACCTTGTGAATAGTACCCGAGCATGAAAAGTACCCCAAATACCGAGTGAATAATATTTGGGTGAATAGTAATTTGGGTGAATAGTAACTCGTGAATAGTACTCAATAGTACGAAAAGTGCCCACGAATACCGAGAGTGAATAATACTAGAGTGAATATTAGCTTAGGGTGAATAGTAACCCTTGAATAGTAACTCATAAAAAATACCAAAGAAAATGATATTCCATGGCGAGTACAAAAGAAATGATATCTCATACAGTATAATAGAATATCTGAAAGCGCAAATGGATTTTCACCCACCGTGCGGTAATCCACATAGGCAGATCATTTCCACAATTTAATAAAGAATTAATACGAAGGATTATTCACCATGCATGTGGTAATCCACATATACAGGTTATTCCAATAAAATAATAAAGAATGGAATAACGAGAAGAATTCACCGGGCATGCGATAGGCCGCAGACGGAGTTATTCCCAACAAAATAATAAAGAATAGAACGGTCATGCGTAATCCAAATGCAGACGGGATATTCTAACGAATAATAATAAAGAATGGAACCAGGTCATGCGTAATCCGCATAGACAGGATATTCTAATAGAATAATAAAGAATGGAACTAGGTCATGCGTAATCCGCACAGACAGGATATTCCAACAGAATAATAAGGAATGGAATAATAACAGAATTCACCAGGCATGTGATAGACCGCACAAACAAGTTAATCCCAACAGAATAATAAAGAATGGAATAACAGAAGAATTTCACCATGTATACGGTACTTCGCATAGATAGGTTATTCCAACATAATAATAAAGAATGAAATAACAACCCTTACGAGTATTGAAAGAAAATAACTCTCTTCATGAATACGAAAGAATAATAACCCTTACTATAATAATAATATCTCTTACCTTAGAAGAAACTGGATACTAGAATAGTGAGGTAGCAAACTTCTCTTCTTTTTTCTCTATAATAATTGCTCTATAGCTTTAGTGAATTAGTGAAAAATAATGAAGGAATGAGCTTCTATTTATAGGAAAATATAGTTTCCATAATTGCACATTTTGGGGCTCGAAATATTACAGTACAAAACCTTCAACTTTTCTTTCATTTTTAATTTAGTCCTGCAAGTATTATCAAACTTGCACCACCTCCCCTAGTAGTAAATCATGTGAATCAATAGTAAATCATATGACTCAATAGTTCTAAACATGTGCAAAATATTAATTATAGTATAGTACCTTCATCTATACCTCCATTTTTAACTTAGTCATGCAAGTATTATCAAACTTTCACCAACCCCCTAATAGTAAATGAATGTGATTCAATAGTATACACATGTAAACAAATAGTTATAATCATTTGAATTAATAGCAATTAATTGCTCATTTATTCGGTTAATTACCCGATTGGTCAATATAACCTTTAGACATTAATTAGCATCGAAATAAATGTCGATTTCCACTAACACTAATAATTCCCACACAATGGAATTATTAATTTCATCTTTAATCAACACAAACTTATTCATCATTAATATTATAACTCACAATATTTAACAACCAGGTTGTTCCCAGGAAAGAGGGGGCTTTTCGATAAGGATTTCTCTCTATTGGCCTTGATTAGATTATCTAACCTCTCCTTGACTGAACTTCTAGACATTGTCAATATTGCAAATAATAATATGAATAACTTTGTCATCTCAATTATTGAAAATATTATGACAATAATTGAATAAAAGCTGAAGTGACTTCCACGTAAGCATCGATAATCAAAGATCTTTATGCAATCTGGTGTGCTACTATGCAACCAGCGTATTACTATACTTTTATCACCGATTATTTTATGACAACTTGTTTACTTTGAAAAAATTTCACATATCACCCTTAACTTTAACCTTTTATCAATTTAACCATTTATTAAATTGAATAATTATAAGAAAGTTGAATACTTTCATTTCATAAAATTCGGGGTCTCACACTAAACATATAGAAAGAAGGTATCACTTCATTAGGGATCATGTGCAAAATGGAACTATATCTTTACAATATATCCCTACTGAAAACCAACTTGCTGATGTCTTTACAAAACCCCTAGATGAATCCAGATTTAACAAGTTAATAAGTGAGCTAGGCATGCTAAACTTACAACCATGAAAAATATGCTCTAGTTTGTGCTAACTATACAGATTTAAAGGCTATGTTCAAAATCATAGACATGATCGAAGGAAGTCCACGATCGTAGAGCTGAAGTGTTATAAAAGACAACGATTGGAATACAGACTCAACGATCGCGGTACAGACTCAACGATAGCAGAGTTCCATCAACAAAACAAAGGAACATCCTGTGATGATGAAATTTAAAACAAAGCAATTTCTCTGATAAGCACCTCAGGAACAAACCTAACCCTTGATTCACTCTATGAGGTTGGCCCTTCCTGAGTTACCTTGAACTGAGAAGAATGCTAAGTCAAAAGTTCATCAGAAGGACTTGGAGGATTCGGTCAGACACAACGATCGTAGCTCAGACACGACGATTTCTGAACAGACCCAACGATTATTGAGCAGACTCGACATACACAGAACAGACTCGACAATTATAGGGTCCATCTCAACGACCGTAGCACTTCTTAAGGACACATTAGCTCATAAGGAGCTAAGGGCAAATCAGTACAATTCTCCTCAGATAGATTCATAAAGCCAAGCAGAATTTGACACCTGTCCCACTAAGCAAAATGGAGAGATGGAAGTTACAAGTAAAAATTGAAATCTCCTTTTTGAAATCAAAAGTTCAAAAAGCTCATCTCTCTCAAGCAAAAACCCTAAACCTAAAGAAAGCTAAGACAGTCACACTCCTCGTAAAGAAATCAATGACGGCTTCCAACGTCATCTCTGGCTACAGACTCTATTTTGATGAGTTCAAAATAGCTGAACCCAAATTTTAAAAAACTTTGTCATTATTAAAGAAAATTTTGGTCTCGAAGAGGCTCGGGAGTGCTGAACACATTGATCTACCCTAAGCTAGTGAAAGAATTCTCTGAAATGGTGTGTTTGAAAATGGCGCCATCCTTCTACGAAAGTTAGGGGCGTGGAAATCGGTGAAGGTGAGGACATCAACATAGCCCTAGGTTTCAAATCTGAAGGGTATTCGTCCATAGATGGCATATACTTCCATGAGGGACTTAAAAGGATGCATCACAAGAAATCCCCCTCTGTCAAAGGATACAAGAAGAAGGATTTTCCTTAGAGGTACGAATTTATGGCTGATATTGTTGGGAAATGTATATGTTGCAAAAGTTCGGGTCACGATTCTATAAATGAGATGCAACTCAAGCTCATGACTGCCATATGTTATGGAATACAACTTAACTTTGGAGCTCTATTACTGGAATGGATTGCAAAGTGGATCACCAGCTCAAAGAAGACAAAGAGCTCTCAAAAGATGCTCTGCGGGAGATTTATAAGCATCATCCTACAGTCTGCTCTAGGTGATAAAATTGGGGACGATGAAGGAGAGTCCATCAAAAATTTAACAGATGAATGACCCAATAACTATTCGAGAACTGGAAAAGGAATCCATCAGAAAATGTGTGTATGATATACGAGTCCGATTGGTAGTAGACCATTGATCTGAAAGAGTCGAGGATTCCGGGAAATATATGGGTTGGCAGGGAGACTGGAGAAGAAGAAGAAACTAACAAGGAAGAACCAACTGCCCTGGTCAGAAAAAGCGAAGGTAAGAGAAAGATAAAGGCTAGAATGGCAGAAGAACCCCAAGGATCAACTACTAATAAACAAGTAGAGTCCTCTGACATTGAGACTCTAAGGATCTTAAAAATAAAAGAACAGCAGGCTGAGGCAGAAGAAGACAGAGCCACCATATCACAGCTGCTGAAGAAGAACAAAATCAGTCATAAATCCAAGAGGCCATCTGTCTCTTCGATATTAGATTCTCTACCGATCGTAGAGACCAGACTGAACACCTTAAGCAAGGAAGTTGCTGCATCAGATGTTCTGATTGATCAACAGGACAAAGCTGAAGCTCAAGAAAGTCCTGAGGCTGTGGCTCAGCCTAGAAAACCAAGACAAAAATTGGTTAAGAAGTACATCCTTGTAAATGAAGGAGTACTTAAAAAGAAAGACAAAGAGTTGGCTGTTGAAAAGGAATTGTCCAAAGAAAGCCTAAAGGACAAAGCTCCAGCTGAGGGGGAGATGCATGAAGCTCTCATCCTAGAAGATGCTCCGGCTGAGGGGGAGCTACTAATCCTACAAGAGGATGATGATGTTGAGGGGGAGACTCATGATATCCCCATGACAGAAGAAGAGGTTCCTGCAGAAAATGAGGGTGAACCAGAGCAGGAACAAAATGAAGCAATTGATATAGTGGACTCCTTGAACGAAGACAAAGAAGAGGACGAAGATGACGAGGTCGAGATCATAGCTGTGGGAATTAATGGGTATAGAAAAGCTAACTATGAGCAACTATTTTCATATCTACCCATGATGCCTTTCCATCAAGCACAAATTCTAAACTCCTGGAATCACATGTTTTGGAGCTTCAAAGAATATCCAGCCATCTCTGTGCTAGCTCATGGATTCCCAGGCAGTTTTAACTTTGCCAAGAAGTTACTCACAAATGCTCCCTCCTCAAGAATGGTGCATGAGGTATTAACTATCCCGATCATATTCAAAGTTAATCACTACCCACTATCCTTCTTCAGCCAATTTTATGAATTTCCAAGCTGGCTGGAAGTGGTTCTCAATCAACCAAGTCAATTCCCAGTTACAAAATCCCAAAATTCTGTAACTGATGAACCAAATATGCCCAACTTTATATTGCTCCTGTAAGACCCCAACTTTTATGAATAAAGATGAATTTTCTATAATTATTATTTTTGAATATTATGGAATGAATTTGATATAATGTTATAGTTGTGGGTAATAGTTATAAATTTTGCAAAGTACGCAAGTTGTTGTATAATATTCGATTGGTCGAGGAATATTCGTTTTAACAGGCAATATTAAATGCGGCGGCATAATCATTGGTGGACCCACAGCGGAATTATTTGTCGATTAAATGCGACAAAAATATTTTATGAAAATAACGGCGGAAGTTTTATCGTTAAGCTGTTGAAACACCGGTGTTTAAAATGCAGGAATCTGGCGTGGTTGCATAGTAGTAGTACTACGGTATTGATTATTGATGCTTACGTGAGAAGTCACTCGATTTTGTCCAATTATTGCTTGATGAATTGTTGCATAGTATCTCACGTTAATTGATTCAATTATTGTCGATATTTTATATAGTATTAAATCAATAATTGAGACGACGAAGTTATTAATATTATTATTTGCAATATTAACGATGTGCAGAAGTTACGCGAGGAGAGGTTTGGTCACCTAATTTTGCGCTAATAGGGAGAAATCCTTATTGGAAAGCCCTCTTTTTCAGGAGAGCGACTGATCGATTAATAGTGTGAATTATAATAATGATGATGAAGTTTTGTTTTATTAGTATTATTAATGTAATAAAGCGGAAAAGCTTTTTATATAAAGCAGAATACTTTTATAAAGTTATTCATTTTATTAGACTATAAATAGAATATATTATATTACTATTATGCATAGTATTTTGCATAGTAAAATCTTTTTATATAAAAGCGAATACTTTTATAAAGTTATTCGTTTTATTGAACTATAAATAGAATATATTATATTTTATTATTCATAGTGTTTGCATAGTACCTGCATAGTGTTTGCATAGTAAAATCTTTTTATATAAAACAGAATACTTTTATAAAGTTATTCGTTTTATTAGATTATAAATAGAATATATTATATTTTATTTAAATTTTTTTGTTTTATTAGAATATTTTATAGTAAACCAATCTGGACCGTCCGTTTAAAAGTAAATCAATCTGGACCATTCAGGAATTAGTTAATATTCAGTCCATTCTCCTATAAATAGAAGCTCATTCCTTCATTATTTCTTACGAATTCACTGAAACTCTAGAGAGAGAAACTATAAAGAGAAAGAAGAAAAGTATTTTGCTACTTCACTACTCCTATATCCAGTTTGTTCTAAGGTAAGGGGTATTATTTCTTTCGTATTCATGAAGAGAACTTCTATTATTCTATTTTTTTATTACTGTTGGAATAACTTTGATATCTGTGATCTACCCTATACTTGGTGGAATTCTTACATTATTCCATTCTTTATCATTATGTTGGAATAACTTTGTATATGTGAAGTACCGCATACATGGTGAAATTCTTACATTATTCCATTCTTTATTATTATGTTGGAACATCACATGCATGCGTTTACGCATGACCTATTAAGATTATTTATTATTACATTGGAACATCCTATCTAATGCGTAATTTTGCTGACATTTCGGTTACATTATTTATTATTACATTGGAATATCACATGCATGCATTTATGCATGACACAGTTACATTATTTATTATTACATTAGAATAACTTTATGCATGCGATCTATCGCATACTGGTGATTTCTTTTGTTATTCCATTCTTTATTATACTCGGTTGGTTAAAGTTTTGACTTATACTCCTTGAAATTAGTGGAATATCCTTGATATTTGCGTTTCATCCAGTATCTTTTCATGGAAATATTCTTCTGAGCATTCTTGAATTTTACTCTACAAAGAAGTATCATGTTGACAATTTGGACATTATTAGTTCCTGGATAAATTAATTCTTGAACTTGTTTTATTGAATTCTTATATCATTGTCATCATCCTCATGTTTATATTATGTTGAAAGTCATCTGTGGCATGTAGTGCATAGATGGACTTGGTATGATTATTACCAGGGATTAATCGGTATAATCATGACCGTAATGTTATAAATGATGTGGTAAAAGTCCTCATTGGCCCGTAGTGCATTGATGGACAGTTGTTGGCATGATCATGACCATTGATGAATACACGAATATCCTTGGCCCGTAGTGCATGGATAATTTTTAGTTGTGATGCTAATGAATATCCTTGGCCGTAGTGCAGGGATGATGTGGATTATTTATTAAACTGAGTCCCATCGATAAAAGTGATGAAAAACCTTTTAAATAATAAAAGATAGTAGATTTTATTCTCTACTTGACTCTTTTAATGGATTTCTTGTTCCGCTGCAGTTAAACTTGATGTTTGTTATATTGTATCAGTTTAACACTGTTGAAGGCTAATGATAATTTATTTTGTATTATCTTAGTCATAATATTTCTTACTGGGCTAGTTGAGCTCACCCTTTTACTTTCATTGTTCTCTTGGAAATGAGAGCGTAGCGAGGGACTAGTCCAGGGGGCCGAGTGGCCGGTCCGAGATAATAACATTAGTAGTCCTCACTATTCTGTTAAATAGTGTGATAATAAATGTAATGAGGACTCAATTGAGTGTAGATATTGTCTAGATGACAATATTTGTATTAAAACTCATAGCATATGTTTTTTCGTATTTTACACGACTGTTGTATAATTAAGTTGTATTTGAATTTTGTACCATGTATTTGGCGACTCAAGATGGGTGATGTATACCTATTTTAGGGGCGTCACAGCTCCCACCTCCCATCATCTCTATGATCACTAACTCTAGCCCCACTATAGAGTCCCAAGCTCAAATCGTAGAGCCACCTACTCTATACACCCAAACACAGGCCCCTCCATCCGATATTCCCTCCTCATCCAGCAACGAATACTTCAACCTTGATCTTGCCCTCTATTCACTACAAGATCAATACCAGAGAACACCTCCTCCTTCTCAAATTCCCCAACTCAATGAACTTCTGTCAGAGCTGCCCACCAAAGCTGATTTGTCAGCAATGTCCAAGAAAGTGATCAAGGAACTCGATGAGAGTCTTGAAGAACACACTGAACTCATTCAGATGAGATTAACAACAATGATCAATGCTGTAAATAATCTCCCAAGCTCCCTAAGCTCTACGCTCACTAAGAAACTTAAAGAGCTCATCAAGGAAATGATTTAGAGCATAAAGGACAAGGATGACATTCACTTTCTAGCATCCAAAAGACACAGAGATGTTGTTCTTGTCTTACAGTCCAATCAGAAAGCTCAGAATAAACTGATGATGGAGAACTTCCTCAATCTGCAAACAGCTGTAAAAGAGTTCCAACAATTTTATGCCAGCCAAGGACACCAAACTAACAATATACTAGTCGTTCTTCAACAATGGGAAGCTCGATCTGATGCTTTGATCAAAGAAAATCAAGAGGACATCGCTCAAACTCAGAGTCAACTTAACGAGCTTGTCCAAGGAGTGACTCGCCTCTCAGAGGACATTCAAACCCTTGATGCTGACATAAAGGGGGAGAATAAAGGAAAAGGAGATCAAGGCAGAGGCAGAGAAAGAGGCACCTTTTCTGCTCAATCTTCCAGGAATCATCCTGCAAGGCAATTCCACCAGCAGACTCCATGATCCAGCCATCAGACCCAACGATCTGATACTCAATGATCTGATCAGCAGGAAGTTTTAATGGCTCAACCGTTAAGAAGTCAAAGGCCTTCTCCCAGCTCTTATGAGGTGACAACCATATGCCTAAGAATGCCATTTAGAGATCCTGCATTCATGAATAGGCATGATCACAATCCCAGGATAAGCCCAAGTGAGCTGGAAGATCTAGCCAGAAGAGATGAAGCAAGCAGGAAAAGAAGAGCTGAGGAGTATGCCAATCCTCCACGCAAAAGATCAAAGAAATAGAGATAAGTTGAAACATAAATTCTTATTGATGTAAAGCTTAACTGTAATATCTATCCTTCAAACATCAATAAATTCATGCTTATTCTCTAAAAATTTCAGCTGCTCACTGAAATATTAAGTCATGTTTACTTTCCTAAAAATGCATCTAGAACTTGATACTCATGACAACAAATCTCCTTGTTTATGTCAACATCAAATAGGGGGAGATTGTTGGAAGAATTCATATTTTGATTTGATGTTTAAAGTTAATACTCGTGATTATATGTAAAGTCCTTCAAGGAATATATGTACAAGGACTTAGTGATAGATCAAATTTGTTAGGTTGATCTTAGCTTTTAATGTTCATCATTCTATAAACATTCATAAAGAGATCAAAGATGTTAGGTTGATCTATAACTTGAAAGGAATAGATAGGCCTTGAAAAGAATCATGATCTATTAAGTCGATCAGCAGTTGAGGAAGCTAAGGCGAGGATCGTAGAGCTTAGAAGATCGTAGTGTATCTGCCTTAAAGGGCCTCTCCAGAAATCGTAGAGTGGTCCAGATGTTTGCCGAAGCTAACTTAGAGATCGTAGTGTGCTTTTGGAAATGTAGAGTCTGCAAGACGAGCAAGTGAAGATCATAGTGTGCAAAGATCATAGTGTGCAAATCCTTGAGAGAGATCGTAGTGTTCTCTTCAGACCAAGCACCATTGTGACAAGACACCACGATATGGATCGTAGAGTATCATCTGCCTTGTGTCAGAAGCATCGAGCCCTACTTTTGTCTGAAGACAAATTCTAACAAAAGTGGAATGGGTTTGAAACGTTGAAGTCCTCTCCAGTCCCAACGGTACAAAAGATATCCTTAGTATTCAACAAAAGGAACGTATTCAAGAAGCTAAGGAAAGGACCATAGGACAGAGGAAAAACACCTTTTCAGGTGTTAGATGAGAAAGCAGTCTGCTGTGTCAGTGGGCCAGAATGCAGTTCAGAAGGTGTGCAGAAAAGTCTCCATCAAAGTTCATAAATGTCAAACGCATTTAATGCTTCAACAAATGGCTTCAACAGATAGATTTCAAGGATCACATATATGCAGAACATATGAAGATGAGAGATCTAAGCAAGTATTGAACAAAAATGCACAAGAACACTCAACGCTCAACTCTACAATCTGAGAAAAAAAGGAAGCTTGCTCAGCTACTCAGTTCTTTCGAACAAGTGCTTAACTGCAACTGAGTAGCATCAATCATGAACTCAACAACTACCAATCAACTGAAGTAAGAGTTCCAAGTCAAAAGGACTTAAAGAGTTCTAAGTGAACTATGAAGAACCAAGTCTGCTGGACTTGAGGAGTTCAAGAGTGAACTAAAAAGTGCCTAGATTGCTGGTCTAGAAGGAATCTGCGAGATTCAGAAAGTGTAAAAGACATCCTTAGTGAATTTCCTACTCGAGGAGTAGAAGAGTGGACTAGGAGCTTTAAGTGCTCTGAACCACTTAAAAACAACTGTGTCTATTTTATTCTTGCTATAACTGTTATAACTGCCTCACTCTCATTAACCCTATCTAAAAGGGAGTTTAAAGAAACCTTAATTCCGCTGTGTTTAAATCATTATCAAAACTAAGTAAAATGAAAAGATTTTTAAATATCTATTCAACCCCCCCCCCTTCTAGATAACTATTGTGCCTCCGGGAACTAACGATATATATATATACACACACACACACACAAAATGAGTGTTGCCCAAGTACCTAAATAGGAAACTATCCTAGAATTATGGGATTACAATTAATTACAAGGATATTACAACTAAATGCAAGAATTATGGGATTACAACTAATTACAAGGATATTACAATTTGTTGTATTTAATTCTCTAATAAATATATCTTAACAGCTTCGCATCTAATTTGATAAGAAAGTAAAGTTGTTTGGTAATATTTTATTTGTCTTTTTTTATCTCTTAATCGGTAAGAGAAATATATAAATTTAAATCATTAAGAGCTGCCTCTTAATGAAAAAATTAAATCTATGAAACCTCTATAAATATTGTACTCTCTCCATTTCAAATTTTAAGATCATTATTGATTTTTGAAAAATCAATTTGAGATATTTTTAAATTTAAAATAGATATTTTTAAATTTAGAAATCATTGAGATGTTTTATACTTTTTAGTTATCAAATAATTTTTTTAATTTTAGATGTTATTTCACTCAAATGTCTAATTCATTAAAATATATTAATCATTCAGATTTTAATTACTTAATTTTACCAAACATCACTTTAAACTTCATTTCTCACGTGTTAATACATGTACATCGGTAACAATATATATCAAGGCAAGTACCGAGTCACTTTTGTTGGTCCCGTGTCAACTTAGTAGTTCAACTTTGGTTGACTCAAAATGATTTTTTCTTGTTGTTGATTTTCGTGTATTCTAATTGGTCATAAATTTTGATATTTCCAAAAGTCATCTTAAAAGTTCAAAAGTTATGTCTTTTTTACAAAAGTTTAGTACACATTAATTATTAAAGATATAATGTATCATTTGTCACTTGGAATTAAGTAAAGATTAAAAAAAACTAAAAAAAAACTTTTAAACTATCAAGTCACCAAATTTGGACTATTGAGTTAACTTGAGATCATTAAAATGTCGTTTAAAATATTATATATAAAATTTACTTGATTAATGATTTTTAAATTTGTCCGTTCTTTTTACGGGTTATTAAGTTTATTCTATCATAACTGTAATTGAGTAGAGTAAAGTCGAGTAGAGATTTAATTTATTAAATTTAAATTCATTTAAAAGTTAAACTAATCGAGTCGAAATGAGTTATAATTTAAACAAATTTAAAATTTGATGTACAAACTCGATCCATTTAATAAACGTTTTGATCAAGCTTAAGCGCGAGCCAAACCTAGAGCTTGTTTGATAACTATTTCCAACCACTTAACAAGCGGAGTATTTTACTTTTTCGGTCAGCAGCTGCGCGTCAATTTTATTTTATTTTTAATCAAACGTTCTTAATCGGAGCAAAACTTACTTTTTCGGTAAGTGAGTTCCACATCACTTTTCTAGTTAGTAGTAGATTTGCTTATTGAGTTATTTTACCAAAACAACCTCAATAAATGCTAATTCCTTGATTCCTTTATCTTCCCTAGGCACACTGATTGGATCAACACCTGGCTTGCCTTGAATATAAAAGCATTTTGTTGTTGCCTGGCTTCCCTACGCAGACAAGATTTTTGGACCGAAAATTTGGATCCTGGTCCCATTATTCTCACCTTCCCTAAACAACGTTGTTTTTAATTATTTTTTTAAAACCATATGCTCTTAGATGCTGACCTCAAAACACGATCAACTGAATCTCAAAAAAATCAAATCCATACTAGGTCACAATTTTAAGGTAACAATCTCTTTCCAACCTTCTTACAAAACTGAAGGTAACAATCTCTTTCCATAATAACCCAAACACATTCAAACCCAATTTTCATTCCAAAGCATGCATTTCACAAGGCTCCAATCCCATTCCTAATCAAGTTTTGCACCAAGGTTCCTTCTTGCTGGTGCGGTGATTTCATTCGAAGTTTTGGACTTATTTTTTCCCTAAATCAAGTAAGGTTTCATATTTATTTTGGAAAATTCGACTCAAGAAAGAATTGCAATGTGAGGAAGTGCATCGTATTGAAGTATTGATTGGGAGATTAGTTGGTTCTTTTCCTTTAATATTTCAATCGTGGATTATTAATGCGTAATAGTTAATTCTTTTATTTACTGAGGGTTGATTTATGTATTTTTATACATATGAATTGCTTATTGGGTGTGATTGCTTTGTCCTAAATAGGTTTGAAGTAATTGTTGGGTTTAAGCACTAGCCACAAGGATAGGGATGAGCAAAAAACTGGTTTGCACGCTAGGTGTTTGTTTAATTGCCTAAAAGAACTGTTTGGTTTGTTTCGGTTGGTTTTAGGTGTTGAGGCTGATTGAAAGGATATCATATGGCACCCAAGAGACAGCTTGGTGACATGGCCCAATCTTCTCAACAATTGGTACTAGATTTTATCTTGCATTTGGATTTCAGTTGATCCTTATTTATAGTTCATGAGGTTTTTAGTACAATAATGGCAAAGATCAATTATCGAGTTCTCATTATGTTTAGCGATGTTCTCATTATGTTTTGCGATGGAATTGAAGATGATTAAATTGAGTATGCTTGCCTCTTGCAATTGTTGTGCTAGTTGGACTACTCAAAAACAACTTTAAAGTAGAATGGTGGCTTCAAGTTGGTACATTATCAGTGACCCAAAACAATTCATGGATAAACTAGTAGTGAGTTACAACAACTTGTCTCAACACTTGAAAGCGTGTTATCTCTATTTTGGAGCATTTCTCGAAGATTATGAAATCCTAGTGCGGAAGTAAATTTGGTTATGGATCGCAAAAGGACTTATATGTCAGATTGGGACAAAGAGCTTAGATGATGCTGCTAAGGATTACTTGATGGATCTACATAACAGAGGATGTTGATGAATTCAGTACTGGAATTCAGGAAAAAGTTCAGCAATCTTACCCGCCCTTTCAATTGATTGGATTGTTATTTTGTTCTTTCTGAATATCCCTTGCAGATTTCATTGCAGAGTCATTACACTCACTTAACGCAATCCACTCAAGTGTTGATATATCATAGTTTTTTTTAATTACCTGGGGTATGCCCCTTGTAAACATGTAAATCTTGATTATTGTGTTTATGAAATGAAATCCAATTATTGTTTTCATCAATTTAGTTTGTTCTGATAACTTCTCTTAGAATGACATATATTGTGTTTCTAAAGATCTACTAACTTATACTTTATTTACAGTAAAAGAGGACAGGGTTGCAAAATTAATGACAAACATTCAACAGTCTTGCAAAAATGCCAAACATTCAACAGTCTTGCAAAAGTGCCAAACATTCAACAGTCTTGGTCATCTGTACCACTAATTATAATTTTACAAACATGACAAACATACATATTTCCAATTGGGAAGCCTCCAACATTCATACTTTCTTATTTTACTACTCCTCAAATGGTGTCCCAGAATTTGCATGATTGCTAAGACCATATGCACCATTCCAAAATGGGTAGTGATTGATAACTTGATAGTGAGTGGAGAGACTTGTTGAATACATATTTCCAATTGGGAAGCCTCCAACATTATCAAGAGGGACGCTTTCAACATTTGGTACCTATAAATGAAGTTAAATTATATAAAAATAAGACTCAAGAAACTAAACAGAGCTACTTTGTACAAAAAATAAAATAAATAGTACCCGTTGGCCTAAAATAGCACCAACTAGGAAGCCTCCAACATTACCAAGAGGGAAACCTTCAACATTTGGTACCTAAAAATAAAGTTAAATTATATCAAAATGAGACTAAAAAAGTTAAAAGAACTACGTAGTACAATAAATAAATAAAAAACACCTGTGGACCTAAAACAACAATAGGTGGCCTGTAAAGTTGATTAGCATTGAATGTAATCAAGTTGCTAGGAATGTTGAGGTCTTGTGAAACATGAACTATAGAGTCTTGTGAATCAATATATCCAATTTGAGAAGCCTATACAAAAAATATCAAATGACACTTAAAATAATTACATAAAGTTGTAAAAATAAAATAAAATAAAAAAGAACTGAAAATTTACCTTTTCCAAAATTCTATCATCCACTTTATTTTCAATGGCCTTTGTCCCTTTCTCTTTCTCATTCCTCCCTTTATCCTCCTTTTTGTCTTTCAACTTCTTAATAGCTTTCTCCATGTTACCTTGCAACCTTTTAAAACGGGGTCGACCTTTACCACGAGCCGCCAAAGGACTGCAAATATTGAAACTTTCTTTTGATATATTATTATTATCACCACTTGGAAATGGTGTGCTGACTTCACTGCCCACTACTAAAGGAGTACTATTTTTACACGTGTCATCTTTTTTCTTTAATTCATTAGTCAACCACTTAATCCAATGAAGAACCAATTTTTTCTTATCTTCATTGTTCGTCGCCAAATCTGCCGCTTCATAAAAGGTATTGCACATTCTATCAAAACGTTCATTTTCAAGGTTTAACATCTAATTAGATTGTATTATTTTAACCTTCGTATGACATCTCTTCACATCTTTCCTCCACCTTCTAAGAATGAATTTCTCTGGTATAGTATGAACTCCTTTTTGAAGCAAGACAGTTAGGGCGTGACAACATAAGATTCCCCTAAACTCAAATAATTGACAGTTGCACCTAATGTCACAATCATCCTCTTTAAAACAAACCTTAAAAGTGGCTTTACGATCTGTTTCCCCATCCTATCTTGCGAAATTTCATACACTCGAGTCCCACACTCCTCTTTCTCTAAAGAAATACTACAATAAAGCTTGTTTTTTCATCTCATCTTGAAACTCTTTGAATTTGAAGTGGTGTAAGCTTTTTGAAATTGTTCCTTTAACGGATAAGTGATGTATGGAATCTTAGAGTCAAAAAGAATCGAAGTCCGCTTTAGCCTCTTTTTGCACCTTGCTTCTTAGTGCATTCTCATATTTCTCAACAAATTATTTTAAACTTGTCTTAGAATTGACATAACCATCGAAGAATGCATTCATCGAAGAAATACATTCCCGCCCAGAAAGTATTTCTTAAAAATGTTGGGACCCAACGACTCCTTTCATTGTATAAACCAGTTAACCAATCATTTGTTTCAAGTTTAAACTTTTCAATGAATCTGCTCTAATTTTCTTCAAATCCTTCACAAGTCAGAATCATAAACCACTTTTTGCATCGTATACTTAATTGATTCATATTCATTACAACCTCGTAATTTTTCAGGTAACTTCTTCATGATATGCCATAAGCACCACCAATGACGTGTGTTAGGAAAGATATTTTCAATAGCCTTTTTCATTACTTTGTCCTGGTCAGTGATTATTGCGGTAGGAGCGCGACCATTCATACATGCAAGCCAAGATTTAAAAATCCAAGTAAACAACTCAACATCCTCACTTGAAATCAATCCACATCCTAAAAGTGTAGATTGACCATGATGATTCACTCCAACAAAAGGAGCAAAAGGCATGTCATACTTTTTAGTCAAGTATGTTGTGTCAAACGTAATGGCATCCCGAATTCCTCATACGTTGCCCTACTCCTAGCATCTGCCCAAAATACATTCCTTAGCCTCCCCTCCTTATCCAAATCCATCAAATAAAATAAATTATCATTATTAACTTGCATTTTAAGAAAGTAGTTCTGAACTGTCGTAGCATCCCCATCACCTAGCCTTAATCGTCTCATTTTCTCAATATGATTATAACAGTCTTTCTCTAAAAATGGAACATTCTCATGACCACCAGCTTCAACCAAAAATGAACTAAAGTTTTTATTTGGTCTAATACCCTCCCTATCATTAACTTCAAGTCTCCTTTTAACGTACATCCTCATAACCCTATTCTTCTTATAAAATCTAGATTTTTCTAGGCTCAAAGCATGATTGTGATCAAGGGTTATTTGTGAGACTCCCCACTTACCATCAAGGCATAATACAATCCTAATCTTAGCTTTACATCCTGTTTTACTGTTTGGAGGCTTTTTTAAGACATTCTTTGAATTGCTTATTGTTTGTCCGGTTCGAGAGCATGAAAGAACCACACAATTAACCTCCCTATCATCACCCTTTTCCGAAGATCTTTTATTCATTGGGAACCCTTGTTTGTTAGCATATTTAATGTAGTATTCTACACAAGCATCAATATTGTCAAATTCCATTCCTACTTTCGGATCTTTTATCTCATCTACAGCTACTGCACTCTCCACACACTCATCAAATTCTGAATTATCATTCATATCATTCTCCTCAATGTGTTCATTCATCTCTGTACTTAAAGATATATTCAATGATTCTGTTTCTATTTGTGCCCAAAAAAATCTGTACAGAAAAAAAAACAAAAACAAAACACTTAATCCAAAATTAGGGCTTTTTCTCTGTAATATTTTTTTTGAACCATGTATGGAGGGGGTAAGATGATATCAATTAAAAGAGAGAATGTTTTTTGTTTGAACCATGTTTTTCGATATCAATTAATCCATTTGTACACAAAATTAATTCTGGGGGCAAATCTCAAGAGGGAAAAAGTGTTACCTGAGATGGAGACGGAATGCCCTGAGAGAGGATTAAATTTTGTAGTAGATGTTTGGGATGGGCGGATGATTATATTTTGCAAGACTATTTTGGTGAGATGGAGCTCTGTTTGGTGTTACCAGTCTTTCATACTTGTTCTTCTTTCATACTGAATTGTGGAGGATTGCCTTTTCTTTTTTTGGGGAACCCACGGTCCAATATGTTTGTCCGCTTAGACTTATTGTTTCACATTTTAAACATTTTATTATTTTGTTTACAATGAATTTACATTAAATAATACTCCTTTCGTGTCAATTTATTTATTGATTTTTGAAAGTTAATTTAAAATATTTTTAAACACAAAATTAAGATAACTTATTAAAATTATAAACAATAAAGCTTATAATAGGTAATACTTTTTAGGAAGTATAAAATATTTATCATTTTATTAATTAAAATTTTTAAAATATGTCAATTTTGAGTTTAAAATTTTCTTAGGTTGACTTTAAAAAGTCAACAAGGATCAAATAATATGAAGCGTAAAAGAGTAATTTGTATGTTTGAAATTAATATATTTTAAATATTTTAGTCTCTCCATTTCAAAATTTATGATTATTATTGATTTTTTAAGTTAATTTCAAATATTTTAAATTGATGTGTTTATATAATTATAAAATGATAAATATTAAAATTAGTAATATTTTCATCAATATACTAACTAAAATTAATTAAATTATTATCAATTTTAAATCTAAAATATCTAAAGTGATTTTTAAAATTCAACAATAATCTTATATTTTGGAACAGATGGAGTAATATTGTATATAATATTAATTTATTTTTGATAATTGTGTTATTATATTTAAAAATAATATATTTTAAATGATAAAATTAAATTTATTTTTGTATTATATAAAGTTCATTTAATAATGTATCAAATAAACTTGTTCAAAATAGCTCCAAAGGGTTAAAATGAAAAAGAGCTCTTCTTGGGCGACCGGTCCTAGCGACATTGCTAGCAACCGATTTATTTATTTATTTATTTTTGTAATGTTTCCCAAATAATTTATAAGATTTATTGGAACTGGAATTTTTACAGAATAAAGTAATTTGGATGTCATGTGGATACATGTAAAAAATATGTATGTGCGGTATGCATGGCATATTTTTTACATGTATCAAACGACATCAAATCACTATTCGGTAAAAATTCGATTCAATAAATCTTATAAATTATTTGGGAGACATTACTTACAAAAAAAAAAAAGCGATTCATTTAGGGCCAAGGTAGCCTAGACTTTTTTCAATGAAAAATTACATTCATTCATATATTTCGGACAAATTATTATCCAACATGTTTATTCATTTAGTGTTAAATTTTTAATCAATATCTTTATTTTATTTAATCATTCAAGCGTTCTTAATTATTCAAAGTATTTTATTCAATTTTATCAAACACCTCCTAATTTAAGTCAAATTTAACTTTTTCATTATATATTATATATATAGGGAATTAATCCATGTCAATAGATTACCATGGACACTATTTGAACAACCAAACTTGTAACCGTTGATCAATATTATAAATTGTCCGGATTTGTTAGAATATAGGCCCTGCCGCTACAGGTTGTAGCGACAGTCAATAATTCTCAATAAATAGTTTTGAATTACATAATTGCCCCCGTCTTCAAATCAATTTTCATTACTCCTTGCCGCCAATGGTTGTTGCGGCAGGCCCTTTCCACGAACAAAAGTTTTAAAAAAGCCATTGCAAAACAAAGTTGCTGACAAAAGTTTTAAAAAGGTTATGGAAAAACAAAGTTGACAATAATCAGAAAAAAAAACTCATTTTACAACAATTTAAATGCTTTTATTTTTCAAAGTTTTCAGTCATTATTAGTCCCAATATATCATTACATGCATATAATGTTCCAAACACAATTCAATATTTGCAGTTAATAAAATATTACTCCCTTCCAAATATTATGCAAAACATTAAAATAATAACTTTTTCATCACATAACAATATATTTACCCAAACAAATAACAGACTATATTTTGTCAAAATAAACATTCATAATAAAACAATACTCCCTTAAAATAATTATGCAAAACTATTTAATAATAAGTCAAAAATCATAATAACTACTTCACCACATAGTTATATAATTGCCCAAACGCATAAATCACAAAATTTCCCAAAAAATTCACATGCATATATGTACACATAGTAATGGTTGATAATTTCTCCTAAAAGTTTAAACTTCTATTTTATCATTAATACATTTTCAAAAAAAAAATTATAATATTTATTTATTTTTAAATTGAAAATTAATAAAAAAAATCTTACAAAAATGATACTTGAATCTGAAAATTTGTAGATGACTGTGATATAGGAAATTGTTGATGGTCAATTTCCTCTTCTTTATCTTTATTTTTTCTCTTTTGTTGCTTAAATGGAATATGAGAGAGCGGCGGGAGAAGAGAATAGGAGAGGGAGAGGTAGCGGCAGAAAGAAAATATGTGAAGGGAAGTTATATAGGAGAAAGTTATCGCTACAGCCTGTAGCGGTAGGGGGACCAGTCAACGCCTGCATTCATGGGCATGAGAATTGAGAGAATGGGAATTAGGGGCCTTTTTTAACTTTTTGTCTGCAACAATGACTTTTTTAACTTTTTGTCAACAATGGCTAAAAGTTAGTGTGGGCCTCTCGCAACAGTCGTTGGCGGCAAGGAGTAATGAAAATTGATTTGAAGAGGGGGGAAATTAAGTAATTCAAAAATATTTATTGAGAATTAGTGAATGGCCTTCTGACTATGTGGCGAGGACTTTATTCTAGCAAATTCGGACCATTTATTATACTGATCAACGGTTACAAACTTGGTTGCTCAAATAGTGCCCATGACAACCGGTTGTCATGGATTAATTCCCTATATATATATATATATATATATATATATATATATATATATATATATATATATATGGAATGATCTATAACATCTATATGCTATGGGATAAAAAGTGGCATATAGGCTCTAAACCGTCCGTTTTATTGATGAATGGATGCGATCAGATTTGGGTAACCCCCGTCCGCTAGTAATTCTAACGGACGTATAAATCATAAGTTGTGGGCGGTTATGCCCCCTTATACACAACACTTAGCCAAGAGAAATTACAGAATATACACAATCTGCTAGACATACTAGCGGGCATATTTTAACTAACACAATTGGGGGAAAGGTAACAAAGGTAAAACAATACAGAGGAATCTAATCGCATACAGTTCTGCAAATTTGGGGGAAAACCAAATTGGGTAAAAATCGACGAACCCTAGAAGCAATCATTCCCCAAATCACCTGCAAGAAAAATACAGAGGAATCGGTAATCTATGAGATCTTTGAATTGAGCGAAAACTGGCGAACCCTAGAAGGAATCATTCCCCAAATCACCTGCAAGTTCTCGAATTTTGAGTCATCTGCAAATTACCTGGAAGTTCTCGGACTTAAATTAGAGGAAGAGTTCGTGAAGTTTTCTGTGAATTGGGTGAAAACCGACGAACCCTAGAAGCAATCATCTGCAAATCACCTGCAAGTTCATGAAGTGTTCTATGCTTTTTCACATTTTTTGAGTTGTAATCTACTTCTGCCAGGTACATTTGATTATCTCTTCTTCCCTTGTTTTTTGCATGTAAACATTCCATTGGAATTTGAACATTGATTTGGTCTTTAAATTGCATTTTTTGGGTTCACATTTAGCTCTGTTATAGTCACAAATTTATTTGGAGGCAATTTTTTTTAAGAACTTTTGGAGGTAAATTTTTTAAAGACGAAAATTACTAATTTATGACCATTTTTATTGTCACAAATACCAATTTTATATGACGAGATACTAGTTCGTCACTAATTAGATGAGTGAATAAGTGACAACTGTGACGCCCCCAAAATAGGTCCACACGACCCATTCTGAGTCGCCAAATATCATACTATAAAAATCAAATACAAACTTCATTTATACAACTGTTGAACTGTAAATGCGAGAATCGACCATAGTTAAGCTGTGAGTTTTAATACAAATATATGTAACTCTCATGGTGCCTCGACCGATAAGTGGTATTTTTACCTAGTTATTGAATACCAATTCATACAAATTGTCCCCATCTTAAGTAAATTTTATTGTGTTTTAGTTGCATTTCACGTTATTTTGCGTTGCATTTACTTAAAACTCCTTTTGGTGAATAAGTGCAGGAATCGGCTTAATTTTGGTGGTATTAGAAGGCACGTGGCTAATAGATGCGTGAAAGGCGAGGCACAAGCGAGGATGTGCATGGCATGGAGGTACAATGAAGCATGGAGACCAAGCATGGAGCAAGAGGATCAAGCATGAAAGAACAAATAGCAATGATGTGACATGTATGACATAAGCAAAAACGAGAACCGGAGAACTGCAGTGCAATGGCAGCGAGCGAAGCGACTGGGAAAGCGCGCCCGCGTGAGTACTCGGCTAGACAATGATGACCTCTTGCAAGTTTCTTGCGCTGCAAGCGGGACAAGTCTCTGCGAGGAGGCGCGCCAGCGTGAAAAGGCCGTTTGGACGAGGGCAAACTTTACGCAAGTCTGCGCCGCTGTGAGTGATATCTTAGAGGAGGTGGTGGTATGTTGCGATCTTGATCTTGTGATTTTGTTTAATTTTAATTTTAATTAAATGATGGGTAATTTTTTTTAAAAAGCGATTACGATTTGGTGTCGAGGTACACTTGATAATTTTGAGCATTTTTTCATCATAGTAACTAGGGTTTACACCTTGGGAGAGATTCAACGTAGAAGCGAAGCAAAAGCGTCTTCTTCTCCAATTCTTCTTGGGATTCTCTGTCATTGTGGATTTTCATTATTATCTCTTTGGATTTCTATGAGGATTTAAGCGTTTATCATTTGTTTTTATTCGTGATTGGGTTTGATCGTTCTATCTTTCTTATTTCAATTGTTGCTTATTGATCATGTTTAGCGTTGATCCCATAATGGCTTTTGGTTCAGTCATGAACTAAACTCCATTATGGGATTCTAACAGATTTTAATATGTAGTTTGGTTGCACGCTTAAATGCTAGGGTTGTTTTGCATATCATATGGGATATTTATCATGATTATTTTACATGTATGAATGCTTGATCACCATTCGTCTCAGTATTTGTATGAAATTGACAATGAACATGCAAGTATGGATTGTAATCATGATAACATGTGAATATGAAAATTTGTTGTATATGGCTTGCGTATTTTGTGAACTAGATAGACATATACTGTTTCACCGTATGAGCTAGAATAAGGGCTTGTGCTTAAAATCAATATAATTGCAATTTCACATAGACATATAGTGATTTTGGTTGTATTGGTGATTACATGGAGTCTAACATCTGTAGATCTTTGTGTAAGTAGGTTATAGTGCATTGAAAAATGGTTATAACTCTATTTGTGCTCTTGGCTATTTTCCTGTGATATGTGAACACTTCTTGCATGATAGTGGCGATTAGATGAAATATTAAATGAAGTTAGGGTCCCATTATTTCCAGATTATATTTATTCTATTTGTATTCTTATTTTTAGTTGTTATTCATAATTAGTTTAATTCAACACTTTTAGTCATTAGTCTAAGCATATAAATACGGTGAGTTAATTGATGCATGATAATTTAAATTTAACAACTTTCTCTGTGGGATCGATACTCTACTTACTCTGTATTACTTGTTGACACATGTATGCTTGCATGAGTTAGAGCTCTTTTATCAGAACTGAAAAAGAGGCAACAAGTTTTTGGCGCCGTTTTCGGGGAAAGGCGTTAATTTAAATAATCATCATTAGTTTAAAGCTATATTGTATGACTGAGACAAGTCGATCGTTTCTTATTTCTATTTTTGTTTCATTTTTCATTTTTGGTACTTGTAGATTTTTTATATGCTGCCGCGGTCATCGACTCGAACTAACACCGTACGAGGATAACATAAGCGGAAAGAGGTTGGAAAGCGGCGTGCGAAGAAATTTGCAAACGCAGTTAAACGATACAACATCGAGAATGGGTGAGAGCAGAGACTTGAGCAAAGGGAAGAGCATCGGGCTCTATGAGATTATTCCATGCCAAACATAAATGGACTCTGATTCGAGCATAGTCGGGCCGTGCGATAGCGACCAATACCTTTGAAATTAAACGGGCACTATTCAAATGATGCGAGAACTTCGAGTTCGATTGGGGGTCTTTGCTATAGATGATCGAATGAGCACCTATTGAGTTTTATTGAAATCATGATACATTGGTACAATGGTGTGACGGAGGATGCCATTAGACTACGGTTATTTCCATTTTCATTGAGAGATAAGGCTAGGAGTTGGCTACATTCTTTCTTCGTCGGTCGATAACCACATGGGAGGACTTAGCACGAAATTCTTAGCCAAGTTCTTTCCGATGGCAAAAGGCGCAAAGATGAGGGCGGCTATCTCTCGGTTTGAGCAACAAATGGGGTGAGTCCTTATATGAAGCATGGGAAGCGATACAAAGAGATGCTCGAAAATGTCGCATCATGGTATGCAGATTGGATGGTGATCGGCTTCGTTTTATAATGGTTTGGGATGGCGGTCGAGGCCAGGTGTGGATGCGACCGCAGGAAGGGCATTATGGGCAAAAGCTATGGCGAGGCCTATACGCTTATCGAGACTATGGCGCAAATGACTATCGAGAATCCTCTGACTCGGATACCCCTGACCCTAAGGTTGCGGTGTGTTGGAGGTAGATCGATTTACGGTTATGCATAGATGGCGACTATGGCTAAGAAAATTGATACTTTGGCAGAGAGCAAAGTGAAAACAATTGCCTTCGTTTGTGAGATTTGTGCGGGGTCACACTCCACGGATCAATGTGCTATCAGCTTGGAGTCAGTACAGTATGTGAGCAACTACAGAAAAGACCAAGGTAAATTCTAGAACACATACCACCCCAACAACCGTAATCATCCGAACTTTAGTTGGTCTAATAACCAAGGACACCAGCAAAATCAGTTTCAGTCGAACCATCAGTTTCAACCTCATTCATCTCAGCCACAGTTTACACCAAAACCACCGTTTCCACCAGGATTTTCTCAACAACAACAACACCACACTCCAGTTGTTCCACAGCCAGAAAAGAAATCAGAGATAGAGGAGATGATGTTGAAATACATGGAAAACACTGAAGTCATGATCAAAAGCCAAGCAGTGGCTATCAAGAATCTTAAGACTCAGATGGGGTAGATGGAAAGCATGCTTAACAATAGGCCCCAAGGTTCATTGCCAAGTAACACAGAGATAAATCCTAGAAGAGACGGGAAGGAGCAGTGTCAAGCGATTACATTGAGATCAGGGAAAGATTTGACAGGTTCTACAAGTCGCGCGCCCGCGCCTAATAATACTAAGGAAGCGCAGTGATGCCGCGTAAGGCGAAACAGATTGATTGAAGAGGAGAAAAATCTGGAAAATTTTGAGGCTCGGTAGGAAGAGAAAGACAAGGCAAATTCAGAAGAGAAGGGTAAGAGTCCAGTACAACTAATTCACCCTCAAGTTCCATATCCACAAAGGTTAGTTAAGCAGAAGGAAGACAAACAGTTTGACAAGTTTACGGAGGTATTCAAAAAGGCTGTGATTAACATACCATTTCTTAGAGGCATTGGAACAAATGCCAAGCTATGCAAAGTTTATGAAGGTATATTGTCGAGGAAGAAGACTAGATGAGTTTGAGGCAGTGGCCTTGACGGAGGAATGCGGTGCGGTGCTCAATGAAATTACCTCAAAAATTTGAAGGATCAAGGCGACTTCACAATTCCGTGCACAATTGGGAAGATGAACTTTAGTAAGTGTTTATGTGATGCGGGGGCAAGTATAAACTTGATGCCCTTGTCAGTATTCAATCAGTTGGGATTGCCGGCTCCAAGGCCGACAAATATATCATTACAGCTAGCTAACAGATCCATCACGTATCCACGTGGAATTGTGGAAGATGTGTTGGTAAAGGTGGACAAGTTCATTTTTCGGTGACTTCATCATTCTAGACTATGAGGAGGACAAAAGCATACCAATCATACTAGGGAGACCATTCTTAGCCATGGAAAAGACTTTGATAGATGTGCGAAAGGGAGCTCCTTATGCGCGTTCGAGGATCGGAGGTCACTTTCAGCGTCTTCAAAGCCATGAAGTTCCCAACGGATGAAGAAGAATGTTTTCTGGTTGATTTGGTGGATCGGATCGTAAAGGATGAGGTCGAGTCTTGAGATTATGAACCTTTGAAGAATATCACTAATGAGAGTTTAGGATGTGGAGGATGAGGAATTCGATGAATTTGTGCAATATCTGGATACAACCTCACAATTAGGAGATTTAGACCACTGTGAGAGCCATTGACAACAATTTGGGAAGCCTCGGTAAAGTTAAAGCCATCTCTTGAGTCACCTCTCGAGTTGGAGTTAAAACCACTTCCGAACACCTCGGTATGCATTTTTAAGTTGATTCAAAATTACTGTGATTATAAACTACGCACTAACATCTTGTCGGGAGGAAAGATTGCTCTACGAGTGCTTGACAGTTCAAATCGGCTATTGGATGGACTATAGCGGATATCAAAGGATCGACCCTTCTTATTGCATGCACAAGATCACGATGGAAGATGGTAGCAAGCCAAGCGGTTGAAAGCAACAAAGGAGGCTTAATCAGATAATGAAAAAGTGGTTAAGAAAGAAGTCTTGAAATGGTTAGATCAGAGAATAATTTATCCGATCTCGAGACGGTTCATGGGTGAGCCCGATGCGATGTGTTTCAAAAAAGGGTGGCATGGATGTCGTGACCAATGAGAATAATGAGTTAATTCCAACACGAGCGATAGCTTGGGGTGGAGAGTTTGCATGGATTACCGCAAGCTAAACAAAGCTACGAGGAAAGATCACTTCCCACTCCCATTCATTGATTAGATGTTGGATAGATTAGCAGGTCATGAGTACTATTGCCTTCTAGACGAATATTTGGGCTACAATCAAATTATGATAGCTCCAGAAGACCAGGAAAAGACTACTTTCACACATGCCGTCGACACTTTTGCTTTCGGAAGGATGTCTTTCGGGTTGTGCAATGCTCGACCACTTTTAGAGAGATGCATGATGGCTATATTTTTAGACATGGTGGAGGAGAATGTGGAGGTATTTATGGATGACTTCTCAGTCTTCGGGGACTCGTTTGATTTATGCCTTGAGAATCTAGTTTTGGTTTTGAAGAGGTGCGTTGAGACGAATTTGGTGCTGAACTGGGAAAAATGCCATTTTATGGTCCAAGAAGGAATCATATTGGGACACAAGGTTTTGAAAAAGGGACTTGAGGTGGATAGGGCAAAATTTGGATACTATTGAGAACTTGCCACCACCTACCTCGGTAAAAGGTGTTCGCGGTTTTTGGGGCATCACGAGGTTTTATCATGATTTATCGAGGACTTCTCCAAAATAACTAAACCACATGTGCAATCTATTGGAGAAGGATGCACAGTTTAGTTTTGATAGCGCTGCGCATGATGACATTTGAGCACTTAAAAAGAAAGCTAACTTGACGCACTAGTGATTCTTGCACGCAGTTGGGCTCTTCCGTTTGAGTTGATGTGTGGAAGCGGTGATTATGTCGTAGAGAAATTTATTTTAGGGCGTGAAAGGACAAGATATTTCATGTGATCTATTATGCAGCCAAGACCCTCACGGATGCACAATTGAACTATACCACCCGAGAAAGAGTTATTGGCGTTGGTATCGCCTTTGATAAGTTTTGAGCATATCGATTGGCACAAAGGTGATAGTGTATACGGATCACATGGCGATTCGACATTTAGTGGCAAGAAGGATGCAAAACCTCGTTTGATCGGATGGATTTTATTATTGCGAGAATTTGACTTGGAAATCAAGGGACGAAGGGATTTGAAAACCAAGTGGCGGACCACTTATCTCGACTCGAGAATGTGGAAAGGAAGTAAAGCAACAACGTTATGATCAACGAATCCTTTACGGATGAAGCGGTTATTTGTGGTGAAAGGGAAGTGCCATGGTTATTGACTATGTGAAACTACAGTAAGTAAGATGGTACCTTACGATTTGGTGGGCTATCAAAAAAAATTTTTTTGCATGATGTTAAATGGTATATATGGGATGAGCCTTACTTGTTTAAATAGTGCTCGATCAAGTGATAAGAAGGTGTATTCCATATAAGCGAGGCCGAGGGGATTTTGCAAGAGTGTCATTCTACGGTGTATGGAGGTCACTATGGTGGTGAAAGAACAATGACTAGAAGTACTACAAGCGGGATTCTCTTGTGACACTTTTCAAGGATGCATACACATTTTGTCGGTGATTGTGATAGATGTCGTGAGTGGGTAATATCTCAAAAGAAATGAAATGCCTTTGAATACAATCCTTGAAGTAGAAATTTTTTTCGATGTATGGGGATTGATTTCATGGGACCTTCGTTTCTTCTGTGGAAATCTCTACATCTTGCTTTCATGATGGACTATGTCTCAAAATGGGTTGAAAGCTGCTGACTCTTTGAGACTAATGATGCAAGTCGTACTCGATTTCTACAAAAGCATTTTCACGAGGTTTGGGACCCCGAGGGCTATCATTAGTGATGAAAGCGGTCATTTTGCAATGAGCGGTTCTGACCTTCTTTGGCTAAGTATGGGGTGAACCATCGCATCATATTCTGACTTATCACCCATGAAAAAGCGAATGGCAAAATTTGAAGTGTCGAATCGAGAAGTAAAAGAATCACTGGAAAAAGTGGTGAATCCCACATGAAAAGACTGGTCGTTAAAGTTAGATGATACAGTATGGGCTTATCGAACAACATACAAAACTACATTAGGCATATCGCCTTTTTAACTCGTATATGGCAAAGCACTGTCACCTCCCTATGGAGCTAGAGCATAAGGCCTATTAGGCGTCTGAGCTCAATTTTGATTTGACATCTGCGGGGAGAAAGCGTCTACTCATTTCGATGAGTTAGATGAATTTAGATTACAGGCATATGAGAATTTGAAGTTGTACAAGGAGAAAGTGAAGAAATGGCATGACCGAAAGATCATAGAAAGGACATTTGAACCGGGACAAAGGGTTTTGCTCTATAATTCCAGACTTAAACTTTTTCCCGAAAAGCTGAAATCGAGATGGTCAGGTCCATTTACAGTGAAGACTGTCTTTCCGCATGGTGCAATTGAAGTATATGATCAGTTTCTAGACAAGCCTTTTAAGGTAAATGGCCAGCGATTGAAGCATTACTTTGGTGGCGAGGTGGACAGACAGAACGTCACCTCAACTCTCTCGTCGACATGAGATTTAGAGACAGTCAAGCTAATTGACTATAACTTAGCGCTTGATGAGAGGCAACCCATTATTTTTACCCCTATTTTCTTTTCATTCCTTTAGTAGAGTAGTAGTTCAATCAATTCTATTCCATGCCTGATAAATAATGTGTGGTGCATTCATGTTCATGTAGGTGTTTTCAATTGCACTCATCACTGATATATAAATTGGGCGTACGATTGTGCGATTCATGAAGTTACATCAGCGGCGGCGCTGAGCAAGCGCTGAAAGTCGATAGCTCATAATTCCAGGAAAGTCACTTTCATGGCATGCAGCGTGCACGTTTGCCCATATAAAAATCCGCGTGGTGGCCTTGTAGTACGAGGGGTTGACAAATTTTTTAAGTTTAAGAATCCGAGTGGTGGTCTACTTGGTCTCTCACGTGCCATAATATAAGTGTATTCTTCTATTCTCCCATAATCATAAGACTCCTTAGCTATCAGCAAAGCTCATACCACAACTTTCTTCATTGGCCTCAATCTAGGGTTTATTTTGTGTGGGTTGTGCACAAGCAAGTTTGAAGGGTACTCTCATATGTAGCAGAGCATCTACACTCTCTATCTCTCATCTTTTATGGGTCCAAAAAGAATACGTTCAATCTCCATCTCTTCATCATCGGACTCATCATCTAGTGCTCATGACGAGGATATCATGGAGCGTAAAAATTTCTCGGTTGGGAAGCCCGGCAAGAATATTATCACTAGAGACCAAATCGTTTGTGAAAGAAGCGGGGGTTTAAACACGACAAAAAAGGCGACCAACTATGGAATATGCTACTGCGAAAGAATTTGGGTTAACCTTACGCAACTCCTACGCCTATTCCATGGGGGTTGTTCGGGAGTTCTCTGCGAATGCGAAGGAGGAGATACTGAGTAGGGATAACGTTAGTTGGAATCGAATACAAGTGGATTTTCGCCCCTGACCATCGAGAGCCGTGTTTGGGATAAGCGATACACCACCCTACTGGGTCTGAATTGGGTTCTGGTGCACATTTGATGACGGACTTGGACATAGTGATTTCGGATTTGTGCATCCCGAGAACCAAATGGAATTATAAACCAGGGACGACCGAGCCAAAATCTTTTCCAGTGTCCACCTTGAATCGTTATGCCCAAGCGTGGAATCTGTTCATATGCACCACGTTAATTCCGTCCGCTCACAAGCATGAAGTACCTACCGAGAGAGCTATCATTTTATGGGGCATTATCACAGGCAAGTATATTGACGTCGGCCACCTAATTCATCAGAACATGCTGCGTTATTGGCGGGGGAGCATGAATGGGAGTATTCCGCATGCCTCTGTGGCAGCCATGCTTTGTACCCAATAAGGAGTAACGTGGAATGATGAGAAATTGTAAAATTCGAGCCACGACATCACTCTTGCCACAATTGCCAAGTTTAAGGATTGGACGGGGGGTGAACCGCATCCACGCGGATTAGGTTTTATTCTCCGGCCTACATTTCCTGAGCCATCGCAGTAGCCCCCTCAGACAGATGAGGCAGGCCCGTCCACCCAAGCACACACCGTTCCTAACGATCGATAGCTTCAAAGGTTGGAGCGCAAAGTCAACGCCATGTATGATAATCTTGGAACTTTTGCTACAGGACTCACAAGGGCCTTGGTCGAAGCCTTCGCGCAGCAAGGAACAATGCTAGAGTGGCCTCAATTTGGAACCGCAGCGCCATATCCACCACCAGATTCACCACCCAAGGAGGGTGGTCAAGCCAATCATTAGGGGAGTTTTTCTATACCCTTTACCTTCATTCAATGAGGACATTGAATATTTTAAGTTTGGGGGTATTGGGGGTCATAGCATAGTAGTTTAGTTTTATTTAATTCTTGCATATTTAGTTTAATTTTGCATGATTATAGGTTAAATAAAATTTGGCAGAAAATTTTTAAATTTTTATTCATTATTGATTGTGTTAGTATGTTTTAGTTGCATATCTCACACATATTTTTGTTTAATAGAAATTCTTGCTTAGCCAATGATGATAGTGAATTGTGAAGGATTTTAGAATATTTTGGATAACATGAAATTTGAGATATAATATTTTACACGATGAGATTCATATTCTTTATTTAAATGCTTTCGGTTTACACAAGCGTGTTCACAATCACTTGTAGGTTTAAGAAGTATGTGTTTGCTTTACTTGATAGAACATGTAGTTTTAAAAAGAAGCATGTGGAAAGTGCTCTAGACTATATGAACATTGACATGCAAATTTTGGGAAAACATGGGTATCTTATGTATAAAAAAATCGAATAGTAATAAAGCGTGGCTAGTCTTAATTGGGAATACAGCTACTTGAGTAGAAATGCATGGGGATTTCTCTCTACACCTAGCGCCTAAGGTCTTTTATGGTGCAGGGGTCGTTGGTTGAAAGCTCGCTAAGGGGTAGCGAGTGTGCCTAATGGATTGAGACATTACGGTCGTATATAAAAAAAAAAAAAAAAAAAAAAAAAAAAAATAGCAAAAAACACCGCGGGAAAGTGCGTAAATCGCCCTCGTGAGTAGAAATAAAGCATTGAACCCATTGTTGAACCTCAGTTTGTGTCAATATGTTGAAACAGTCTATGTTACATGAGTATACACGAGTCTTAATTTAGACAATAATTTTCTGTTTGGAGCAGTGTATCATATGTATTCTTTACTTAGATCAAGTTTTGGTGAACATCACACACACACAACATTTCTATAGCATATATGAATTATTTAAGTGTATGAAATTATACCTATAGTTTGGTTTGAATTTGTATTCTTGGATCTCGATAATTCACTTAGGCAATTTGGGCTAAAATTCTGTTATGGCTAGGATTATGTGAGCCTAGTTTGCATTATAGAGTAGTTGCATAGTTTTATAGTTTCATTTTCATTGTTCATTAGTATGTATTTCTTGAGGGCAAGCAACAGTTCAAGTTTGGGGGTATTTGATAAGTGGTATTTTTACCTACTTATTGAATACCAATTCATGCGAATTGTACCCATCTTAAGTACATTTTATTGTGTTTTAGTTGCATTTCATGTTATTTTGCATTGCATTTACTTAAAACTCCTTTTTGTGAATAAGTGCAGGAATCGGCTTAATTTTGGTGGTATTAGAAGGCACGTGGCTAATAGATGCATGAAGGCGAGGCACAAACGAGGATGTGCATGGCATGGAGGTACAATGAAGCATGGAGACCAAGCATGGAGCAAGAGGATCAAGCATGAAAGAACAAATAAATTATGACATATGAAGCAAAAAACCGGAACGAAGAACTGCGAGTGCAAATCATGCGGTCGCGTGGTAGAAATAACTGAGGGAAAAGGCGCCTTGAAGTACTCGACTGAACAATGATGACCTCTACGCAAGTTTGCGCGGCGCATGAAGCAAGGGACAAGTGCGAGAGGCAGCGCGCCCGCGTGAAAGGCCGCTGGACAGGGCAAACTTTCTGCAAGTCTCGCTCTGCGCAGAAGTGATAAACTAGAGAAGGCAGTGGCAACCATGCTGATCTTAATCTTGTGATTTTGTTTAATTTTAATTTTAATTAAATGATGGGTAATTGTTTTTAAAAACAATTCTGACTGGTGTCAGAGGTACACTTGATAATTTTGAGCGTATTTTCATCATAGTAACTAGGGTTTACACCTTGGGAGAGATTCCAACGTAGAACGAAGCCAAAACGTCTTCTTCTCCAATTTTTCTTGGGATTCTCTGTCATTGTGGATTTTCATTATTATTTACTGGATTTCTATGAGGATTTAAGCGTTTATCATTGATTTTTATTCAGCGATTGGGTTTGATCATTCTATCTTTCTTATTTCAATTGTTGCTTATTGATCATGTTTAACGTTGATCCCATAATGGCTTTTGGTTCAGTCATGAACTAAACTCCATTATGGGATTCTAACGGATTTTAATATGTAGTTTGGTTGCACGCTTAAATGCTAGGGTTGTTTTGTATATCATATGGGATATTTATCATAATTTTTTTACATGTATGAATGCTTGATCACCATTCGTCTCAGTATTTGTATGGAATTGACAATGAACATGCAAGTATGGATTGTAATCATGATAACATGTGAATATGGGGTTGTTGTATATGGCTTGCGTATTTTGTGAACCAGATAAACATATATTGTTTCACCGTATGAGCTAGAATAAGGGCTTGTGCTTAAAATCAATATAATTGCAATCTCACATAGACATATAGTGATTTTGGTTGTATTGGTGATTACATGGAGTCTAACATCTGTAGATGCTGTGTAAGTAGGTTATAGTGCATTGAAAAATGGTTATAACTCTATTTGTGCTCTTGGCTATTTTCCTGTGATATGTGAACACTTCTTGCATGATAGTGGCGATTAGATGAAATATTAAATGAAGTTAGGGTCCCATTATTTCCAGATTATATTTATTCTATTTGTATTCTTATTTTTAGTTGTTATTCATAATTAGTTTCATTCAACACTTTTAGTCATTAGTCTAAGCATATAAATACGGTGAGTTGATTGATGCATGATAATTTAAATTTAACAACTTTCTCTGTGGGATCGATACTCTACATACTCTGTATTACTTGTTGACACATGTATGCTTGCATGAGTTAGAGCTCTTTTATCATAACTGAAAAAGAAGCAACAAACACCCCCTTTCCCAAAAGGAAAAAGGGATGTCACGCACAAACATAATAAATACAAACCTCTAATAAACCTCAAAATATCTCCAATAAAATTTAATACCAAAAGTGACATACTCCAATTTAAATAGAAGGAACTCCACATTTACATAGTCTCTACTAATAAGAAATAAATGCCAAAATGGCCCAAACATCCATATACAAAATATTAAGGACACCAAAACTAATAATGATTCTCAAAAACTAATCTACTTATTTGGATCAAAGGTAGCTCTCATCCCACATATCCTGATCACCCCTGATTACCTGCCGGAAAAAGAACACAACGTGAGCCAATTGCCCAGTATGGATATGAAGATAAATAAATATATCACAATAAGTAATGAATCTAAAAGAGTTGAATGAATGAACACATGTGAATTACAAACGAATTACGAATAGATCAAAATTTGAGAGTCCGTTTACAAATAACTAACACTGTCAATCGAATTATTATAGCCAAAAGAATCCCAAACAAATAAGGCTGAATCAAATGGTTGTAAGATAACAATTTCATACTGAGCTCAAATACAAATAGCCAAAGGCTAACAAAATACATCGGTACCATGGTGTATACAAATCAAATAGGATAGTACGCACGACACATACGTCACTAATCCGCCAAACAAATCGAATCAAATCAAATATTGGGTCGACCCATACGTATCCTGAACAAATATATCAAATTCCCAAAGCTTATATCTAGAGCATACAAAAGGATACGCCATGGACTAATCACACCGCCACGGAAGGTGTCATGCCCTTGTGTCAAGAGGACATGCCTATGGTACCCCCACAGGTGGTTAGCTCAAGTATACCCTAAGGATCAAACTACAAGATGTAAGCCAAAAGGGGTTCAAATCACAAGGCTTACATGACCATATTCAAATGAGATCGAATTATCAAATACAAATATACCCAATTATTACAAGATATCAATGATCAAAACAACTCGGAGTGTGAACGAAAATATACGAACAATGGTATAAACGAATAAAGTCTCCAAAACATATTGACACGATTAACTAGTTCAAAGAGTACAAATACGAATTCTAATATCAACACCAAAATGAAACTATCTCAATAATTTTGACAACAAGGAAAAATCCTGAGAGGCAATACCAAATTTCTAAACGAGTACAAACGAACGAATTAAATTTAAAGGAGTATCGCTGAAAAAGTATGGAATCCGTACCTTAATGTAGTACCAAAATAATTCGCCGAATCCAAATATCACCCGCTAAACTCCCCCAATCCGATCTAATTATCAAAATAAAATATAAAGCATATAATTAAATTACGAACTCATACAAATTATATTTTCATAAATTTAATAAATTTTAATATACTATATTCAGTTTGTACTCAAAAGATATATTTTACTTATAATAACAATATTATAATATTATTTATTACTATCCCGTTTTTTTTTAAATCCAATTGCATATATATATATATATATATATATATATATATATATAAAACTAATATGCAGTACTATATATATATATATATATAATGAATCTGATAAATATATGAATCAAGCTTCGCAGGTTTTTTTTTATTATATATATGACGAATACGCGGGTTTATATACATATATCATATATCTCAATTGATTGAGGATTTAATGAATTTACTCACCTTTGTTAAATGAATTTTCTTCCTCTTTGTATTGAAATCTTTTGAACAACTACTTCCTCCTTTATCAGATTACGGTGCATTCCCTTTTTTCCCAATTGTGTACCACGAGACTGAGATTAGGTTTCTTGTTATCTATTTAATAATTAATATGTTTTATTAATACCCTTAATTTTATTAGAATTTAAAATTACACAATTATAAATTAGACCCAATTAATTTAAAGGCCCAAATTAATATAATCTTTTACTTATTATGGTCCACATAAATTAAATAGAATCCGACCCAAACATAAGGAAAGCCCAATTAAATATTTTAAAGCTCACTTAATTATTTTATTATTATTTTATTGGGTATTACAATATAAGTAGTGCTCATAGATATACTCAGCAAGTGGATGTGCACAACCCTGTCTTATGATAACACGAGGTTGTATGTCATTAGACATCTTGTATGATAGTGGCAAAACACCCTTCCAAAGTTGGGTTCACCTCACCCTATTCGGTTCACCAAAATTAAATATCAAATGACGTATACAATACGACACACTTATCTAAAGTTCTCAATAAAATTATTTTCATACTATTTAGGAAGAACCTCAATAGCTATAGACCACCGTTCTATTCTCCTGTTACCCCCGCTCGACCCAGCTAAACTCTTATTACCTGAAAGGAATTGTGAAGCAAAAAGGGTGAGCACAACTAGCCCAGTAAGAATATCATGACTAAAGATAATTTACATCGTCAATAGCTTTCATCAGTAATATATCAGAGGTTTAGAACATATGGTAGATGATAAAACTTTTCAACCATAGTTGCAGTGGAACGAGCAATCCATTAGAAGAGTCAAATAGACCATCAAGTCCATTATCTTCTCCATGTTAAAAGTCCACCAATAATGTTTTATCCCTGTAACATCAATCAACAATTCATGTCCACAATCATATGAATAACTCATAATCATAATTATGATTCTAAATTCCTCTTCACACCCAAGACGAAGATAATTTTCATCACCTATCTTCACCTGAAACATCAAAAATCATGGTTATACCAAATCACAATTCCTTCTCATAATCATACTAATAAATTCATCTTTGCACTACGGCCAAAGATATTCATTAACAATTCATCTTTGCACTACATGCCAAAGACATACAACTGTATTTTAGAAGAGTCAAGTAGAGCATGATATCTCTACTATTTTACTTAATTAAAAGTGTATAATCAATATGTTATCGCTGAGACTCAGCCTAATAAATAATCCACATCATCGAATCATCCCTGCACTACGGCTAAGGATATTCATGTAATCATCAATGGTTATGATTATATCGAATAATCCCTGGTTGTAATCATACCAATAACTGTCCATCAATGCACTACGGGCCAATGAGGACTTTTACCACATCATCTATAACATTACGGGTCATGATTATACCGAATGATCCCTGGTCATAATCATACCAATAAACAGTTCATCTATGCACATAAGCCAAAGATACTCATCAATCAATAGTTCATCTTTGCACGTAAACCAAAGATATACAAATGTAAAACCAATAATCAATAGTCCATCTTTGCACGTAAGCCAAAGATATAAAACTGTAAAATCAATAATCAACAGTCCATCTTTGCACGTAAGCCAAAGATGACTTTCATCATAATATAAGCATGAGGATGATGACAATGATATAAGCATTAATCAAACGAAATCAAGGATAAATATTCAAATTGTCAACATGATACTGCTTTATGGAGTAAAATATCCAAATTTCGTTTATCCAGAGTTTTAAAATATCCAAATTGTCAACTTGATATTGCTTTGTGGAGTAAAATTCAAGAATAATATTCATGTACCAAAAATAATTTGGACAGAAAAGAAATATATTTTTCGGGTAAATAGTACCCCGCAATAGTACCCTATGAATAGTACTTCGGGAATAGTACCTCGTGAATAATATCCCAACATAAAAAGTACCCCAAATACCCGAGTGAATAATATTTGGGTGAATAGTAATTTGGGTGAATAATAACTCGTGAATAGTACTCTAACACGAAAAGTGCCCCGAATACCCGAGTGAATACTTCTAGAGTGAATAGTAATAGGGTAAATAGTAACTCGTGAATAGTAACTCATAAAAAAATACCAAAGAAAATGATATTCCATGACGAGTACAAAAGAAATGATATCTTATACGAGTATAATAGAATATACGAAACTGCAAATAGATTTCCACCCGCCATGCGGTAATCCACGTTGACAGATCATTTCCACAATTTAATAAAGAATGAATACGAAGAATCATTCACCATGTTTGCGGTAATCCACATAGACAGGTTATTCCAATAGAATAATAAAGAATGGAATAACAGAAGAATTCACCAGGCATGCGATAGATCGCATGCAGAAAGGTTATTCCCAATGAATAATAAAGAATGGAACGAAGTCATGTGTAATCCTTGACAGACGAGAATATTCTAACAGAATAATAAAGAATGAAATCAGGTCATGCGTAATTTGTACAGACAGGATATTCCAATAGAATAATAAAGAACGGAACCAGGTCATGCGTAATTCGCACAGACAGGATATTCTAAAAGAATAATAAAGAATGGAACCAGGTCATGCGTAATCCGTACAGACAGGATATTCCAACAGAATAATAAAGAATGGACTAACAATAGAATTCACCAGGCATGCGACAGACCGCACAGACAGTTTATTCCAACAGAATAATAAAGAATGGAATAACAAAAAAATTTCACCATGTATGCGGTACTTCGCATAGACATGTTATTCCAACATAATAATAAAGACTGGAATATCAACCCTTAAGAGTATTGAAAGAAAATAACTCTCTTCATGAATATGAAAGAATAATACCCCTTACCTTAGAAGAAACTGGATACTGGAATAGAGAGGTAGCAAACTTCTCTTCTTCTTTCTCTCTATAATAATTGCTCTTGTGAGACTTAGTGAATTGGTGAAAAATAATGAAGGAATGAGCTTCTATTTATAGAAAAATATAGTTTCCATAATTGCACATTTTGGGGCTCGAAATATTATAGTATAATACTTTCATCTTTTCCTTCATTTTTAATTTAGTCATGTAAGTATTATCAAACTTGCACCACCTCCCATAATAGTAAATCATGTGAATCAATAGTAAATCATGTGACTCAATAGTTCTAAACATGTGAAAAAATTAATTATAGTATAGTACCTTCATCTATACCTCTATTTTTAACTTAGTCATGCAAGTATTATCAAACTTGCACCAACTCCCCTAATAGTAAATGAATGTGATTCAATAGTACACACATGTGAACAAATAGTTATAATCATGTGAATTAATAGCAATTAATTATTTACACTACAAAAAACTGGGTCATAGGCGACGGGAGTAATGGCGACGGAAGAATAGTCGTCGATAATGACCTCACTAACGACGGCCAAGCCGTCGTTAATGTATCTCGTCGGCAATGACTTATTTTCACTCATATGGCGCCATATTTTCCACTACCCGCGCGCGGGAAGGGTTTAGGGCGACGGGCTTTAGCATTGGCGACGGGACTGTACCATCGGTATTAAGTCATTGGCGACGGGAGTAATAGCGACGGCTATGCCGTCGAGAATGAGTCCTATATAACAGATCAGTTTTAATTTTTTTGCTTATCTTTTTTCTTCCCCCCACCCCCCGCGCGAATCTTCTTTTCCTCTTCCTCCTGCCGTCGCCCTGAATAGCTCACCATCGTCCATCTTTCGATTACGCCATCGCCCAGCTTTCGATTACCACATACCACCTCACCGTCGAGTCCCCGTCGCCGCCTCGCCTCTGTCCTCATCGTCGACAGTCCTCGCCTCGAGCTCAGTAAGTTTTTCCAATTCAACTTTTTCCCCTAATTAACTTATGGAACCATTATAATAGCTTTGTTATCATCTCAATGTATAATAAGATTTGATTTAAGGTCTATATTATTTGATTTATACTGGTATTGACAGTGCTTGTGTTAAGCTAGTTTGGTAAATTTCCCAATTTTTTTCGCCAAAATCCAAAGTACAGTGCTTGTGTTTAGCTTCTTTAAATCAAAGTATGAAAACTTTTGGGCATTGTGTTATTCTTCAAATTAAAAAGTTGAGATTGTCAAGTGGGTTTTGGAGCCTGAATCCCGGGTTGGTCTTGCATTCTGTTTTCAGTTTTGTAGGATTTGTAAAAAAAAATCTTGCCTTTTCATTTTGCTTATTGTTTTATATTAATTTTGTACATATCTATATTATTGTTATGTATGTAGAGATAAATCTACGTACCATTCTGTAGCGTATTGTTATGTACATAGTATATATATTTTTATGTGTGTGTGATGGTTACTTTCTGTGTGCTACCATCTTATGTTGAGAATATTTGTGTCCCAGGTCAATTCCGTATGCCATTACTATTTTAGTTTCTAAAATATGAATAAATGCACTAATCTCTCGTTGTGTGGTAAGCTATTTGCACCTTTTGTTGTTGTATATTCAGTGTCGTACTGTGCGTGCTCGATGTCTTGTTTAAACGAATCTTTCGTTTATTTCTATTTTTTATTCTTTGGGGGTTAAGTTTTGTGTTATCATTAGTATATGAGACATTATGTGTACTTGAGCTATTAAAATATGAGTTTTTTTAATAATAAAGAAGCTTAACATTCAATCTAATCATATGAAGTCCAATTTTAACATGTTGTTAGACTAATTAGGTATGAATGATATTTATATCTAATCATAGTAATCAAGAGCAGATCAATAGATGTTATGAAAAATATATCTACGCGGAGCAACATCAATCAAAAGATAGTGGTTCAACCAAATGGAAATGGTAAGTAATATTTGTCTTGGCTCTTAAAGGAGGTTTGGAACCTAAGTTGCCTTGATTTACAAAAATTTACACTAAAATCATATAAAGAAGCTAAGGATCCTCCTGCTCCTGCTGTGAGATAGATCCAACTATATATATATTTGTCTTTGTTCATGAAGAAAGAAAGCTAGCAAATCTTTGATTGTCGGTCGTGGATCCATCCCTATTCCCACCTATGATTAATTGAGGTAGTAATTTACGTGGTAAATCATTTTGTAAGAAGAAATGTGTTTGGAGTATTGGGAAAATTCATGTGTTTACAATCGGACTCAACAGAAAATATTGTGAGAAAGTCAGAGTTTACTATTTATGAAACTTCCATATAAGTAAACCTACTGGAATTGATATATATAGAAAGAATTGAGGTACAAATAAATAAAATATGCCCACTATATCGTTTAAACCATTACTGTCGCACATGTATAATTTTATTACATCTATCATTTTTACAAACAAAAGTAATCGTATAATTTTCTGTGACTGCTTGAAAGTTTTGGTTTATTACATCAGCACACTGTATATTATCCTCTTTATTACTGTTCACAAATATAGTATTTACGTATGTATACATACTTCTTCCGGAGGATCATAGAGGGATGCATGGCGAGCGGTGTTGTGCAGTCAGGCGCACCATCACGTGAGCGAATCTATCAGCTGGCTCAGGAGGTTGTCCACGGCTCTATCGATCCTACAGCTGCCATTGACGACCTCATGGGTGTAGTACGGGAGGAGGCCATCGGCATGTGTGCAGTTGTCTTGGCCAACATCTTCCCACCACATATTCGACAGGTAAAAAAAATTAAATTCTGTATTTCCTTATTTAATTTATATAATTTGTAATTGTATTGCTTAGATAAACTTAAGATAAAACCCCAACGACACGCAAACACACACGTAGCACCGCATAGGTATTAGGCACGTGTTGCAACTTACGGGACTCGATTCCGATATACAGAGATCGAGTTATCGCCCAAATTGCAAAACTCGCCAATAATTAGGCAAAAAGCCGAAAAAGAGACCAAAACCCGCCTCGGTCGTCCGAATGAAACGCAAACACACACGTAGCACCGCATAGGCATTAGGCATGTGTTGCAACTTACGGGACTCGATTCCGACATACGGAGATCGAGTTATCACCCAAATTGCAAAACTCGCCAACAGTTAGGCAAAAAAGCCGAAAAAGAGACCAAAACCCGCCTCGGTCGTCCGAACGACATGTAAACACACACGTAGCACCGCATAGGGATTAGGCACGAGTTGTAACTTACGGGACTCGATTCCGATATACGGATGCCGAGTTATCAGCCCATTTACCTGATGAACCAACAGTTAGGTAAAAAGCCGAAAAAGAGACCAAAATCTGCCTCGGTCATCCGTATGACACGTAAACACACACGTAGCACCACATAGGAATTAGGCACGTGTTGCAACTTATGGGACTCAATTCCGATATACGGATGCCGAGTTATCAGCCTGTTTGCCCGATGAACCAACAGTTAGGTAAAAGGCCAAAAAAGAGACCAAAACCCGCCTCGGTCATCCGAATAACACGCAAATAGACACATAGCACCGCATAGGCATTAGGCACATGTTGCAACTTACGGGACTCAATTCCGACATACGGAGATCGAGTTATCGCCCAAATTGCAAAACTCGCCAATAGTTAAGCAAAAAGCCAAAAAAGAGACCAAAACCCGCCTCGATCGTCCGAATGAAACGCAAACACACAAGTAGCACCGCATAGGCCTTAGGCATGTGTTGCAACTTACGGGACTCGATTCTGACATACGGAGATCGAGTTATCGCCTAAATTGCAATACTCGCCAACAGTTAGGCAAAAAGCCGAAAAAGAGACCAAAACCCGCCTCGATCGTCTGAATGACACGTAAACACACACATAGCACTGCATAGGCATTAGACACGTGTTGCAACTTACGGGACTCGATTACGATATACGGATGCCGAGTTATCAGCCCGTTTGCCTGATGAACCAACAGTTAGGCAAAAAGCCGAAAAAGAGACCAAAATCCGCCTCGATCGTCCGAACGACATGCAAATAGACACATAGCACCGCATAGACATTAGGCACATGTTGCGAATTACGGGACTCGATTCCGACATACGGAGATCGAGTTATCGCCCAAATTGCAAAACTCGCTAAAAGATAGGTAAAAAGCCGAAAAAGAGACCAAAACCCGCCTCGATGGTCCGAACGACACGCAAACACACACGTAGCAACGCATAGGCATTAGGCACGTGTTGCAACTTACAGAACTCAATTCTGACATACGTAGATCTAGTTATCGCCCAAATTACAAAACTCGCCAACAGTTAGGCAAAAAGCCAAAAAAGATACCAAAACCCACCTCGGTCGTCCGAACGACACGCAAATACACACGTAGCATAGCATAGGCATTAGGCATGTGTTGCAACTTACAAGACTCGATTTCGATATACGGATGCTGAGTTATCAGCCTGTTTGCCCAATGAACCAATAGTTAGGCAAAAAGCCAAAAAAGAGACCAAAATCCGCCTCGGTCGTCTGAATGACACGCAAACAGAAACATAGCACCGCATAGGCATTAGGCACATGTTACAACTTACGGAACTCAATTCTGACATACGGAGATCGAGTTATCGCCCAAATTACAAAACTCGCCAACAGTTAGGCAAAAAGCCGAAAAAGATACCAAAACCCACCTCGGTCGTCCGAACGACACACAAACACACACGTAGCACTGCATGGGCATTAGGCACGTGTTGCAACTTACGAGACTCAATTCCGATATACGGATGCCGAGTTATCAGCCCGTTTGCCCGATGAACTAATAATTAGGCAAAAAGCCGAAAAAGAGACCAAAACCCGTCTCGGTCGTCCGAATGACACGCAAACAGAAATATAGCACCACATAGGCATTAGGCACATGTTGCAACTTACAGGACTCGATTTTGACATACGGAGATCGAGTTATCGCCCAAATTGCAAAACTCGCCAACAGTTAGGCAAAAAGCCGAAAAGTAGACCAAAACCCACCTCAATCGTCCGAACGACACATAAACACAAACGTAGCACCGCATAGGCATTCGACACATGTTGTAACTTACGGGACTTGATATCGATATACGGATGCCGAGTTATCAGCCCATTTGCCCGATGAACCAACAGTTAGGCAAAAAGCTGAAAAAGAGACCAAAACCCGCCTCAGTCGTCCGAACGACACGCAAACACACACATAGCACCGCATAGGCATTGGGCACATGTTGCAACTTACGGGACTCAATTCCGACATATGGAGATCGAGTTATCGCCCAAATTACAAAACTCTCCAATAGTTAGGCAAAAAGTCGAAAAAGAGACTAAAACCCGTCTCAGTCGTCCGAACAACATGCAAACACACATGTAGCACCGCATAGGCATTAGGCACGTGTTGCAACTTACGGAACTTGATTCCGACATACGGAGATCGAGTTATCGCCCAAATTGCAAAACTCGCCAACAGTTAGGCAAAAAGTCGAAAAAGAGACCAAAACTCGCCTCGGTCGTCCGAATGACACGCAAACACACACGTAGCACCGTATAGGCATTAGGCACGTGTTTCAACTTACGGGACTCTATTCTGATATACGAATGCCGAGTTATCAGCATGTTTGCCACACTTGTAGAACACAAACTAAAATAATTTAAATATGCTTAGTTTTTGACTTCGTTTTTAATATTTTACTTTTGTAGGGTCTTGTTGAGGAGACTCATGGGGGTGGAGGCTGCGGCACAGGCGATGCCCGTGGCGGAGATGGTGATGACCGCCGAGCTAATGAGACTATAGAGGGTGGGACCATAGGTGGGACAAGCGATGGGACCGACGATCGTACGATAGATGGCGGTGATGGTGACCCTGACATTCCTGATCTTGGGCTGTAGTTAGTTTATGTTTATATTTTGACTTTTATGCATGTATTTATATATCTTTTGAGTTGTACAGACTAGACTTTTGTATCTAACTATATTGAATGGTGATGGTAAAAGATATGATTGTTATTGATATGCGTGCATTATCATTATTTATTTTTCTTTAATTTTTAATAGGTACAATTATATATATGTAAATGAACAGGGGAATTTTTCAATTTTTTATTTTTTATTGAGTCATTGGTGACGAAGTACGTCGGCAATGACTTGAAAATCATTAATGACGGAGGACTAGACACTCATTGGCGACGGCAGCCCGTTGGCAATGACTGTTAAATTAAAACTCAATAATGTTTAGTAGCAACAGCATATCCGTTGTTATGGCCGTCGGCAATGACCCATTGATGACGGCGTGCCATCGGCAATGCCCCCGTCGGCAATGACCAATTTCCTGACAGCGAGCGACGGGAGCCAGGGGCGACGGTAGGGGCGACGAACACTGCCGTCGCTAATGACCTCATTGTCGACGGTAAGAGAGTCATTGGCGACGGCAGTGGCCGTCGGCAATGATCTTTATTTTTGTAGTGTTATTTATCCGATTAATTACCCGATAACTTCCAGACATCAATTATTATCGAAATAAATGTCGATTTCCACTAACACTAATAATTCCCACACAATGGAACTATCAATTTCATATTTAATCAACACGAACTTATTCATCATTAATATTATAATTCACAATATTTAACAACCAGGTCATTACCAGGAAAGAGGGGGCTTTCCGATAAGGATTTCTCCTTATTATGGTATGCAATTAGGTGACCAACCTCTCCTTGTGAGAACTTCTAAACATTGTCAATATTGCAAATAATAATATGAATAACTTTGTTGTCTCAATTATTGATTTAATAATATAACATATTATCTGAGATGATCTTGTGACAATAATTGAATCAATAATATGAGAGATATGTTGCAGCAATTACTGTAGCAATAATTAAGTATAACTGAGTGACTTCTCACGTAAGCATCAATAATCAATACCGTGTGCTACTATACAACCACGCGTATTACTGTACTTTTACTACCGAGTAATTCAACAGTTTAACGGTAAAACTTCCGCTGTTATTTTTTATAAAAAGATAATTATGTCGTTTTCTAACTACGAAAACACTTCCATTGTGGGGTCCACCAATGATTGTACCGTCCTACGGATATTCCCCGACAAAAAGAATATTCCCCGACCAAACGAATATTTTATAACAACTTGCATACTTTGAAAAAATTTCACATATCACCCTTAACTTTAACCTTTTATCAATTTAACCATTTACTAAATATAATAATTATAAGAAAATTGAATACTTTCATTTCATAAAATTCGAGGTCTCACAACAACACTAGTTCGTCATAAATTCTTATATTTAGTGACAAAGTATGCAATAACGTCACATTTTTATATGGAGGCAAAAGTTTCTTGTATCCAAGCGATGTCACTGGTCTCCATTTCATCATTGGCAGCCTCCATTTAGTCAAGAACCTCTATTATCAATTTTTAATAATCCCAATTTGATGGTAGATATTATTTGACATTTTAGGTATATTTCTAGATTTTGATATGAATTGATTAATAGTTGTTCTAATTGAACAACTACGATTTTGAAATGATTTCATGTCATTGTTGTTGTAATGGTTGCTATTGTTGTTGATGATCTTGTACAATTTTGATAATCTAAATCACTATTTGGTTTAAATTTTTGACGAAAAAACTTCTTAGCTTTGATTGGTAAGTGTAGTACTGAATCGACATCATAGAATGGTTCTGCTTTCTTGAAAAGAAAATGAGAGTAGTGATTTTTCTTATTAGGAGACTTAAATTCATAAGGCTGCTCTATTAGTTATGTATGCATATATAGTGTTGACAAAAGACAATGTAATAGTCCAAATTTTTAGTATATATTAAAATAAGAATTTAGTAAAATATTTTTTTTAATATATATTGTATTGAATATGTGATACAGAATAAGTGACTATGTGCGGTATAATGCGTATGTGTGATAAATATATGAATATATTTTTATTGCATGATTTGTTACGAACTAAATCTTTCGCAAAAGAGACGATCAATTAAGAATAATTTTTAATATTAAATTTTCAGAAATTTTTATTTAAGAAAGGGGTATTAAAATAAATTTAATATAGAATTATTTTAATACAGAGCATTATTATGGGAAATATAATTTTTATACAAAGGTGTGAGTAATACCTTTTTAATATTATGTAAAATAAACATATAATAATAAACAATATATATTATATTTAAATATTGTACATATGGAAGATAATAATTCATATAATGTGATATAAGTTGTTAAGTTAAAATAAAAATTTAACCATGAAAGCTAATTGGGAAATTTTTTAGAAATAAAAAAAACTTAAAGATTAGAAAAAGAATTAAATTAAAATCAAATGAAGCCCTACTTTTTTTTAAAACAACCAAACATGGCCTAATACTCGCTTAAATCCTCCTTCCCCAGCCCAACCGTGCACATCCCTCTTTCTCTCCCCTAGTCCCGGCTCCTCTGTCCTCCCACCTGCCGAAACCTCTCTCTCCCTTCCCAGATTGAATTCCAATTTTGCTTGGTTACATAAGGAAATTGAAGCTAAGGAGGGATTATAAAGATTATAATCAAACACAAGAGATATATGTAATTTTGTTATGTTTTTTTATGATTGAATTAATTTAGTGGAGATAATGTTAATAGTTATGAACTGAGTTTATGGTTGTGTTGGATAATTGTCAATCAATTATATATATGTTATGATAGTTGATTATGGAGATAAATAATTTCATGAGTATATGATCATAAGTTGGGGTTTTAAAAAATACAGTTAGTTTATGTTAGTGTTATAAAATCAGTTAGCATATTGAATTAAGGTAACTGTGTTTGGGTAAAGGTTATTATGGAAATTGGTAAAGATAATTATATTAACTGTGATGTAGCTTGAGATATATGATTTGGCTATGGAAATGCATGTTTACATGGTTAGAATATTGCAAAAGAACGTGGAAAAATGAAAGTTGGTAAACTAGCTTGTTAGTTAGTTTGTAAATATATGTTCATGTATGATATTAACTATGATTGTTGCTTGTGGACTGAAATTAGAGCCTTGAAGATTAGCGTGGTTGTGTGGAGTTAATTTAAGCGCATTGTGGCATTAAACCAAGTCGGGGCGCGTTTTAACGAAAAATGAAAAAGTGAAAAGTTAGTGCGCGCGCCCATTTTTTACGCACTATTCAGACTGTCAAACGAACCCAAAATGGGTGGCTAATATTTTTTAAAAATAGTCTTATATACCATGTATAACATATTCAAAAATGAGTGTGATCCGATAAGTGAGCTAAAGTTGTACGAAGCTATATTAGGTTTTGGCTCCGTCAAATTATGTATTTTTAGCGAAATTGGTTCATTATGACATTTTATCGAACATAACGAGCGCGCCTAGCTTATGGACTATTTTCTAAGGCTTGGGGCAAGCTGCTAGCAACAAAAGCAGCCACAGGGCTGCGCTGTGCGGCAAGCTGGGCATCCCGTTTGGCTTGAGTTTTTGAATTGTTTAAAATGTCCGAATGGTATAGGTTATATTTTTTAAAAATAGATGGGTATATAGTCTATAACATATCCAAAATGCAACATCATTGAATAAGTATGATATAAGTTATAAAATTCCAAAAGGGTTGACACGGGAAGTGGGCTACTGCCTAGCAGCAGCAGCGTATAACAGCAGCCGACAGTAACAACTGTAGCGACATGGCTGTTATGACTTGTCGATGGTTTTTTAATGATTTTGGTAAGTTAGAACATTAGAGCTCACTAATAAAGGTGATTAGTTTATACAAAACAAGGAAGGTGGTTCGTATGATTGTCTAATAGATATAGTTATACATGAATCCCATTCGTGTAGTGTGTGTGTGTGTGTATATATATATATATATATATATAGGGCAATGATCCGTACATCTATTTGTTATGTATCAAAATATGGCATATAACATATATATCGTCCATTACAAAAATAAAAAGCTGGGATTTAAAAAAGCCTCCTCAACATCCGCTACTGATTCTAGCGGATTGCTTTAAAATTAATTTTAAGAATTGGAAAAAAAAATTACAATCCGCTAGTATAACTAGCGAATGACAGAAACAATCATAAACAGGATTTGGTATCAGAGCATGATTACGCTATTGTATAGAATAAATTAATTCTGTTGTCATGTTAGAAATTTTAATTCTGCATAACCTCTTTATTGGTATAATATAGAACTATTATGTATGTTAAGGAATTTCTGAAAAGAATATAAATTTATTTCCATTCGTAATTAGTGATTATTCCTCGTATTGTGTAATCTGATTCTTTAATACTTACTTTTTCAAAAAATAATTATGTAATCTGATTCGTAATTAGTAACTAGTGATTTATTGCCATTCGTAATTTGATTATGATTCCTCCTGGCTTTTGAAAATTACATGATTATGATTCCTCATGTGATGTGTTATGTAATCTGATTCTTTAATACTTACTTTTCATTATTAAAGTATCTATGGCATTGTGTTGGCTTTATTAAGCATTCTGTTTATATTATAGTATTATGCTATCATGCATTTAAGTTTAATATATAGAAAAATTACGTGAATATTTTGTAATAAATTCATGTTCAAAATTGTATATCTTAATTTAAAATTTTAGAACGTGATGTGATATATTATTAGGGCTTTTAAATTGTTGCAGGTAAATTATAAATAATATTAATTTTCAAACTTGATTAATATGTTATTTAAAAAAATGAGTTTGATTATAATAATTTACATGTATGTGTCTCTTTTATTGTTAAAATTAATAATCAACCCAACGGAGGGTTATTAATTAAAACAATTAAAGATTAAGAAAAGTCGCATAATGTTACATTTAATAAATGAAAATTTTAATTTTACCCAATTAAAAAATTAGAATTAGAGGGTAAAATTAAAATTAGAATTTATTAAATGGAATTTTATTACATAAGTACCAAGTTTATTTCGTTTCTGCCCAACGGTGATACGTGAATAAATGTATTATGCATTATTTTATGGGGATTTTATTAACATATTATTAATTAGACCAACGAAAGATTGATAATTATGCATCAACATCTCATTAAAATCTATTTTTGGGTGTTGTAAATAGATTTTATGTAACTAACTGTTTGCCTTACAATTAGTTTTATTATGATTAATTATTAATTATTGTTGTACATTGCGAGTTTCTTTTAGTTTTTTGTAGGCATGATTATGAGCTTGATTATATTTCAACATTCACTTCAACTAGTATTTTTGGATATCTCTTTGGAATTAAAACCTTGAATTGTCTAAATTTAATGCTTGAAAAGTGCAAGTGAAAATTGTTCTCGGCGTTATAAATTTGGACTATGCATTACGAGTGGATCATCTTGCTCCACTTACAACTACAAGCTCAATTGAGCAAAAAACTATTTATGAAAAGTAGAAGCAATTCAACCGCATGTCTATTATGATTATGAAAAGCTCTATCACGACAGTCATTCGAGGAGTCATTCCTAACTTTGAGAATGTTTGTACTTAGTTTCAGTCGAGAAACAATTTAAAGGTTCTTCTAAAACTCATGTAAGTACCCTTATTTTGAAAATGCTTAGTAACAAGTATGATGGGGTTAGTGGAGTGCGCGAGCACATTATGATGATGAACGACATGACTTTTAAATTAAAAGGTATAGACATGAAGATTTCTGAGGGTTTTCTTGTTCACTTCATTATGATTTCTCTTCCTAAACAATTTGATCCATTTAAGATCAATTATAATACGTAGAAAGAAAATTGAAAGATGAGCGAATTGATCGTCATGTGCGTCCAAAGAGGAAGAAAAGCTTAAGGTTGAAAAACTTAAGGTTGCTCATTTGACTACCACTGAACCTTATAAGAAGAAGACTCATAAAAATGACAAAGGTTTTAAGAATAAGGATAAGTCGTTTTCTAAAAAACAAATAAGAAAAATTATTCAGGTAACAAATCTGAGGTAGGTTCTAAATGTTGCTTCTGTAAGAAGCAAAAACATTCAGAAAGATTGTCCTGAGTTTAGAGAATGGCTTGAAAAGAAAGGTATGTCCTTCAATTATGTGACTTATGAATCTTTTCTAATTAATATTTCTTCTAATACATGGTGGCTTGACACTGGTGTTATGGTTCACATTACTAATTCATTACAGGGATTCTTTCCAAAGAAAACACTCCAAAAGGATCATTAAAGTTGACAATGAAGAGTCTATACAAGTTGAAACTGTAGGAACTCTCCTTTTAGTTTTGGAGAGTGGTTTCACCTTATATTTAAATGCTACTATTTATGTTCCCAAGATGACACGAAATTTAATTTATGTATCTAAACTTGACGTTAATATTTTTTCGTTTAAGTTAGGAAATAATAAAATAATTATTTATCATTACTTTCATGTTATTGGTTCTGGCTCTTTAGAGGGAAGCCTTTATAAGTTAAATTTGAATAATGTATTTGTTGAATCCTTGCTAACAATGAATGTGACAGAAAGTACCTCTAAAAATGGAAATAAGAGAAAACTATATAATGAGAATTCTTTAAAATTGTGGCATCAACGTTTAGGCCATATTTCAAAAGACGGAATGTAACGTCTATAAAGGATGTAGTTCTTCATTCACTGGATTTCTCTGATTTTGACCATTGTATTGAATGTATAAAAAAGAAAATTTGTAAAAATGTAGTAGGAAATGAGCCTATAGAAGTGGTGCACTTCTTGAGGTGATTCACATTGATATATGTGGACCATTTTCTCCTGAAATTGGTGGACACAAATCTTTTCTTTCATTACGTTCATTGATAACTATTCTCGCTATACTTATGTCTAACTGATTAATGAAAAATATGAATCACTAAATATGTTTCTGAAGTTGAAAATCAACTTTATTGAAAAATTAAAGTAGTGAGATCGGATAGAGGCGAAAAGTATTATGTTAAACACTTTGATATAGGTCATAGTCCTGGTCCATTTGCCTTATTTTGTCAAGAAAATGGTATCGCGGCTCAGTATACAATGTCTGGTATACCGCAGCAAAATGGTGTAGCTGAGAAGCGAAATCGTACCCTTATGAATATTGTATGTAGTATGTTATGCAATTCCATCTTACCTATGTTTTTGTGGACTAAGACATTAAAGACAGATGTTCATATTTTAAACTGAGTTCCTAGCAAATCTGTCCCTAACACCTTATGAAATTTGGACAGGTGAAAAACCTAATTTAAAATACTTACAGGTAAGGGTTGTCCAGCCGAGGCTAAGATTTTCAATCCACAAATAAAGAAACTTGACTCTAAAACCATTAGTTGTCATTTCATTAGATATCTTGATATATATATATATATATATATATATAAGGGTTTTTGTTTTTTATGTTCCTCACATACCACTAGAATTGTTGAGACTAGGCATGCAAAGTTTTTAGATAATGGTGATTTAAGTTGAAGTGGTTAGCCTAGAAAAAATAGATCTTGAAGAAAACATGATATATGTTCCTAATCCTGTAATTCAGTAGGGTGAGACACAACAACCTCCAATTGAGGCGAATGATGCCCCTGGGATAGCTGAGCCACCACCTAATGTTGAACATCACATTATTGAAAATCATATTCTTGAAATTGTGTAGCCTTTACTTAGGTCTGAAAGACCTAGAAAGCTTGTTATTTTGATGAATTTATAAACTATCTTAATGAAATTGACTATGATGCAAGTAAGATTAATGATCCTATTTCCTATAAAGAAAACATTACAAGACCCCAAATTATTAATAAATGAAAATTTAATTTCCTCTATTTATTATAGTAAGGGTTGATGTGATTAATATGATTAGTTATGGGTAAAAAAATTTAAATATCTTAAATAAGCGGTGGTTATAAAATATTCATATTTTGTCGGGGTTATAAATAATTTTGGGGAATTGGTTTGGTCGTGAATATTCTAATATCGGGGAATATTAAATGCGATGCAGTGCGACCTTATTGGGCCCCATAATGGAAAGTGATTGGATGAAGAAAGCGACAAATATAAGTTGTTTATAAATAACTTGGCGTAGTTATTTATGCAGATTATCTTTGTTGAAATACTAAATTGGTTAAAAACACGGTAGCTGCACGCGTATTGCACCAATTATTGATTCTTACGTAAGAAGGCCTTTACTCGATAATTATTACGATAATTCTTTTATTCGATATTTTATTTTAATTGATTCAATAATTCTTTGCGTTGATATTTTATATTATTGTTGTTTGATAATTGTCATTACGATATTTTCCATTATCGGATCAATAATTCATATTATTTGAATAATATTATTAGATAGCAATATTGGCAATGTCTAGAAAGTTACATCTAAGGAGAGGTTAGGTCATCTAATGCTTGGCTTGATAAGGAGAAATCCTTATTGGAAAGCCCCTCTATCACAGGAAGCTGCTGGTTGTCGATATTGTGATTCTGTAATATTATTTGTGAATAATTAATTATTGATTTATATGATGAGAAAATATTGATTTTATGTGGATATAGATGGAAAATTTTTAATGTGACAATTGTTGAAAATTAATATTTTATCTTTTTTGATAAAATAATTCATTTAAATATATTATTATATTATTATAATATAATAATGGTGATATCTTTACAATGAATATGGGATATATATGTATATGAGTATATGAGGAGGAGGAGTATTTTATTACCAAAAATATTTAAAACATGTTTTTCATATCATGGACCCCATTTCTTATTTGAAATTTGATTATAGCTTGTAAAATCGCTTCGTTTGTGGATTTGGTCAATTTTTGTTTGGAATTTGGAAAAACTTTCTTACGCAAAGTTGTAGATAATGGAATTTTCTATGGAAAAAAAGCGTGAGTTTGAATTTTTTACGACAAAAAGGGCTATTTATTATGAATTATTGAAGTTACGAAGCTTCGAAATAATTAATTTTTGAAGTTTTAATTATTTTTAATAAGAAAAACGTTTTTTACATTTTTTGGGACTCATTTTACATGTGTTAGGTTCTTTGAAATCAGATTCTAGGTGTTAAGTAGAAATTTATATAAATATATTATTAATTTATTAAATTTTACGCTTTGGTGTTCTAAGCATTTTCTATAAATAGGGTCTTGGGTTAGAATTGAAAATCACACGAAGCTGAAGTTTCTCTCTCTTTCTCTCTCGATATATTGAGCGTATTCTTGTGAGTATTTTAATACTTTGAGTGTTCTTTATCTGGTGCTGAGTTCAAGTCATAGCTTTATATCAGGTGTTTATTTAGAAATCTTTTGTCTTTCGAGGTAAGGGATATTATTTTTTAAAAAATGATATTAATTCTTCCAATATCATTATCTTAGAAGTATTGATCTAAACTTTTAATCAAATTTGGAACTTTTTTTGTCTTGGAGATTCTTATTCACGTATCTGACCTTTATTCACGTATCGACCTTTATTCACGAATCTGACCTTATTCACAGAAAAATTAAATTTTTTTTGTTTTCGTCCAAAATATCTAGTGTGGATACTAGCTTTGATTGTATCCATGTTTTGATCATTCTTGAATTTTACTCCATTAAAATTATTATTGAGGTATTCTTGGACATGAATAAACCGAAATATGAATCCTTAATATTTATTCTTTTGTTTCACTGGATTCGTTTTCTTTAAAATATTTTTCATCATCCTCGGTCCTAAATGATGATATAACTGAATATCTTTGGCCTGTAGTGCAAAGATTAACGATTTTATGATGAATATCTTTGGCCCGTAGTGCAAAGATGAACAGGTGTTGAGATGAACATGACCCGGTGATGAATATCCTTGCTTTTGTAGTGCGAGGATAAATATATGATTCAAGATGTGCATTGATTGATGTTACAGGGATAAAAATACTGTTGATGGACTGTTAAATTCATAGATAATAGTAGATTTCATTCTCTACGTAACTCTTCTATGAATTATTATTTTTCGCTGCGAATATTGATCTAAAACTTGTTGTTTAATGTATTCTCTCAGATTTTTCCTGTTGAAGACTAACGATAATTTGTTGTATATTATCTTAGTCATAATATTCTTTACTGGGCTAGTTGAGCTCACCCTTTTCCTTTTTATTCCATTTTTCTTCTCAGGAGGCGAGAATGTAGCGAGTACGAGTCGGGGTATGGAATGATGGTTCTAGAGAGTTGTTTAGTAGTCCTCACCATTTTTGTAAAATAATGTATCAATAATTGTGATGAGGATTTGTTTGCGTGTGGATATTGTCTAAATGACAATATTTGTATTTAAACTCACAGTTTTTATATTGTATTAATAAAGTTGAAGTTATTTCTGTACCATGTATTTGACAACTCAGAATGGGTGATGTATACCTATTTTGGGGGCGTCACAGTTGGTATCAGAGCTTAGGGATATGATCTCTGGCGGAGATCGGGGAATAGAACTAGGGAGGGGAGGCGAGTAAATCCTTTGCTAGTGTGTCTACTAAGCTTATTTGTTGGTTGGTCGGTATATAGGGATATTATGTGATATGTTGATTTCTTTAATTAACCTTTGTTTTATGGCGTATTTGAGAATGTCATTGAGAATATTAATAAGTGGAGCAATTGAGGCCAGTGGAGACACCTTTACCCCTGCGAGGAGAGCGTGCAACAAGTGGCAATGTTCCTCTCCTGTGAACAACACACCTTGAAGCGAGATGATGAGCGAGGGGATGTTTAGAAGCTTTTTGCAGTTCATATGCAAAATCAGACGAGGAGACTCGTGTTCAAAATCTGAGGAGGAAATGATAGCAATTCACGGGTTGTCACTGACAAGCAGTTCAAAAGTTGGGACCACGAATTGCAGGGAAAGCGGATCCGATTAAAGGCGGAGGCGTGGGTCAAACAAATCACCAAGATATTCGATGTCTTGGGATGCGCGAGAGGAGCGAAGGTGCCATTCGCCACCTTTATGTTAAGTAATGAGGCGATTCTTGGTGGGAATGCGTGAAGCGTACCCATCCGGCCGCTTTTCGGCATGTCTTGGGAGACGTTTTGAAACTTTTCAATGACAAGTACTTTCACGAAAGTGTTAAATCGTATATGAAGGAGGTAGAGTTTATTAGGTGGAGCAAAACAATATGGCGGTGTGTCGATGCGAGGCAAAGTTTGCGAGTTATCGAGTTTGCACCTCATTTGGTGGAGAATGAGGAGAGCGTATGCCGCGGATGTTTACGAGAGGTTTGAAACCGGCATACGTCGATATCTCATTTCTCATAAATTTTCTCTCTATTCGGATGTTGTCAAGCAGGGCTCAATTATTAGGCGAGATACTTGAGTACGTTCAATGAGGGACCCTGACCGAGGATCATCTAGGAGATAGTAGTCAGCGAGAACAACGATAACCCGGCGGGAGAAAGAAAAAGGCGGACAAAAATGGTAACCACTCTGGTGGTAATCATGGCCATGAGAAATAGAAGAAGCGAGTCGGGAGGAGATTTTAAAAGAGGAAATTCAACAACGACCATGTGAAAGGCGTCGACACCGGTGAACAATTGGTTCTAAGGGAGGAGAAACGACCACCGGTCGTATCTACAAATCACGGGGAAGAGGACATATCATTTAAGCGCCCTAGCAGTTCAAGGTATGCTATAATTGTGGAAAGGAAGGACATATCGCTCGAGATTATGCGGTAGCGAAACCTAGTTCAATTGGGACGGTGACTCAAAATTTATCCCGAGAAAAGTCAAAGTCAGCGGTTCTGGAAGAGCGTTTGTTGTGATGGGTCAAAATCGAGGAACCCAAGCGAGATGATCACGGGTAAGCTAATCATAAATTCTTGCGAAGTTTATACCTTACTTGAATCTTTGGTGCTACCCATTCATTTATCTCTCTGCTTGTGCTCAGCGTTTAAACTTGACTCAGGAGAAATTAGACTTTGATTTATCTGTGGAGACTCCATTAGGAGAAACTTTCATCACATCCTTTGTTTATAAATCTTGTTTGATCCAAGTTGGCACCATTACCTTACATTGACCTTATCTCTTTAAAGATACTTGCCTTTGATGTGATTTTAGGGATTGATTGGTTAACTACTCATCATACCAAAATTGATTGTTTTTCGTAAGGTTGTTAGTTTTCATATTCCTAAACAACTTTGTTATGCAATTCAAGCAACTAAACCATTAAAATCAATCTTTATTATATCTAATCATAAAGCTATTCGTTTATTAAAAAGCGGATGTCAAGCTTTCTTAGCCCATGTTATGGATTTGAATAAAGACACGTCAAAATTGAATAATATTCTGTTGTTATTGACTTTCACGGCGTATTTCTGAAGAACTTCCGGTCTACCCCGAGCGTGAAGTTGAATTCTTTATTGATCTTGAACACTGAGTACAAAGCCCATTTCTAAAACCCCATATCGAATGGCTCTATTGAACTTGAGGAGTTAAAGGTCCAACTCTGAGGAATTGTTGGACATCGGTTTCATTAAATCTAGTACATCTCCTTGGGGTGCTCTTTTTATTAAGTAAAGAAAAGAGCGGGAGTATGCGACTTTGTATTGACTATCGGGAATTGAACCATGTCACCATCAAGAATAGGTATCCTCTACCTCGTATTGATGACTTGTTTGACCGATTGCAAAGAGCACAATTCTTTTCAAAAATCGATCTTCGATTACGGATATCATCGGTGAAGATTAGAGGCGAGGATATTCAAAGGCGCCTTTGAACTCGGTATGGGCATTATGAATTCTTAGTTATGTCTTTCGGATTGACTAATGCTCCTGCTGACTTTCATGGATATGATGAATCGAGTATTCAAGGAATATTTGGATCGATTCGTTGTTGTCTTTATTGATGACATCCTCATATATTCCAAAATAGTGAAGATCATGAGCACCATTTGAAATTTGGTACTCCAAAGGCCGTGAAAACAAGCTTTATGCTAAGTTGAAGAAATCACGAGTTACGGCTTGAGGAAGTAGCATTCCTTGGGCGCGTGGTGTCAAAACATGGAGTATCTGTTGATCCGTGAAGATTGAAGCAATACAAAGTTGGGAGCAACCAAAGGCGGTGGCCAAAAATGTGACTTTACGGGCTTATTTGGTTATTATCGGAGATTCGTGGAAGGATTTTCTCGAATCGCTACTCCATTAACTTCGGCTAACTTCGGAAGGATACAAAATTCGTATGGGCGAGGAATGCGAGAAGAGTTTCCAAAGAGCTTAAGAGGAGACTCATTTTGGCACTTTTACGACAATACCATCTGGTTCGGATGGATTTGTTATCTCTGATGATGCTTGGGCAAAGGGTTAGGATGTGTTCTCATACTGACATGGGAAAGTCATAGCTATATGCCTCATGACAACTTAAAGAATATGAGAGGAATTATCCTACTCATGATCTAGAGTTAGCGGCCCGATCGTTTTCGTATTAAAGATCTGGAGGCCTATCTATATCTGGGGAGAAAGTGGAGATATATTCGGACCATAAAAGCCTCAAATATTTCTTCACTCAAAAAAGAACTCAACATGCGGCGTGACGTTGGCTCGAGCTATTGAAAGACTACGACCACACTATTGATACCATCTGGAAAAGCGAGCGTGGTGGCGGCGCATTGAGTAGAAGATCATGCAGCGAGGAGCGAGTGCGATGTTGTTAACACAAAGGCCCCCATTGGTGTGATTTACAAAAGATAAAGATAGAATTCAAGACTCGGGGACCCATGCAATGATGACAAATATCGTATAGAACCAACTTTAATCGAAAAAGTTAAAGTTGCTCGAGCCGCAAACCGGGTGATGATTATGATGAAGAAAGTACAAGAAGGTGTTTATTCGAAGCAAGAATCGATGAAGAAGGAATACTTGAGTCCACTCCGGACTTTGTGTTCTAACGATTACGATTTGAAGTACAAGATCATGATGGAGGGCACAATACACCGTTTGCAATTCATCCTGGAAGTACTAAAATGTATCGTGATCTTGACATACATTTTGGTGGAATAATATGAAGAGAGAGATTGCAAAGTTTATCTCGGCGTGTTTAACTTGTCAGCGTGTAAAGTAGAGCATCAAGTGCCAAAGGGTCCATTGCAACCACTTGAGATTCCGAAATGGAAGTGGGAACACATTACCATGGATTTTGTTACGGGTCTTCCTACGGTTTCTCAAGGCATAAATACTATTTGGGTTATTGTTGATAGATTAACCAAGTCTGCTCATTTCTTGCCGTCGGAGACTTATTCCTTGAGCGTCTTGCTAGTATATGCGTGAATGAGATTGTGAGGTTGCATGGCATGCCGGTATCCATAGTTTTGGATCGTGACCCAAGATTCACTTCAAGATTTTGGGTTAGCTTGCAAAAAAAAGCTATGAGCGCGGATTTCTGATTGATTGGCATACCATCCTCTCAAGCAGACGGACAATCGAGAGAGGACTATTCAAACTCTTGAAGATTTATTAAGACTACGTGTCCTAGACTTCAAAGGCGGTTGGGATAAGTATTTACCATTGGTGGAATTCTCCTACAACAACAGTTATCGAGCAAGTATAGGTGTGGCTCCATTGAAGCATTATATGGGCCGAAAGTGTCGCTCTCGATATGTTGGGATGAGGTGGGTGAAGCAACATTGTTGGGACACGAGTTGAGTGCGTATGACTACGGAAAAGATCCAAATGATTCGACAGCGTATACAAGCGGCACAAGATCGACAAAAGAGTTATGCGGATCTTCATCGAAAGGGCGTGGAATTTAGTATTGGGGATCACGTATTGTTGCGTGTAGCTCCATGGAAGGAGTTACAAGATTTGGAAAGCGAGGAAAGCTCGATCCACGATTTATTGGTCCATTTGATTCTTGATGAGAGTAGGAAATGTAGCCTATAGACTCGCGTTACCTCAAAGTATGTCTCGTGTTCACAATGTGTTTCACATATATGTACTTCGTAAATATGTGAAAGACCGAACCACGTTATTGAGTTAGAAGCAGGGACGAGATAGTAGAAGACTTAACGTCTGAAGAGGTACTGTCAAGATCTTGGATAGGAAGGAGCATATCCTACGCTGAAAGGTCATACCACAAGTCAAAGTTTTATGGAGGAACCATGCTATAGAGGAAATGACACGGGAGTTGGAAGCGGAAATGAAAGCGAGGTATCCTCACCTTTTGAAACACACCAGTCGTATGTTAATTTCGAGGGCGAAATTTCATAAGGAGGGAGGTTGTAAGACCCCAAATTATTAATAAATGAAATTTAATTTTCTCTATTTATTATAGTAAGGGTTGATGTGATTAATATGATTAGTTATGGGTAAAATCATTAAATATCTTAAATAAGCGGTGGTTATAAAATATTCATATTTTGTCGGGGAATATTCGTTTGGTCGTGGAAATATTCTTTGTTGGGGAATATTAAATGCAATGGTAGTTGACCTTATATATGGGCCCCATGTGGAAGCGATTGGATGAAGAAAAAGCGACAAATATAAGTTGTTTATAAATACTTGGCGTAGTTATTCACAGAATTATCTTGTTGAAATACTAAATTGGTTAAAAAAAACACGGTAGCTTGCGGTATTGCACACGATTATTGATTCTTACGTGAAGGCACTACTTTCGATAATTATTACGATAATTCTTATTCAATATTTTATTTTAATTGATTCAATAATTCTTTGCGTTGATATTTTATATTATTGTTGTTTGATAATTGTCATTATTACGATATTTTCCATTATCGGATCAATAATTCATATTATTTGAATAATATTATTAGATAGCAATATTGGCAATGTCTAGAAAGTTACATCTAAGGAGAGGTTAGGTCATCTAATTGCTTTGCGCGATGAAGGAGAAATCCTTATTGGAAAGCCCCCTATCACAGGAGGCTGCTGGTTGTCGATATTGTGATTACGTAATAATATTATTTGTGAATAATTAATTATTGATTTATATGATGAGGAAAATATTGATTTTATGTGGATATAGATGGAGAAAATTTTTAATGTGACAATTGTTGAAAATTAATATTTTATCTTTTTACGATAAAATAATTCATTTAAATATATTATTATATTATTATAATATAATAATGGTGATATCTTTACAATGAATATGGGATATATGAGTATATGAGGAGGAGGAGTATTTTTATTACCAAAAATATTTAAAACATGTTTTTCATATACATGGACCCCATTTCTTATTTGAAATTTGATTATAGCTTGTAAAATCGCTTGGTTTGTGGATTTGGTCAATTTACATTTGGAATTTGGAAAAACTTTCTTACGTAAAGTTGTAGATAATGGAATTTCCTATGGAAAAGCGTGAGTTTTGAAATTTTACGACAAAAGGGCTATTTATTATGAATTATTGAAGTTACGAAGCTCAAAATAATTAATTTTTTGAAGTTTTAATTATTTTTAATAAGAAAAAACGTTTTTTACATTTTTGGGACTCATTTTACATGTGTTAGGTTCTTTGAAATCAGATTCTAGGTGTGCGTAGGAAATTTATATAAATATATTATTAATTTATTAAATTTTACGCTTTGGTGTTCTAAGCATTTTCTATAAATAGGGTCTTAGGTTAGAATTGAAAATCACACGAAGCTGAAGTTTTCTCTCTTTCTTTCTCTCGATATATTGGCGTATTCTTGTGAGTATTTTAATACTTTGAGTGTTCTTTATCGGTGCAAGTTCAAGTCATAGCTTTATATCAAGGTGTTTATTTAGAAATCTTGTCTTTCTGAGGTAAGGGATATTTTTTTTAAAAAATGATATTAATTCTTTCAATATCATTATCTTGAAGTATTGATCTAAACTTTTAATCAAATTTGGAACTTTTTTGTGTTGGGAGTTCTTATTCACGTATCGACTTATTATTCACGTATACGACCTTATTCACGAATCGACCTTATTCAAAGAAAAAATTAAATTTTTTGTTTTTCGTCCAAAATATCTAGTGTGGATACTAGCTTTGATTGTATCCATGTTTTGATCATTCTTGAATTTTACTCCATTAAAATTATTATTGAGGTATTCTTGGACATGAATAAGCGAAATCTGAATCCTTAATATTTATTCTTTTGTTTCCTTTGGATTCGTTTTCTTTAAAATATTTTTCATCATCCTCGGTCCTAAATGATGATATATTGAATATCTTTGGTTTTGTAGTGCAAAGATTAACGATTTTATGATGAATATCTTTGGCCGTAGTGCAAAGATGAGCAGTGTTGAGATGAACATGACCCGGTGATGAATATCCTTGGCTTTTGTAGTGCGAGGATAAATATATGATTCAAGATGTGCATTGATTGATGTTACGAGGATAAAAATCATTGATGAATTTATTAAATTCATAGATAATAGTAGATTTCATTCTCTACGTAACTCTTCTATGAATTATTATTTTTCGCTGCGAATATTGATCTAAAACTTGTTGTTTAATGTATTCTCTCAGATTTTTTCCTGTTGAAGACTAACGATAATTGTTTGTATATTGTCTTAGTCATAATATTCTTTACTGGGCTAGTTGAGCTCACCCTTTTCCTTTTTATTCCATTTTTCTTCTCAGGAGGCGAGAATGTAGCGAATACGAGTCGGGGTATGGAATGATGGTTCTAGAGAGTTGTTTAGTAGTCCTCACCATTTTTGTAAAACAATGTATCAATAATTGTGATGAGGATTTGTTTGCGTGTGGATATTGTCTAAATGACAATATTTGTATTTAAACTCACAGTTTTTATATTGTATTAATAAAGTTGAAGTTATTTCTGTACCATGTATTTGACAACTCGGAATGGGTGATGTATACCTATTTTGGGAGGGTCTTAAGACCACGAACTATGTCTTCGGCATTTAGGTATTATTACCTTAACCTTAACAGTCATTAGACTATACAGACTCTTCTTAACGTACTTAGGGGGATCTGCCCTTTGTACTATGTATTGTGTACAAACATCTAAACGTTACACGCACAAAATCCCCTATGTTAGGGTTTTTCGTCTCAGTTTGAATTTAGAATTTCCGCACTAAAAAAAGTTTATTTTGGAACTAGCTTATCAGTGTTTCTAGAATTTTAGAACACTATTCGATTATAGATTAATTCAATCAATAAAGGTTTGCTTACTACTTGAAGGTTTAGTACAACAATAAAGCTTTGAACAAGGTTATCAAAGTCAAAGATTGAATAACAACAATATATAATTGAGTAAACATGATATATGTGCAAAGTGCTATATTCAGAAGAATTAGAACAATCTCCTTTGAATCAATGTATTAGAACAACATATGCTTCGAATAATAATAAGGAAAGTAAAACTCGCTCGATGTAACGAATTAGGTTACAAGAGCTTGTACAAACATATTCAAGATAGATTAAGCTTGCTCAATTTTAAGAACTTGTACAATAATAATATAGGAATGGAAACTTTCATTCAATATGAAAAGAATGAAGTTAGAAAGCTTGCTCAATTGTAAGGAGATAAGGTTTAGAAACTTGCCTTGCACGTAAGCTACACAAGTATAATAATGTTTGCCAATTACCCTATACATATCATTGAAATCGCAATAATAATTAGTTGTATTAATATTAGCTTTATGGGTTTAACCCACCATTTAAATCATAACTTTATCCTAATGTCTAATCATGTTGGTTAACACCCTTAACGAATCTGAAATCTCACTACAAACTACATAAACCTTATCCTTTATAGCTTTAGTGAATTGGTGAAAAATAATGAAGGAATGAGCTTCTATTTATAAAAAAATATAGTTTCGATAATTTTACGTTTTGGGGCTCAAAATATTACAGTATAATACCTCCTCTTTTTCTTCATTTTTAATATAGTCCTGCAAGTATTATCAAACTTGCACCATCTCCCCTAATAGTAAATCATGTGAATCAATAGTTCTAGACATGTGAAAATATGAATTACAGTATAGTACCTCCATCTATACCTCTATTTTTAACTTAGTCATGCAAATATTATCAATCTTGCCCCCAACTCCCCTAATAGTACAAGAATGTGAATCAATAGTACACACATGTGAAAAAATAGTTATAATCATGTGAATTAATAGCAATTAATTGCTCATTTATCCGGTTAATTACACGACTGGTCAGTATAACTTCCAGACATCAATTAATATCGAAATAAATGTCGATTTCCACTAACACTAATAATTCCAACACAATGGAACTATCAATTTCATCTTTAATCAACACGAACTTATTCATAATTAATATTATAATTCATAATATTTAACAACCAGGTCATTCCCAGGAAAGAGGGGGCTTTTCGATAAGGATTTCTCCTTATTAGCGCGCAATTAGATGACCAAACCTCTCCTTGACAGAACTTCTAGACATTGTCAATATTGCAAATAATAATATGAATAACTTTGCCGTCTCAATTATTGATTTAATAATATAACATATTCTACAAATGATACTGTGACAATAATTGAATCAATAATATGAGAGATATGATGCAGCAATTACTGTAGCAATAATTGAGTATAACTAAGTGACTTCTCATGTAAGCATCAATAACCAATATTGTAGCAATAATTGAGTATAATTGTGTCGTGGTACGAATATTCCCCGACCAATCGAATATTATATAACCACTTGCTTACTTTGCAAAATTTATAAATATTACCCACAACTATAACATTATATCAAATCCACACCATAATATTCAAAAAAAATATTTCGAGAAATTTAAATCTTTATTCATAAAATCTGGGGTCTCACAATCTCCCCTCCTTATGAAATTTTGCCCTTGAAATTTACGTACGTACCTGGTATGCCGAAGAGATGAGGATACCTTGACTTCATTTAAGATTCTAACTCTTGAGGTATAACCTTTGAGTGTTGAATATGATCCTTCTTATCCAAGATTTTAACACGTATCTCCTCATACATTAAATCTTCTACTATCTCGTCTAGTTCTAATTTAATAATTTGGTTTGGGTCATCCACATATTTATGTAACATCGATACGTGAAAACCATTATGAACACGCGACATACTGGGCGGTAAAACGAGTCTATAGGCCACAGTTCCTACTCGATCAAGGATTTCAAATAGGCCAATAAAATTGAGGGTTGAGATTTCCTCTCTTCATCGATTCTTGCTTTTAGAATAACGTCCTCTTGAACCTTCTTCTTCACATTCATCAGCTCCAGGTCTGTAGCTTGAACGACTTTTAACTTTATCGATTAAAATCAATTCTAATCGTATATTTGATATCACCACGTGGGTCCCTAGAGTCTTTAACTCTATCTTCATCATTTGTAAGTTATACGAAATGGGTTTTTAAGTTAACAACGTCACACTCGTAACCGCATACGATCTTCTACTCAACACCTCAGCTACCACGTTAGCTCTTCCACGATGATATTGAATGGTATGGTCGTAATCTTCAACAGCTCGAGCCAAGGTCTTTGGCGCATAATACGTTCGTTCTAGGTTAAAAAATATTTAAGGATTTTAGAAATGGGTTTTGTACTGAGGTCAATACAAAATTCAATTCCACGCTCTAGGGGTAGGCTAATAAGTCTTCAAGAATACGTCAGGAAATTTATTAACGATAGAAAAAATAAATGTGACTCTCATCCCAAGACTTGGATATCACGTCACATTGATACCTATCAACTTGCCATCGTTATTCACGGCTTCCCCTACAGAAAGTCTGGCTTCGGTGCATTCCACACACGGAAGTCACCAGCGAAAGGCTCAGGGCTCTTTACCTATAGCTTAATATAACAGTGATTGACTTTAGGGTTTGGTTGTTTGAATTCACATAACAGGTTGGTTAGGAATATGAAAGCTAACAACCTTACGAAAATAATCAATTTTGGCATGATGAGTAGTTAACCAATCTTTTCCTAAAATCACATCAAGGGCAAATATTTTCAAAGAGATAAGATCGACAGGTAACGTGAAAGTGTCGATTTGAATCAACAAGATTTATAAACAGTGGAGGTAACGACGATTTCTACTAACGAAGTTTCAACCAATAAGTCAAAGTCCAACTTCTCTGGGGTCAAATTTAAACGTTGAGCGCAAGCAAGAGAGATAAAAGAATGGGTAGAACCGGTATCTAATAAGGCATAAACTTCGCAAGAATTTATAATTAACTAACCCATGCTAACTTCGTTCGGGTTACTCGCTTTTTGAGAAGTCATGAAAAATGCTCTTCTTGAAACCACCGACTTTGTTTTGTCCGTATCCGCCTTTGGTGCCACCGTCTCAGCTAGACTTGACTTTGGTGCACGACAAAATCGGGCTAGGTGACCTTCTTTTTCACAATTGTAACATGCTTTGGACTGCATCACGCAGTTTGGACTGATATGTCCCTCCCCTCCGCATTTGAAGCATACAATTGGTGGTCATTCTCCTTCCTTGAAAACGGGTGTTGGTGCTGTTGTCTTTCCATCATTGTTGAACCTTCTCTTCTTGAAATTTCCACTCCTATTATCTTGGCCATGATTACCACCGAAGTGGTTACCATTCTTGGCATGATAATTTCCCCATGATGGTTATCATTGTTTGGATGGACCGTTGCCACCAAAGTATGATTATTATTGTGTTGTTGGTCGTTGCCTTTTTGGTTGTCTTGACTCATTATCGCGCTCCAATAATCGAGCCCTATTCACAACATCTGAATATAAACAAAGTTTATGAGAAATGAGGTATTGACGTATATCGGGTTTCAAACCTCTTAGAAACATTCGCGTCATTCGCTCCTCATTATCAACCAAGTGGGATGCAAACCGAGACAACTCGGCAAACTTAGCTTCGTACTGCGCCACGGTCATATTTTTTTGCTCAAGCTTGATGAACTCTACCTCCTTCTTGTGATAAATACTTTCAGGAAAGTACTTGTCGTTGAACAGCTCTTGGAACTTCTCCTAAGACATTTTGAGTGCGGCAGGTTGAGTACGCTTTACAGATTCCCACCAGTAATCTGCCTCTGCTCGCAACATAAAGGTGGCAAAGGGAACCTTTTGCTCCTCGGAGCATCCCAAGATATCAAATATCTTGTTGATCTACTTTATCCACGTCTCCGCCTTAAGTGGTTTTGGCTCTCCAAAAAATTTCGGTTGTCCCAGCTTCTTGAACTGCTTAGCGGTGACCGTCCGAGAGTTGTTAGTGTTTTCACCTGCATTTTGGACAGGAGCCGCTCTCGCCTGATGTTCATGAATTGCATAAAGCCTCTAAAAAGCTCATCGTTCACAATTTCATCGGTGTTATTATTTACATGAGGATTATTGTCTTCTTAATGCACATTACCCTGAGTATTGATCATTGGTGACTCAACGGTCTCATGTGCTTCATTGCTTATCTCAACATTTTTGGATGCCATTTTCAAACGCTGTCACAAAACAAGGGCTAATTAACATATCACATATTATCCCTATACTCTAATCGACCAATTAAATACCAAATAAACTTAGGTAGGTCATACTAGCGAAGGAATTCCCCGTCTCTCCCCTCCTAGTTCTTGTCTCACATCTCAGCCAAGGATCATATCCCTAAGCTTTGATACCAACTGTGACGCCCCCAAAATAGGTATACATCACCCATCTTGAGTCACCAAATACATGATACAGAATACAAATACAAACTTAATTATACAACCGTCGTGTAATATACGACAAAACATAGCTGAGAGTTTAAATAGGAATATTGCCTTCTAGACAATATCCACTCTCAAATAGAATCCTCATTATATTTATTGTCACACTATTTTATAGAATAGTGAGGACTACTAATACACCATCTCGGGACCATCACCCGCTCCCCGACTAGTCCCATGCCACGTTCTCATTTCTGAAGAGAACAATGAAAGCAAAAAGGGTGAGCTCAACTAGCCCAGTAAGAAATATTATGACTAAGATAATGCAGAATAAATTATCATTAGTCTTTAACAATGTTAAACTGATAAAATACAATAAACATCAAGTTTAACTGCAGCGAAAAAAATAATCCATTAGAAGAGTCAAGTAGAGCATGATATCTACTATCTTCTATGATTTAAAATGTTTTCATCAATTTTTATCGCTGAGACTCAGCTTAATAAATAAATCACATCATCAAACCATCCCTGCACTACGGGCCAAGGATATTCATTAAATCATCAATGGTTATGACTATACCGAATAATCCCTGGTCATAATCATACCAAAAACTGTCCATCAATGCACTACAGGCCACTGAGGACTTTTACCACATCATTTATAACATTACAGGTCATGATTATACCGAATGATCTCTGGTCATAATCATACCAAGTCCATCTATGCACGTATGCCAAAGATGACCTTCATCACAATATAAGCATGAGGATGATGATAATGACATAATAATTCAATAAACAAGTTCAAGAATAAATTTTAAAGATTTATAAGTTAATTTATCCTGAAATCAATAACGTCCAAATTGTCAACATGATACTTCTTTATGGAGTAAAATTTAAGAATGCTCAGAAGAATATTTCCATGAAAAGATCTTGGATGAAGCTTAAATATCCGTGATATTCTACTAATTTCATGGAGTATAGAAGCCAAAACTTTAACCAACTGAGTATAATAGAATATATGAAACTACAAATGGATTTTCGCCCGCCATGCGGTAATCCACGTAGACAAATCATTTCCACAATTTAATAAGGAATGAATACGAAAGATCATTCACTATGCATGTGGTAATCCACATAGACAGGTTATTCCAACAGAATAATAAAGAATGGAATAATGTAAGAATTCACCGTGCATGCGATAGATCGCACGTATAGGTTATTCCCAATGTAATAATAAAGAATGGAACCAGTCACGCGTAATCACGCACGAGACGGGATATTCCAATGAATAATAAAGAATGGAATAACAGTAGAATTCACCAGGCATGCGATAGACATGTTATTCCAATAGAATAATAATGAATGGAATCAGGTCATTCGTAATCTACACAGACAGGATATTCCAACAAAATAATAAAGAATGGAATAACAACAGAATTCACCGTGCATGCGATAGACCATCACGCAGCATAAAAGTTATTCCAAATGTAATAATAAAGAATGGAATAACAGAAGAATTTCACCATGTATGCGGTACTTCGCATAGACAGGTTATTCCAACATAATAATAAAGAATGGAATAACAACCCTTATGAGTATTAAAAGAAAATATCTCTCTTCATGAATACGAATGAATAATACCCCTTACCTCAAAAGAAGTCTGGATACTAGAATAGTGAGGTAGCAGACTTCTCTTCTTCTTTCTCTCTACAATAATTGCTCTATAGCTTTAGTGAATTGGTGAAAAATAAGGAAGTAATGAGCTTCTATTTATAAAAAAATATACTTTCGATAATTTTACGTTTTGGGGCTCGAAATATTACAGTATAATACCTTCCTCTTTTTCTTCATTTTTAATTTAGTCCTACAAGTATTATCAAACTTGCATCATCTCCCCTAATAGTAAATCATGTGAATTAATAGTAAATCATGTGAATCAATAGTTCTAGACATGTGAAAATATGAATTACAGTATAGTACCTCCATCTATACCTCTATTTTTAACTTAGTCATGCAAGTATTATCAATCTTGCCCCAACTCCCCTAATAGTACAAGAATGTGAATCAATAGTACACACATGTGAAAAAATAGTTATAATCATGTGAATTAATAGCAATTAATTGCTCATTTATCCTACATTAATTCTGACCCAGTCAAGATAACTTCCAGACATCAATTAATATCGAAATAAATGTCGATTTCCACTAACACTAATAATTCCAACACAATGGAACTATCAATTTCATCTTTAATCAACACAAACTTATTCATAATTAATATTATAATTCATAATATTTAACAACCAGGTCGTTCCCAGGAAAGAGGGGGCTTTCCGATAAGGATTTCTCCTTATTAGCGCCCAATTAGATGACCAAACCTCTCCTTGACAAAACTTCTAGACATTGTCAATATTGCAAATAATAATATGAATAACTTTATCGTCTCAATTATTGATTTAATAATATAACATATTCTACTGATGATGATCTTGTGACAATAATTGAATCAATAATATGAGAGATATGATCAAAGAATTATCAGAAAGCAATAATTGAGTATAAGCGAGTGACTTCTCATGTAAGCAACAATAACCAATATCGTGCTACTATGCAACCACGCCAGACATCGTACTTTTACTTTGGGTAGTTCAACAGTTTTAATGGTAACACTTTCGTCGTTATTTTTAATAAAAGATAATTCTGTCATTTTCTTACTACGACAATACTTTCGTTATGAGGTCCACCAATGATTGTGTCGTGGTACGAATATTCTCTGTTAAAACGAATATTCCCCGACCAATCGAATATTATATAACAACTTGCTTACTTTGCAAAATTTGTAAATATTACCCACAACTATAACATTATATCAAATCCACACCATAATATTCAAAAAAATATTTCGAGAAATTTAAATCTTTATTCATAAAATCTGGGGTCTCACAAAACCACTTGCTTACTTTGCAAAATTTATAAATATTACCCACAACTATAACATTATATCAAATCCACACCATAATATTCAAAAATATATTTTGAGAGAATTATTCTTTATTCATAAAAGTTGGGGTCTTACATAATCCATCTCTTTCATCTTGGCCTTCTTCACTTGGACCTTAGCCTCTGCACAGGATTTGGTGTTCACTTTCCAAAACATTACATCTAACTACCCATAATCAAAGGATAAAGACATAATTTAAATAACTTAAACAACAATCTTTCCCATTAAAGGGTTACATCATCATCATCAAAAAATAATCCTGTAATCTAACCTTAAATTTATTACATCAGTTTGTGGAATACATCATAAAATAAAACAAGTCTCATGACGTAAAACATTTAAATTAGTTTCCATAAATCTTCAACACTTGGACATCTTGCCCTTCCCTTTGCTAGTAGATGGCTCATCGACTCTTTCAACCTTAGCTGCAATATTAATTGCAAGAGTGAGCAAACAAATTCTCACTGATATAGAAGGTAGTAATGATAGCAACATGAGAATGAACAACGATTGTTGAACAACAATGAGCTTGTTCTACGAATCAAAAATAAAAAAACAAATTCGTACTTTAATTGTCTGAGGGTCTTAAGACCACGAACTATGTCTCCGGTATTTAGGTATTATTACCTTAACCTTAAGAGTCATTAGACTATACAGACTCTTCTTAACGTACTTAGGGGGATCAGCCATTTGTACCATGTATTGTGCACAAACATCTAAACGTTACACGTACAAAATCCCTTATGTTAGGGTTGTTCATCTCAATTTGAATTTAGAATTTCAGCACTAAAAATAGTTTAGTTTTGAACTAGCTTATCAGTGTTTCTAGAATTTTAGAACACTATTCGATTATAGATTAATTCAATCACTAAAGGTTTTCTTACTACTTGAAGGTTTAGTACAACAATAAATCTTTGAACAAGGTTATCAAAGTCAAAGATTGAATAACAACAATATATAATTGAGTAAACATGATATATGTGCAAAGTGCTATATTCAGAAGAATTAGAACAATCTCCTTTGAATCAATGTATTAGAACAACATATGCTTTGAATAATAATAAGGAAAGTAAAACTCGCTCGATGTAACGAATTAGGTTACAAGAGCTTGTACAAACATATTCAAGATAGATTAAGCTTGCTCAATTTTAAGAACTTGTACAATAATAATATAGGAATGGAAACTTGCATTCAATATGAAAAGAATGAAGTTAGAAAGCTTACTCAATTGTAAGGAGATAAGGTTTAGAAACTTGCCTTGCACGTAAGCTACACAAGTATAATAATGTTTGCCAATTACCCTATACATATCATTGAAATCGCAATAATAATTAGTTGTATTAATATTAGCTTTATGGGTTTAACCCACCATTTAAATCATAACTTTATCCTAATGTCTAATCATGTTGGTTAACACCCTTAACGAATCTGAAATCTCACTACAAAATACATAAACCTTATCCTTTATTTTTTTTTAATTTTTGAAAACATCACATTTGGTTCATCACATAACTTATCAACTCATAATCTATAGTTTCAACATTGTGATTACAACATTTTGTTATATCTTATAACACATTTTAGGTTCCTCTACAATCATCAAATAAGTTAGGTTAACAATTTTCAAGCTATGATGTTAATAGCTCAAAGACTGGTCTCGATCGACCACCGCTTTGCGCGACCGCCAGCTTTTACATCAAGTTATAATATGGCACGTACATGCAAAGATCGCATCTGGCAGCGCTTAAGATTTAGCGCTACCACATGACATCAACGCATTCGTGCAACGCGCGCCGCGTGATGCATCGATTGCGATTTTGAGTAACACGAACTTAGACTCTATTATAGACCAAACAATCCCAATTCCACAGAAAATCACCCAACTTCAATATCTAAAACTTTGTAATATTATAGTTACACATGCTAAACACCATTCCATATACAAAACCTTACATAAACATCATTTTGAGAAATCAAAACCATAGTTTTTCCAAAAATTTTCCATTTTTACACTTTTAACGAATTCGATCCCCACGAATTCGTTTCTTAATTAATTAACATGATTTAAACTACGTTGTTTTTGTTTCTAATCATATTAACATAATCCAACAACAAATTTCATATTACATCACATGTTGGACAAAAAATTTTACACTTTCTAAGCCATACTATATGAACATAACACTGTGGTTTTTCCTTTTTCTTCCTACACCCAATTTACACGAATTTGATAACAAATAACAAGTATTCATGATGATTAATGAGTTTTTGCAAAACTATATGAACATATATATATATGATATGAATATATATATATATATATATATATATATATATATATATATATATATATATATATATATATATATACATATACTACCAAAACTAAAAATAAAAATAGGGATAGTTTATACCTTGATTAGCAAAACAATTAGCAACCCTTTTAGCAACACCAATTGAAATTCACAGAGAACTCTCTTTCACTATTTTTTCTTCTTGTTTCCACGCTTATCTCTCTAAACCCTCAGCTATCTTGGCTTTAGAGGAAAAAATAAGACACGTTGAAATATACTAACTCCCACTTCCCCACTAACGTCAGGTAAAAATATAAAATGTTTGCGTATGTTGAATAGGCCAAAGGCCACAAGGCCTTGTTTGGCTAACCAAAAACTTCCCCAAACTAGATTATTATTATATTATTTATATTATATAGTTTTCATGTCACACCATTAATTTAGTTAATTTAAATAACTTATAATAATAATAATAAAATTCTTATTATCATTATACTTATAATTAATAAATAATTATATATCTAATTTAATTAATAAATTAGAAACATCACTTTATTTATTTATTTCCTTTAAATTAAACAATTCATTTAATTTAATTATTTCCTTAAATTAAATCCTTCAAATAAAATTATCATTACTCAATTTAATTTACACTAATTAATTTAATTACTAAATTAATTCACCACAATTCATCAATTATTTATTTTCCTCAATAAATAAATTATTTAAAATATTTATTTAATTCAATAAATATTTAAATTAAATTATAAATTTCTCGATTGTCACATCCTTTCCTCCTTAAAAGGATTCTGTCCCCAGAATCATAACTCGAAAAAATTATTCTTTACATTCTTCCATCCTTAACAAGATTCTGTCCCCAGAATTGCTATACAAAATCAAGTAAACAACTGAGGATAATTCTTCATCATAACGCTTTCAAGTTCCCACGTAGCTTCCTCATCATTATGGTTCCTCAAGATTACCTTAACAGAAGGTATCACCTTATTCCTTAGTACTTGATCTTTTCTGTTAACAATTTGAACAAGAACTTCTTCATATGACAAATCTTTCTCAAACTGTAAGGGCTCATATTCTATTACATGTTTATAATCAGGCTTATATGGTCTCAAAATTGAGACATGAAAAATATTATGAATATGCTCCAACTCCGGAGGCAAAGCTACCTCGTATGCCACTTCACCAACTCATCGAAGCACTTCAAAAGGTCCTATAAATCTAGGGCTTACTTTCCCCTTCTTGCCAAACCGAATTTTCCCCTTCCAGGGAGACACTTTCAAGAAAACATAACTACCGACATCGAATTCCCGATTTTGTCGATGTTGATCGGCATATTTCTTCTGTCTATCTTGTGTTGCGATCAGTCTAGCTCGAATAACCTTGATGATCTTGACAGTCTGTTGTACCAATTCTGGACCCAATAGCTGACGTTCGCCTACCTCATCCTAGCATAACGGAGTTCTGCATTTTCTGCCGTATAACGCTTCGTAAGGCGGCATGCCAATACTTGCGTGATAACTATTATTATATGCAAATTCTACCAACGGCAAATGATCATCCCAATTTCCCTTGAAATCCATGATACATGCTCTGAGCATATCTTTTAGTGTTTGGATGGTTCTCTCGCTTTGTCCGTCGGTCTGAGGATGGTACGATGTGCTCATTCTCAGCTGTTTTCCCAAACACTCTTGCAATCGTTTCCAGAAATTAGATGTGAAACGTGGATCTCTGTCTGATACAATGGACACAGGTACTCCGTGTCTTGACACAATTTCCTTCCAATACAGCTTTGTTAACCGATCTAGGGTAAATCTAATCTTGATTGGTAAAAAGTGTGCTGACTTCATCAAACGATCGACACCAACCAAATGGCATCATAACCTTGTTGGGTCGTTAGAAGACCTACCACAAAATCCATTGTGATATGCTCTCATTTCCATTCTGGTATCTCCAACGGTTGTAATAATTCGCTTGGCCTTCGATGTTCATATTTGACTTTCTGACACGTTAAACATTTTTCCACGCATTCAGCCACATCCCTCTTCATATTCGACCACCAAAAATGATGTCTAAGATCCTGGCACATCTCTGTACTCCCAGGGTGGATCGAATACCTTGAGTTGTGACCTTCTTTCAGGATTTCTTCTTTAACTTCTGGTACTGATGGAACCCAAATTCTCCCTTCGAACCGAAGTAACCCTTCTGAATCGATTTTGAATTTATTTTCCTCACCTACACATACTCTTTATTTCATCTTTTCACAGTCTTCATCCTGAAGTTGTGCATTTTTCACCTTATCTACTAACGTTGAACCGTTTCCTATCTAGAACAATTTTTCGTCGGTTTCTATCGGATATCTGATTTCCAACTCCATCTTAGCCATTTCTGACACTAACTTCTCCTGAGCAGTCAACAACATCAACTTCTCTCGTCCCTTTCTACTTAAGGCATCAGCGACAACATTCGCCTTTCCGGGATAATAGAAAATTTCTCAATCATAATCTTTGATTAGCTCCAACCATCTTCTTTGTCTCATATTCAAATCTTTTTGTGTAAAGATATACTTTAGACTTTTATGGTCAGTATATATTTCACACCTCTCTCCATAGAGATAATGTCTCCAAATTTTTAGGGCGAACACCACCGCCGCCAACTCCAAGTCATGAGTTGGATACCCTTTCTCATAATCTTTCAACTGACGTGATGCATACGCAATAACTCTGTCATTTTGCATATGCACACAGCCTAGTCCTTTATGCGATGCGTCACTATACACCACAAAATTTCCTGTATCATCAGGCAATGACAACACAGGTGCTGAACTCAACCTCTTCTTCAATTCTCGAAAACTTTCCTCGTACTTCTCTGTCCAAACAAACTTAACCGCTTTCTTGTTAAGTTCGTCAATGGAGTCACGATCTTGGAAAAGTCTTGAATAAAACGCCTGTAGTAACCTGCTAATCCTAAGAAACTCCTCACTTCTGACGGTGTCTTCGGCTGATCCCAATTTATTACAACTTTAACTTTTGATGGATCTATCGAAATTTTGTCCTTATCAATAACGTGTCCGAGAAACTGTACACGTTCCAACCAAAATTCACATTTTGAGAACTTAGCGTACAACTTCTCTTTTCTCAATGTCTCCAACGTCAATCTCAAGTGTTCCACATGTTCCTCCTTAGTTTTGGAATATACCAATATGTCATCAATAAACACTACCACAAATTTGTCTAAGAATGGTTTAAACACCCTGTTCATCAAGTCCATGAACGCTGCAGGTGCATTGGTTAAACCAAAAGACATAACCAAAAACTCGTAATGACCATATCGAGTTCTGAATGCTGTTTTTTTGTACATCCTCCGGCCTCACCTTCAACTGATGATAACCACTCCTCAAATCTATCTTAGAGAAATACCTCGCTCCATTCAACTGATCGAACAGGTCATCGATTCTAGGTAATGGATACTTATTTTTAATCGTGACCTTATTCAATTCCATTAATCAATACAGTTGCAGATCGATCCGTCTTTTTCTTCGACCGAACAACACAGGTGCTCCTATGGTGACACACTCATTTGAATATACTTCTTGTCAAGCAATTCTTGCAATTGCACCATCAACTCTTTCATTTCTACCGGGGCCATTCTGTATGGTGCTTTAGATATTAGAGCTGTTCTTAGTAGTAAGTCAATCAGGAACTCGATTTGTCGATCCGGCAGAAGACCCAGCAAATCGTCTGGAAATTCGTCGGCAAAATCTCTTATAATCGATATCTCTTCTAGCTTCGCACTCTTCTTCTATGTATCGACTATGTAGGCTAAGTATCCTACATATCCTTGTCTCAACAACATCTTAGCTTGCATCACCGTCAGACAACTTGCTTGTCGAGGTGACTTGCTACCAAAGAACAAAACCTTTGACGAAGTCATAAGGTTAACACACTTCCTTTGGCAATCAATTACTGCTCCGTAATTGAATAACCAATCCTTTCCCAGTATAACATCAAACTCACCAAGTCTAATTGGTATCAAGTCTACCATCATCTCTTGACCCTTTATGACCACTCTACAATTCTTATATATAAATCTAACAGGAATCACTTCCCTATTCGCAATCTCTATACTTAAGGGAAATTCTAATTCTTCCTGAGGCAAATCTAAATTTTGAGCAAATTCATCGGATATAAATGAACAAGAAGCACCCGAATCAAATAGTACATAAGCATTAATACCATTAATCGGAATGATACGACACCACATCCTTGGGGATCAGATAAAGATCCCCGCATGCGGTCATATTGAAAGTCCTCATGATGAGTCGACTTGGATCAGATTGGTCCAATAATAGTCAATGCACCACCACCGTTGTTGTTTCCTTTTCCACCACTTGCACTTCCTCACCGACTTCTTAGGGCAATCACGAGCCATGTGATCTTTTGAACCGCAGTAAAACATGCTCATTTCTTTGAATAAAACAGTTTGCATTGCAATGTGTCCCTCGACCACAGCTTGAAACACACTCGTTTTCCCTTCAAACATACCCCAAAGATGGGTTCTTCCCCGCTACACACACAAGCTTCAAACTTTTTCTTCTGCTGATTTCCCTGTTGTCCTCCTACAGTCAAATTCTCGCTCCACTTCCTCTTCTGATTGTTACTTCCAACCTTACTTCCACCAGCCTTATTTTCATTCTCATTCTTCTTCTTCTTCTTCTGTTGTTGTACTTGGTCAAAGCATCGCTTCCACCTTCCGCGATAATTGCCTTTTCCAGTACAACCGCAAATGTATTCAGCTGGAACATTGAAACCTTACTATACAGCCAGGGTTTCAATCCTTGTTTGAACCTTCTCGCTTTACGCTCATCGGTATTGACTTGATAAGTTGCAAACCTTTCCAACTCATTAAACTTCGTAGCATATTCTGGCACCGTCATTGTTCCTTGCTTCAGCTCCAGAAATTGTACTTCCAACTGATTTTGAGAACTCGCTGGAAAGTACATTTCGAAAAACATCTCCTTAAATCTATCCCATGCTATCACTCCTTGTCCCCCATGAACCTTATTTGCTTGCCACCAATAGCTAGCTTCAGAATTCAGCATGAACGTTACGAACGCAGTCTTCTAATCTTCGTTAACTCTAGCAGCGTCGAACACCTTCTCCATTTCCATGATCCAGGTTTGGGCTTCCACTGAATTCATAGACCCTTGAAATTCTGGCGGTCCAACCGCTTTGAATTCCTTAAAGGTCGTGACTTGAGCTTGCGGTTGATTTGCTAGTGCACCCGTCAACAGAGTTACCAACTACTGAACCGGATTAGCGTTGGCCTCGTTATTATTATTATTCGTGGACCCCTCAGGAGGTGCTTGCTGATGTGATTGTCTTCTTCTAGGAGGCATTTTCTATTAACTTATATGCTTATTAGTTCCTTGCTCAACTTCTTGGGTATTTAGATTTTAACTTAAGCATTCTAAGATTAAAGCTATAACACATAACATTTCAAATAAACTTTGATATTTTATTCATTCATAACGTTTAAAAACATGATAAAGATAGCATAATCGCTATAACATCCACTTACCTGAACTAGACAAGTTTTAGGATTACATACTCATACTATCCCTTTATTTATCTCAAAATAAGGGATTCACATTTTATTTATCCACATAATTAACCACATATCATTATCACTTTTATTCTATCTAGACATATTAAGACATCGTAGGGCTTCTCGACGTTCTTCCTTCATGATACGATACGCTGTTCTACGATCCATCACGAAGCACGGTGAGTCTTCAAACTGAGGTGGGTAATAAAAGACTCGATCCTGGGCCCTATCAATCGCAGAATTAAAAGCGTAATCTGTGACGCCCCCAAAACAGGTATACATCACCCATCTTGAGTCGCCAAATACATGGTACAAAATTCAAATACAACTTAATTATACAATAGTTGTGTGAAATACAACAAAACATAGCTGAGAGTTTAAACAGGAATATTGCCTTCTAGACAATATCCACTCTCAAATAGAGTCCTCATTATATTTATTGTCACACTATTTTATAGAATAGTGAGGACTACTATAACACCATCTCGGGACTATCACCCGCTCCCCGACTAGTCCAGGCCACGTTCTCATTTCTCAAGAGAACAATGAAAGCAAAAGGGTGAGCTCAACTAGCCCAAGAAGAAATATTATGACTAAGATAATGCGGGATAAATTATCATTAGCCTTCAACAATGTTAAACTGATAAAATACAATAGACATCAAGTTTAACTGCAGCGGAATAAGTAATCCATTAGAAGAGTCAAGTAGAGCATGATATCTACTATCTTCTATGATTTAAAATATTTTCATCAATTTTATCGCTGAGACTTAGCTTAAAAAATAAACCACATCATCGAATCATCCATGCACTACAGGCCAAGGATATTCATTAAATCATCAATGGTCATGACTATATCGAATAATCCCTGGTCATAATCATACCAAAAACTGTCCATCAATCCACTACAGGCCACTGAGGACTTTTACCACATCATTTATAACATTACAGGTCATGATTTTACCGAATGATCCCTGGTCATAATCATACCAAGTCCATCTATGCATGTAAGCCAAAGATGACTTTCATCACAATATAAGCACGAGGATGATGACAATGACATAATAGTTCAATAAAACAAGTTCAAGAAAAATTTTAAAGATTTATAAGTTAATTTATCCTGAAATCAATTGCGTCCAAATTGTCAACATGATACTGCTTTGTGGAGTAAAATTCAAGAATGCTCAGAAGAATATTTCCATGAAAAGATACTGGATGAAGCACAAATATCCAGGATATTCTACTAATTTCTAGGAGTATAGAAGTCAAAACTTTAACCAATGTTGAGTATAATAGAATATATGAAAGCGCAAATGGATTTTCGCCACCATGCAGTAATCCACGCAGATGCGAGATCATTTCCACAATTTAATAAGGAATGAATACGAAGGATCATTCACCATGCATGCGATAATCCACATAGGTAAGTTATTCCAATGTAATAATAAAGAATGGAATAATGTAAGAATTCACCAGCATGCAATAGATCGCACAAACAAGAGTTATTCCCAACAAAATAATAAAAAATAGAACCCAGTCATGCGTAATCGCGCATGCATGTGATATTGCAAATGAATAATAAAGAATGGAACCTGTGTCACGCGTAATCCGCATGATAGGATGTTCAGCGTAATAATAAAGAATGGAGCCAGGTCATGCGTAATCCGCACAGACAGGATGTTCTAACATAATAATAAAGAATGGAACCAGGTCATGCATAATCCGCACAGACAGGATGTTCCAACAGAATAATAAAGAATGGAATAACAACAGAATTCACCAAGCATGCGATAGACCGCACAGACAGGTTATTCCAACAGAATAATAAAGAATGGAATAACAGAAAAAGTTCACCATGTATGTGGTACTTCGCATAGACAGGTTATTCCAACATAATAATAAAGAATGGAATAGCAACCCTTACGAGTATTGAAAGAAAATAACTCTCTTCATGAATACGAAAGAATAATACCCCTTACCTTAGAAGAAACTGGATATTGGAATAGTGAGGTAGCAGACTTCTCTTTTTCTTTCTCTCTATAATTTCTCTCTATAATAATTGCTCTAAAGCTTTAGTGAATTGGTGAGAAATGAAGGAACAATGAGCTTCTATTTATAGGAAAAATATAGTTTCAATAATTGCACGTTTTAGGGCTCAAAATATTACAATACAATACCTCCAACTTTTCTTTCATTTTTAATTTAGTTCTGCAAGTATTATCAAACTTGCACCACCTCCCCTAATAGTAAATAATGTGAATTAATAGTTCATTAATGTGACTCAATAGTATAATCATGTGAAAAAACTAAATACAGTATAGTACCTTCAACTATACCTCCATTTTTAATTTAGTCATGCAAGTATTATCAATCTTGCACCAACTCCCCTAATAGTACATGAATGTGTATCAATAGTACACACATGTGAACAAATAGTTATATGCCTGTTAATTAATAGCAATTAATTATTCATTTATCCTATTAATTACCCGATAACTTCCAGACATCAATTATTATCGAAATAAATGCCGATTTCCACTAACACTAATAATTCCCACATAATGGAACTATCAACTTCATCTTTAATCAACACGAACTTATTTATCATTAATATTATAATTCACAATATTTAACAACCAGGTCCTTCCCAGGAAAGAGGGGGCTTTCTAATAAGGATTTCTCCCTATTGGCACACAATTAGGTGACCAAACCTCTCCTTGACATAACTTCTAGACATTGTCAATATTGCAAATAATAATATGAATAACTATGTCGTTTCAATTATTAATTTAATAATATATAAAACATTATGCAGATGATACTGTGACAATAACTGAATTAATAATATGAGAGATATGATGCATCAATACCAATATTTGCTTGATAACTGTTGTTGTAGGAAAACTCCACTAATGGTAAGAACTTGTCCCAATTTCCTTTAAAGTTAAGGACACAGAGTCTTAATAAATCTCCAAGAGTTTGAATAGTCCTTTCCGACTGCCCGTCCATTTGAAGATGATATGCCGAACTAAATCGTAAATCCGTGCCCATAGCTTTTTGCAAACTAACCCAAAATCTTGAAGTGAATCTTGGGTCTCAATCAGAAACTATGGATACTGGCATACCATGCAACCTTACAATCTCGTTTATATACATACTAGCAAGACGTTCAAGTGTATAAGTTTTTTGTATCAGTAAGAAATGAGCAGACTTGGTCAATCTATCAACAATGACCCAAATCGCATCTATGCCTTGAGAAACCTTAGGAAGACCAGTAACGAAATCCATGGTAATGTGCTCCCACTTCCATTCTGGAATTTCAAGTGGTTGCAATGGACCTTTTGGCACTTGATGATCCGTCTTGACTCGTTGACAAGTTAGACACCTTGAGATAAACCCCGCTATCTCTTTCTTCATATTGCTCCACCAAAATGTATGTCGAAGATCACGATACATTTTGGTACTCCCAGGATGGATTGCAAATGGTGTGTTGTGCGCCTCCATCATGATTTTATACTTCAAGTCAGAATTGTTAGGAACACAAAGTCTGGAGTTGACTCAAAGTATTCCTTCTTCATCGATTCTTGCTTCTAGAATAGCACCTTCTTGCACTTTCTTCTTCATACGCATCAGCTCCAGGTCTGTAGTTTGAGCAGCTTTAACTTTATCGATTAAAGTCGGTTCTACTCGTATATTCACCATCATTATATGGGTCCCTGGAGTCTTTAACTCTATCTCCATCCTTTGTAAGTCATACAAATGGGCTTTCGTTGACAATATCGCGACTGCACTGCCGCATATGATCTTCTACTCAATGCGTCAGCTACTACGTTCACTTTTCCAGGATGGTATTGAATGGTATGATCATAATCTTTTAACAGCTCAAGCCAACGTCGTTACGGCATGTTGAGTTCCTTTTGAGTGAAGAAATATTTGAGGCTTTTATGATCCATATAGATCTCCACCTTCTCTCCATACAGGTAATGCCTCCAAATCTTAAGCGTTAAAAATCGATAAACTACCAACTCTAGATCATGAGTAGGATAATTTCTCTCATATTCTTTGAGTTGTCGTGAGGCATAAGGCTATGACTTTCCCATGTTGCATGAGAACACATCCTAACCCTTTGCCTCAAGCATCATTGTAGATGATAAATCCTCCCGAGCGATTGTATTGTCGTAACAGTCTTTGAAATGAGTCTTCTCTTGAGTTCTTGAAAACTCTTCTCACATTCCTCGCTCCAACCGAACTTTATATCTTTTGAGTCACCAGATTAATGGAGTAGCGATTCGAGAAAACCTTCTACTTAATCTCCGATAATAACCAACTAAGTCGAGAAAGCTACGACTTTGGTCATCGACTTAGGTTGCTCCCACTTTGAATTGCTTCAATCTTTGCCGGGTCAACAGATATTCCATGATTTGATATCACGTGCCCAAGGAATACAACTTCCTCAAGCCAGAACTCGCATTTCTTCAACTTAGCATATAGCTTATTTTCATGAAGCTTTTGAAGTATCAGCCTCAAGTGTTGCTCATGGTCTTCACAGGTTTTGGAGTATATAAGGATGTCATCAATAAAGACGACCACAAAGTGATCCAAATATTCCTTGAATACTCGGTTCATCATGTCCATGAAGGTAACAGGAGCATTAGTCAATCCAAAAGACATGACTAGGAATTCATAATGCCCGTACCGAGTTCTGAAAGAAGTCTTTGGAATGTCATCAGTTTTAATCTTCAACTGATGATATCCGGAATGAAGATCAATCTTTGAATAGAATTTGGCGCCTTGCAACTGGTCAAACAGATCATCAATACGAGGTAGCGGGTACCTATTTTTTATGGTGACATGATTCAACTCCCGATAATCAATACAAAGTCGCATACTTCCATCTTTCTACTTCACTTAATAGTAACAGAGCACCCCAAGGAGACGATTTAGGACGAATGAAACCGATGTCTAACAATTCTCAGTAGTCGGGTTTTAACTCCTCAAGTTCAATAGAGCCATTCGATATGGGGCTTTGGAAATGGGTTTTGTAATCAATTCAAGGTCCATACAAAATTCAATTTCACGCCTAGGGTAGGCCGAAGTTCTTCAGGAATACATTAGGAAATTTATTAACAATAGAAATATCATTCAAATCTGACGTATTTTTATTTAAATCCGTGACATGGGCTAAGAAAGCTTGACATCCGTTTTTCAATAAACGAATAGCTTTATGGCTTGATATGACAGTGATTGATTTTAGTAGTTTGATTGCTTGAATTCGCATAATAGGTTGGTTAGGAATATGAAAGCTAACAACCTTACGAAAACAATCAATTTTAGCATGATGAGTAGTTAACCAATCAATCCCTAAAATTACATCAAATGCAAATATTTTCAAAGAAATAAGATCGACAGGTAACGTGCGGTTACCGATTTGAATCAAATAAGACTTATAAATCGTGAATGTAATGAAGGTTTCTCCCAACGGAGTTTCAACAGATAAGTCAAAGTCTAATTTCTCCGAAGTCAAATTTAAACGTTGAGTGCAAGTAGGAGAAATAAAGGAATGGGTAGAACCGGTATCAAATAAAGCATAAACTTCGCTAGAGTTTATGATTATCTTATCCGTGATCACCTCGTTCGGATTCCTCGCTTTTTTGGGAGGTTACAACAAACGCTCTCCCTTGAACTACCGGTTTTGTCTTGTCTGGAACACCCTTTGATGCCTCCATCCCAGCTGGACTTGACTTTGGTGCACGACAAAATCGGGCTAGGTGACCTTCTTTTCCACAATTATAATATACTTTGGACTGCATCGCGCAGTTTGGACTTATGTGTCCTTCCCCTCCACATTTGTAACATACGACCGGTGGTCGTTCTCCTTCCTTAACAACAATGTGTTGGTCTTTGACGCCTTTCTATCATTATTGAATCTCCTCTTCTTAAAATGTCCACTCTTATTGTCATGGCCATGATTACCACCGAAGTGATTACCATTTCTAACATGTTGATTCCCTCCACGTTTGTTGCCACCGCTTTAATGACTGTTACCACTGGTATTATAGATTTGTTGGCTGCTCTCTCTTGGTTGGGTTGACTGATTATCGTGCTCTAATAACTGAGCCCTATTCACAACATCTGAATACAAACACAGTTTATGAGAGATAAGGTATTGACTTATCTCGAAGTTTCAAACCTCTTAGAAACATCCGCGGCCATTCTCTCCTCATTATCAACCAAGTGGGACGCAAACCAAGACAACTCGACAAACTTAGCTCTTAATCGCGTACACGGCCATATTGTTTTGCTCAAGCTTGATGAACTCTACCTCCTTCTTGTGACTTAATACTTTCAAGAAAGTACTTGTCGTTGAACATTTCTCGAACTTCTCCCAAGACATCTTCAAGGTAGTAGCAGTTGAGTACGCTTTTATGATTTCCACCAAAGAATCGCCCGCCATAACATGAAGGTGGCAAAGGAACCTTTTGCTCCTGAGCATCCCAAGACATCAAATATCTTGTTGATCTGCTTTATCCATGTCTCCGCCTTAAGTGATTTTGGCTCTCCAAAAAACTCCGGTGGTTCCAGCTCCTTGAAGTGCTTAGCGGTGACCGTCCGAGAGTTGTCAGTGTTTCCACCTGCATTTTGGACAGGAGCCGCCTTTGCCTGATGTTGCATGAATTGCATAAAACCTCTGAACATCCCATCGTTCATCATTTGATCGTTGTTGTTTGTTTACCTGAGGATTATTGTCTTCCTGTTGCACATTATCCTGGGTATTAATCTATGGTGACTCAACGGTCTCATGTACTTCATTGCTTATCTCAACATTTTCGGATGCCATTTTTAAATACTGCCACAAAACAAGGGTTAATTATCATATCACATATTATCCCTATACTCTGACCGACCAATTAAATACCAAATAAACTTAGGTAGGTCATACTAGCAAAGGAATTCTCCGTCTCTCCCCTCCTAGTTCTTGTCTCACATCTCAAACCAAGGATCATATCCCTAAGCTTTGATACTAACCGTGACGCCCCAAAATGTATACATCACCCATCTTGAGTCGCCAAATACATGGTACAAAATTCAAATACAACTTAATTATACAACAGTCGTGTAAAATACGACAAAACATAGCTGAGAGTTTAAACAGGAATATTGCCTTCTAAACAATATCCACTCTCAAATAGAGTCTTTATTAAATTTATTGTCATACTATTTTATAGAATAGTGAGGACTACTATAACACCATTTCGAACCATCACTCCGTTCCCCGACTAGTCCCGACTACGTTCTCATTTCCTGAAGAGAACAATGAGAGCAAAAGGGTGAGCTCAACTAGCCTAGTAAGAAGTATTATGACTAAGATAATGCATGATAAATTATCATTAGCCTTCAACAATGCTAAACTGATAAAATACAATAGACATCAAGTTTAACTGCAGCGGAATAAGTAATCCATTAGAAGAGTCAAGTAGAGCATGATATCTACTATCTTCTATGATTTAAAATGTTTTCATCAATTTTCATAGCTGAGACTCAGCTTAATAAATAAACCACATCATCGAATCATCTCTGCACTACGGGCCAAGGATATTCATTAAATCATCAATGGTCATGACTATACCGAATAATCCCTGGTCATAATCATTCCAAAAACTATCCATTAATGCACTAGAGGCCACTGTGGACTTCTACCACATCATTTATAACATTACAGGTCATGATTATACCGAATGATCCCTGGTCATAATCATACCAAGTCAATCTATGAACGTAAGTCTAAAATGACATTCATCACAATATAAGCATGAGGATGATGACAATGACATAATAATTCAATAAAAAAAGTTCAAGAATAAATTTTAAAGATTTATAAGTTAATTTATCCTGAAATCAATTACGCCCAAATTGTCAACATGATATCGCTTTGTCGAGTAAAATTCAAGAATGCTCGTAAGAATATTTCCATGAAAAGATACTGGATGAAGCACAAATATCCGTGATATTCTACTAATTTCATGGAGTATAGAAGTCAAAACTTTAACCAACCGAGTATAATAGAATATATGAAACGCAAATGGATTTTCGCTTCGCTATATGCTAAGAATCCACGAGATGCATCATTTCCACAATTTAATAAGGAATGAATACAAAGGATCATTTATCATGCATGCGCAGAATCCACACATGTATATATTATTCCAATAAAATAATAAAGAATGGAATAATGTAAGAATTCACTGTGCATGCGGATAGACCGCATGCATAAAAGTTATTCCCAATGTAATAATAAAAAATGGAACCTGTGTCATGCGAATCCCGCATGCATGTGATATTCAAAATGTAATAATAAAGAATGGAACCAGTCATGTGTAAATACGCACGAGATAGGATGTTCCAAATGTAATAATAAAGAATGGAACTGTGTCATGCGTAATCGCATGCATGCATGTGATGTTCCAACATAATAATAAAGAATGGAACTGTGTCAGCGCGTAATCCACATGCATGTGATGTTCGCACGTAATAATAAAGAATGGAATAACAATGTAATTCACTGTGCATGCGATAGACCTCATAGATAAAAGTTATTCCAATGTAATAATAAAGAATAGAATAAATGTAATAATTTTACCATGTATACAAGATTGCAGACATGATTAAAAGTTATTCCAACATAATAATAAAGAATGGAATAACAACCCTCACGAGTATTGAAAGAAAATAACTCTCTTCATGAATAATAAAGAATAATACCCCTTACCTTAAGAAATCGGATATTGGAATAAAGTGAGGTATGAGACTTTCTTCTTCTTTCTCTCTATAATTTCTCTCTATAATAATTGCTCTAAAGCTTTAGTGAATTGGTGAGAAATGAAGGAACAATGAGCTTCTATTTATAGGAAAAATATAGTTTTGATAATTATACGTTTTGGGGCTCGAAATATTATAGAACAATACCTCTAACTTTTCTTTCATTTTTAATTTAGTCCTGCAAGTATTATCAAACTTGCACCACATCCCCTAATAGTAAATCATGTGAATTAATAGTTCATCCATGTGACTCAATAGTATAATCATGTGAAAAAACTAAATACAGTATAGTACCTTCAACTATACCTCCATTTTTAATTTAGTCATACAAGTATTATCAATCTTGCACCAACTACCCTAATAGTACATGAATGTGAATCAATAGTACACACATGTGAACAAATAGTTATATGCATGTGAATTAATGGCAATTAATTACTCATTTATCCGATTAATTACCCAATAACTTCCAAACATCAATTATTATCGAAATAAATGCCAATTTCCCCTAACACTAATAATTTCCACACAATGGAACTATCAACTTCATCTTTAATCAACACGAACTTATTCAACATTAATATTATAATTCACAATATTTAACAACCAGGTCGTTCCCAGGAAAGAGGGGGCTTTCCAATAAGGATTTCTCCTTATTGGCGCGTAATTAGGTGACCAAACCTCTCCTTGACAGAACTTCTAGACATTGTCAATATTGAAAATAATAATATGAATAACTTTGTCGTCTCAATTATTGATTTAATAATATATAAAATATTATGCAGATGATACTATGACATTAACTGAATCAATAATATGAGAGATATGATGCATCAATTACTGTAGCAATAATTGAGTATAACTGAGTGACTTCTCACGTAAGCATCAATAATCAATATCGTGTGCTACTATGCAACCACGCCAGACATCGTATTTCTTTTACTATCGGGTAGTTCAACAGTTTAATGGTAAAACTTCTGCCATTTTTTTATAAAAAGATAATTATGTCATTTTCTAACTACGACAATACTTCTGTTGTGGGGTCCACAAATGATTGTGTCATCGTACGAATATTCCCTGTTAAAATGAATATTCCCCGACCAATCGAATATTATATAACCTGTGATGCCCCCAAAATAGGTATACATCACCCATCTTAAGTCGCCAAATACATGGAAGAGAATACAAATACAAACTTAATTAAACAACTGTCGTGTAATATATGACAAAACATAGCTGAGAGTTTAAATAGGAATATTGCCTTCTAGACAATATCCACTCTCAAATAGAGTCCTTATTATATTTATTGTCACACTATTTTATAGAATAGTGAGGACTACTAATATACCATCTCGGACCATCACTCCGTTCCCCGACTAGTCCCGGCTACGTTCTCATTTCCTGAAGAGAACAACGAAAGCAAAAGGGTGAGCTCAACTGGCCCAGTAAAAAATATTATGACTAAATAATGCAGAATAAATTATCATTAGTCTTCAACAATGTTAAACTGATAAAATACAATAGACATCAAAGTTTAACTGTAGCGGAAAAAGAAATCCATTAAAAGAGTCAAGTAGAGCATGATATCTACTACCTTCTATGATTTAAAATATTTTCATCAATTTTTATCGCTGAGACTCAGCTTAATAAATAAACCACATCATCAAATCATCCTCGCACTACGGGCCAAGGATATTCATTAAATCATCAATGGTCATGACTATACCGAATAATCCTTGGTCATAATCATACCAAAAGCTGGCCCATCAATGCACTATGTGCCATCGAGGACTTTTACCACATCATTTATAACATTACAGTCATGATTATACCTAATTATCTTGGTCATAATCATACCGAGTCCATCTATGCACATAAGCCAAAGATGACCTTCATCACAATATAAGCATGAGGATGATGACAATGACATAATAATTCAATAAAACAAGTTCAAGAATAAATTTTAAAGATTTATAAGTTAATTTATCCTGAAATCAATAACGTCCAAATTGTCAACATGATACTTCTTTGTGGAGTAAAATTCAAGAATGCTCAGAAGAATATTTTCATGAAAAGATATTGGATGAAGCGCAAATATCCAGGATATTCTACTAATTTCATGGAGTATAGAAGCCAAAACTTTAACCAACTAAGTATAATAGAATATATGAAACTGTAAATGGATTTTCGCCCGCCATGCGGTAATCCATGTAGACAGATCATTTTTGCAATTTAATAAGTAATGAATACGAAGTATCATTCACCATGCATGTGGTAATCCACATAGATAGGTTATTCCAACAGAATAATAAAGAATGGAATAATGTAAGAATTCTTCAAGCATGCGATAGAATCACATGCATAAAAGTTATTCCCAATGTAATAATAAAGAATGGAACTAGGTCATGCGTAATCCACACGCATGTGATATTCCAAATGTAATAATAAACAATGAAACCAGTGTCATGCGTAATCAGCATGCATGTGATATTCTAATGTAATAATAAAGAATGGAATAACAATAGAATTCACACGGGCATGAGATAGACCAAGATGCACGGGTTATTCCAATAGAATAATAAAGAATGGAACCAGGTCATGCGTAATCCACACAGACACGATATTTCAATAGAATAATAAAGAATGGAATAACAATAGAATTCACCAGGCATGCGATAGATCGCATGATAAAAGTTATTCCAATGTAATAATAAAGAATGAAATAACAGAAGAATTTCACCATGTATGTGGTACTTCGCATAGATATGTTATTCCAACATAATAATAAAGAATGGAATAAAAACCCTTATGAGTATTGAAAGAAAATAAAGCTCTTCATGAATACGAAAGAATAATACCCCTTACCTCAAAAGAAGACTAGATACTAGAATAGTGAGGTAGCAGACTTCTCTTCTTCTTTCTCTCTAAAATTTCTCTCTATAATAATTGCTCTATAGCTTTAGTGAATTGGTGAAAAATAATGAAGGAATGAGCTTCTATTTATAGAAAAATATAGTTTCGATAATTGCATGTTTTGGGGCTCGAAATATTACAGTATAATACCTTCCTCTTTTTCTTCACTTTTAATTTAGTACTGCAAGTATTATCAAACTTGCACCATCTCCCCTAATAGTAAATCATGTGAATCAATAGTTCTAGACATCTGAAAATATGAATTACGGTATAGTACCTCCATCTATACCTCCATTTTTAACTTAGTCATGCAAGTATTATCAATCTTGCACCAACTCCCTTAATAGTACAAAAATGTGAATCAATAGTATACACATGTGAACAAATAGTTATAATCATGTGAATTAATAGCAATTAATTGCTCATTTATCCTAAGTTAATTATCCGATCGGGTCGGTATAACTTTCAGACATCAATTAATATCGAAATAAATGTTAATTTCCACTAACACTAATAATTCCAACACAATGGAACTATCAATTTTATCTTTAATCAACACGAACTTATTCATCATTAATATTATAATTCACAATATTTAACAACCAGGTCATTCCTAGGGAAGAGGGGGTTTTTCGATAAGGATTTCTCCTTATTGGCTCGTAATTAGATGACCAAACCTCTCCTTGACAGAACTTCTAGACATTGTCAATATTGAAAATAATAATATGAATAACTTTGTCGTCTCAATTATTGATTTAATAATATAACATATTCTACAGATGATACTGTGACAATAATTGAATCAATAATATAAGAGATATGATGTAGCAATTACTGTAGCAATAATTGAGTATAACAGAATGACTTCTCATGTAAGCATCAATAACCAATACTGTGTGCTACTATGCAACCACGCGTATTACTGTACTTTTACTACCGGGTAGTTCAACAGTTTTAACGGTAACACTTTCGCCTTTATTTTTAATAAAAGATAATTCTGTAGTTTTCTTACTACGACAATATTTCCGTTGTGGGGTCCACCAATGATAGTGTCGTGGTACGAATATTCCCTGACCAATCGAATATTATATAACCACTTGCTTACTTTGTAAAATTTGTAAATATTACCCACAACTATAACATTATATCAAATCCACACCATAATATTCAAAAAAAATATTTCGAGAAATTTAAATCTTTATTCATAAAATCTGGGGTCTCACAATCTCCCCTCCTTATGAAATTTTTCCCTTGAAATTTACGTACGTACCTGGTATGCCGAAAAGATGAGGATACCTTGACTTCATTTCAGATTCTAACTCTTGAGGTATAACCTTTGAGTGTTGAATATGATCCTTCTTATCCAAGATTTTAACACGTATCTCCTCATACATTAAATCTTCTGTTATCTAGTCTAGTTCTAATTTAATAATGTGGTTTGGGTCATCCACATATTTATGTAAAATCGATACGTGAAAAACATTATGAACACGCGACATACTTGGCGGTAAAACGAGTCTATAGGCCATAGTTCCTACTCGATCAAGGATTTCAAATAGGCCAATAAAATCGAGGGTTGAGATTTCCTCTCTTCATCGATTCTTGCTTTTAGAATAACGTCCTCTTGAACCTTCTTCTTCACATTCATCAGCTCTAGGTCTGTAGCTTGAACGACTTTTAACTTTATCGATTAAAGTCAATTCTAATCGTATATTTGATATCACCACGTGGGTCCCTAGAGTCTTTAACTCTATCTTCATCATTTGTAAGTTATACGAAATGGGTTTTTAGGTTAACAACGTCACACTCGTAATCGCATACGATCTTCTACTCAACACGTCAGCTACCACGTTAGCTCTTCCACGATGATATTGAATGGTATGGTCGTAATCTTCAACAACTCGAGCCAACGTCTTTGGCGCATAATACGTTCGTTCTAGGTGAAGAAATATTTAAGGATTTTAGAAATGGGTTTTGTATTGAGGTCAATACAAAATTCAATTCCACGCTCTAGGGGTAGGCTAAGAAGTCTTCAAGAATACGTCAAAAAATTTATTAACGATAGAAAAAAAATGTGACTCTCATCCCAAGACTTGGATATCACGTCACATTGATACCTATCAACTTGCCATCGTTATTCACGGCTTCCCCTACAGAAAGTCTGACTTCGGTGCATTCCACACACGAAAGTCACCAGCGAAAGGCTCAGGGCTCTTTCCCTATAGCTTAATATAACAGTGATTGACTTTAGGGTTTGGTTGCTTGAATTCACATATCAGGTTGGTTAGGAATATGAAAGCTAACAACCTTACGAAAATAATCAATTTTGGCATGATGAGTAGTTAACCAATCTTTTCCTAAAATCACATCAAGGGCAAATATTTTCAAAGAGATAAGATCGACAGGTAACGTGAAAGTGTCGATTTGAATCAACAAGATTTATAAACAGTGGAGGTAACGATGATTTCTACTAACGAAGTTTCAACCAATAAGTCAAAGTCTAACTTCTCTGGGGTCAAATTTAAACGTTGAGCGCAAGCAAGAGAGATAAAAGAATGGGTAGAACCGGTATCTAATAAGGCATAAACTTCGCAAGAATTTATAATTAACTAACCCATGCTAACTTCGTTCGGGTTACTCGCTTTTTGAGAAGTCATGAAAAATACTCTTCCTGAAACCACCGACTTTGTTTTGTCCAGATCGCCTTTGGTGCCACCGCCTCTCAAATTTAGACTTGACTTTTGGTGCACGACAAAATCGGGCTAGGTGACCTTCTTTTTCACAATTGTAACATGCTTTGATCGCATCACGCAGTTTGGACTGATATGTCCCTCCCCTCCGCATTTGAAGCATACAATTGGTGGTCGTTCTCCTTCCTTGAAAACGGGTGTTGGTGTTGTTGTCTTTCCATCGTTGTTGAACCTTCTCTTCTTGAAATTTCCACTCCTATTATCTTGGCCATGATTACCATCGAAGTGGTTACCATTCTTGGCATGATAATTTCCACGATGGTTATCATTGTTCCAATGACCGCTGCCACCAAGATGATTATTATTGTGTTGTTGGTCGTCGCCTTTTTTGGTTGTATCGACTCATTATTTGCGCCCAATAATCGAGCCCCTATTCACAACATCCGAATATAAACAAAGTTTGTGAGAAATGAGGTATTGACGTACATCGGGTTTCAAACCTCTTAGAAACATTCGTCATTCGCTCCTCATTATCAACCAAGTGGGATTTGAAACCGAGACAACTCGGCAAACTTAGCTTCAGATCGCGCCACACGGCCATATTTTTTTGCTCAAGCTTGATGAACTCTACCTCCTTCTTGTGACAAATACTTTCTGTGAAAGTACTTGTCGTTGAACAGCTCTTGGAACTTCTCCCAAGACATTTTGAGTGCGGCAGGTTGAGTACGCTTTACAGATTCCCACTAGTAATCCGCCTCCTTTCCGCAACATGAAGGTGGCAAAGGGAACCTTTTGCTCCTCGGAGCATCCCAAGACATCAAATATCTTGTTGATCTGCTTTATCCACGTCTCCGCCTTAAGTGGTTTTGGCTCTCCAAAAAAATTTGGTGGTCCTAGCTCCTTGAACTGCTTAGCGGTGACCGTCCGAGAGTTGTCAGTGTTTCTACCTGCATTTTGGATAGGAGCCGCTCTCGCCTGATGTTCATGAATTGCATAAAGCCTCTAAAAAGCCCATCGTTCACCATTTCATCGGTGTTATTATTTACATGAGGATTATTGTCTTCCTGATGCACATTACCCTGGGTATTGATCGTTGGTGACTCAACGGTCTCATGCGCTTCATTGCTTATCTCAACATTTTTGGATGCCATTTTCAAACGCTGTCACAAAACAAGGGCTAATTAACATATCATATATTTTCCCTATACTCTAATCGACCAATTAAATATCAAATAAACTTAGGTAGGTCATACTAGCGAAGGAATTCCCCGTCTCTCCCCTCCTAGTTCTTGTCTCACATCTCAGCCAAGGATCATATCCCTAAGCTTTGATACCAACTGTGACGCCCCCAAAAAAGGTATACATCACCCATCTTGAGTCGCCAAATACATGATACAGAATACAAATATAAACTTAATTATACAACCGTCGTGTAATATACGACAAAACATAGCTGAGAGTTTAAACAGGAATATTGCCTTCTAGACAATATCCACTCTCAAATAGAATCCTCATTATATTTATTGTCACACTATTTTATAGAATAGTGAGGACTACTAATACACCATCTCGGACCATCACTCCGTTTCTCCGACTAGTCCCGCTACGTTCTCATTTCCTGAAGAGAACAATGAAAGCAAAAGGGTGAGCTCAACTAGCCCAGTAAGAAATATTATGACTAAGATAATGCAGAATAAATTATCATTAGTCTTTAACAATGTTAAACTGATAAAATACAATAGACATCAAGTTTAACTGCACCGAAAAAAGCAATCCATTAGAAGAGTCAAGTAGAGCATGATATCTACTATCTTCTATGATTTAAAATGTTTTCATCAATTTTTATCGCTGAGACTCAACTAAATAAATAAACCACATCATCAAATCATCCCTGCACTACGGGCCAAGGATATTCTTTAAATCATCAATGGTTATGACTATACCGAATAATCCCTGGTCATAATCATACCAAAAACTGTCCATCAATGCACTACAGGCCACTGAGGACTTTTACCACATCATTTATAACATTACAGGTCATGATTATACCGAATGATCTCTGGTCATAATCATACCAAGTCCATCTATGCACGTATGCCAAAGATGACCTTCATCACAATATAAGCATGAGGATGATGATAATGACATAATAATTCAATAAACAAGTTCAAGAATAAATTTTAAAGATTTATAAGTTAATTTATCCTAAAATCAATAACGTCCAAATTGTCAACATGATACTTCTTTATGGAGTAAAATTCAAGAATGCTCAGAAGAATATTTCCATGAAAAGATACTGGATGAAGCGCAAATATCCAGGATATTCTACTAATTTCATGGAGTATAGAAGCCAAAACTTTAACCAACTGAGTATAATAGAATATATGAAACTACAAATGGATTTTCGCCCACCATGCGGTAATCAACGTAGACAAATCATTTCCACAATTTAATAAGGAATGAATACGAAAGATCATTCACTATGCATGAGGTAATCCACATAGACAGGTTATTCCAACAGAATAATAAAGAATGGAATAACAGAAGAATTCACCGTGCATGCGACGAATCGCGCACGAGATAGGTTATTCTCAATGTAATAATAAAGAATTGAACCAGTCACGCGTAATCCGACATGCATGTGATATTCCAAATGTAATAATAAAGAATGGAATAACAACAGAATTCACCAGGCATGCGATAGACAGGTTATTCAAATAGAATAATAATGAATGGAATCAGGTCATTCGTAATCTGCACATACAGGATAGTCCAACAAAATAATAAAGAATGGAATAACAGCGAGAATTCACGTGCATGCGATAGATCAAGATGCATAAAAGTTATTCCAATGTAATAATAAAGAATTGAATAATGAAGAATTTCACCATGTATGCGGTATCAGATAGACAAAGTTATTCCAACATAATAATAAAGAATGGAATAACAACCCTTATGAGTATTAAAAGAAAATAACTCTCTTCATGAATACGAATGAATAATACCTTACCTCAAAAGAAGTCCGGATACTAGAATAGTGAGGTAAAGGACTTCTCTTCTTCTTCTTCTCTCTACAATAATTGCTCTATAGTTTTAGTGAATTGGTGAAAAATAATGAAGGAATGAGCTTCTATTTATAAAAAAATATAGTTTCGATAATTTTACGTTTTGGGGCTCGAAATATTACAGTATAATACCTTCCTCTTTTTCTTCATTTTTAATTTAGTCCTGCAAGTATTATCTAACTTGCATCATCTCCCCTAATAGTAAATCATGTGAATTAATAGTAAATCATGTGAATCAATAGTTCTAGACATGTGAAAATATGAATTACAGTATAGTACCTCCATCTATACCTCCATTTTTAACTTAGTCATGCAAGTATTATCAATCTTGCCCCAACTCCCCTAATAGTACAAGAATGTGAATCAATAGTACACACATGTGAAAAAATAGTTATAATCATGTGAATTAATAGCAATTAATTGCTCATTTATCCGGTTAATTACCCGACTGGTCAGTATAACTTCCAGACATCAATTAATATTGAAATAAATGTCAATTTCCACTAACACTAATAATTCCAACACAATTGAACTATCAATTTTATCTTTAATCAACACGAACTTATTCATCATTAATATTATAATTCACAATATTTAACAATCAGGTCGTTCCTAGGGAAGAGGGGGCTTTTCGATAAGGATTTCTCCTTATTGGCTCGTAATTAGATGACCAAACCTCTCCTGGACAGAACTTCTAGACATTGTCAATATTGTAAATAATAATATGAATAACTTTGTCGTCTCAATTATTGATTTAATAATATAACATATTCTACAGATGATACTGTGACAATAATTGAATCAATAATATAAGAGATATGATGCAGCAATTACTGTAGCAATAATTGAGTATAACTGAGTGACTTCTCATGTAAGCATCAATAACCAATACTGTGTGCTACTATGCAACCACGCGTATTACTGTAATTTTACTACTGGGTAGTTCAACAGTTTTAATGGTAACACTTTCGCCGTTATTTTTAATAAAAGATAATTCTGTCATTTTCTTACTACGACAATATTTTCGTTATGGGGTCCACCAATAATTGTGTCGTGGTACGAATATTCTCTGTTAAAACGAATATTTCCCGACCAATCGAATATTATATAACCACTTGCTTACTTTGCAAAATTTGTAAATATTACCCACAACTATAACATTATATCAAATCCACACCATAATATTCAAAAAAATATTTCGAGAAATTTAAATCTTTATTCATAAAATCTGGGGTCTCACAAAACCACTTGCTTACTTTGCAAAATTTATAAATATTACCCACAACTATAACATTATATCAAATCCACACCATAATATTCAAAAATATATTTTGAGAGAATTATTCTTTATTCATAACAGTTGGGGTCTTACATAATCCATCTCTTGCATCTTGGCCTTCTTCACTTGGACCTTAGCCTCTGCACGGTCTGCACGTTGAGTAGCCTTCATTCAAGCGTCCTCTGCTCTTATACGCTTAGTTGATTCCTCTTTGAAGTCATCTTTCAATTTCTCCATGTCAGTCTTCATCTTTTCGTTTACTGCTAACAGGTCTTCATGCTGGCCCTTGGTATGAACTAAGTCCCCCTCCGTGTTTCCAAGTTTTGAGTCAAGTTCCTGAATCTCTGCATCCTTCTGCTCCATCGAAGCATGATGCATCTCAACCATCTCCTTCAGCTCCTCAAATTCATCCTGTAACTCTATGTTATGGTCATACAGAGCATCATACATCTCGGATGATATGGAGTTTGGTGGAAACTCCTCAGGATCCTCTTCCTCCTCTATCTCCTCAGAACTATTCTCCTCGGGATTGGTCACAGGCTCATCCTCCTGGATCAACTATTCTCGCACTACATGAATATCACGGGGTTCGTCGTCTCTAGGTATCTGAGGTATCACCTCTCTAGCTGGACTGGATCCTCCTTCGTTAGACATCTTGACAACAAAATATTTAAGTTTTTCTTAACATTTTCGATACTCGCGAGCACATAAGTTATTTAACACATAGCGCATAATGTCTTTTATTATTTAGCTTTAATGGACACCTTAATCCATTTCTTAAAACCCGTTAAGAGTTGGACACCTCTATCTTTTATTTTCTATTTCCTTAAAGGTTACTTCCTAAGGTTTCCCCACCTAAGGTTCATAACCTAAAGCTTTGATACCAACCTGTGACACCCCCAAATCCAGGTACTCCATTCCCACAGGATTTGGTGTTCACTTTCCAAAACATTACATCTAACTACCCATAATCAAAGGATAAAGACATAATTTAAATAACTTAAACAACAATCTTTCCCATTAAAGGGTTACATCATCATCATCAAAATAATCCCAGGTAATCTAACCTTAAATTTATTACATCAGTTTGTGGAATACATCATAAAATAAAACAAGTCTCATGACGTAAAACATTTATATTAGTTTCCATAAATCTTCAACACTTGGACATCTTGCCCTTCCCTTTGCTAGTAGATGGCTCATCGACTCTTTCAACCTTAGCTGTAATATTAATTGCAAGAGTGAGCAAACAAATTCTCACTGATATAGAAGGTAGTAATGATAGCAACATGAGAATGAACAACGATTGCTGAACAACAATGAGCTTGTTCTACGAATCAAAAATAAAAAACAAGTTCGAACTTTAATTGTCTGAGGGTCTTAAGACCACGAACTATGTCTCCGGTATTTAGGTATTATTACCTTAACCTTAACAGTCATTAGACTATACAAACTCTTCTTAACGTACTTAGGGGGATCAGCCATTTGTACCATGTATTGTGCACAAACATCTAAATTTTACACGTACAAAATCCCCTATGTTAGGGTTGTTCATCTCAATTTGAATTTAGAATTTCAGCACTAAAAACAGTTTAGTTTAGAACTAGCTTATCAGTGTTTCTAGAATTTTAGAACACTATTCGATTATAGATTAATTCAATCAATAAAAGTTTGCTTACTACTTGAAGGTTTAGTACAACAATAAAGCTTTGAACAAGGTTATCAAAGTCAAAGATTGAATAACAACAATATATAATTGAGTAAACATGATATATGTGCAAAGTGCTATATTCAGAAGAATTAGAACAATCTCCTTTGAATCAATGTATTAGAAAAACATATGCTTCGAATAATAATAAGGAAAGTAAAACTCGCTCGATGTAACGTAATTAGGTTACAAGAGCTTGTCTGTTATATTCAAGATAGATTAAGCTTGCTCAATTTTAAGAACTTGTACAATAATAATATAGGAATGGAAACTTGCATTCAATATGAAAAGAATGAAGTTAGAAAGTTTGCTCAATTGTAAGGAGATAAGGTTTAGAAACTTGCCTTGCACGTAAGCTACACAAGTATAATAATGTTTGCCAATTACCCTATACATATCATTGAAATCGCAATAATAATTAGTCAGATTATTATTAGCTTTATGGGTTTAACCCACCATTTAAATCATAACTTTATCCTAATGTCTAATCATGTTGGTTAACACCCTTAACTTAATCTGAAATCTCACTACAAACTACATAAACCTTATCCTTTATTTTTTTTAATTTTGAAAACATCACATTTGGTTCATCACATAACTTATCAACTCATAATCTATAGTTTCAACGTTGTGATTACAACATTTTGTTATATCTTATAACACATTTTAGGTTCCTCTACAATCATCAAATAAGTTAGGTTAACAATTTTCAAGCTATGATGTTAACATTTCAAAGACTGGTTCGATCGACCACCGGCGCGACAGCGCAGCTTTTTCCCAATTACATGGCGCAATACCACATATGTGACATCGCGCCAGCTTAAGATGTATAGGCGCGCCACACATATCAACAAGACTCAGTAAAGAAGTCTTGCATGCATGATGCATCGATTCTGCGATTTGCGTAACGCGAACTTAGACTCATTATAGATCAAACAATCCCAATTCCACGTAAAATCACCCAACTTCAATATCTAAAACTTTGTAATATTATAGTTACACATGTTAAACACCATTCCATATACAAAACCTTACATAAACATCATTTTGAGGAATCAAACCATAGTTTTTCCAAAAATTTTCCATTTTTACACTTTTAACGAATTCGATCCCCACGAATTCGTTTCTTAATTAATTAACATGATTTAAACTACGTTGTTTTCGTTTCTAATCATATTAACATAATCCAACAACAAATTTCAGATTACATCACATGTTAGACAAAAAATTTTACACTTTCTAAGCCATACTATATGAACATAACACTGTGGTTTTTCCTTTTTCTTCCTACACCCAATTTACACGAATTTGATAACAAATAACAAGTATTCATGATGATTAAAAGAGTTTTTGCAAAACTATATGAACATATATAAATACCACAATTCACGTGATTTTCAATCACATCAAAATAAATATATATATATATATATATATATATATATATATATATATATATATATATATATATATATATATATATACATAAACTACCAAAACTAAAAATAAAAATAGGGATAGTTTATACCTTGATTAGCAAAACAATTAGCAACCCTTTTAGCAACACCACTGAAATTCACAGAGAACTCTCTTTCACTATTTTTCTCTTCTTGTTTCCACGCTATCTCTCTAAACCCTCAGCTATCTTGGCTTTAGAGGAAAAAATAAGACACGTTGAAATATACTAACTCCCACTTCCCCACTAACGTCAGGTAAAAATATAAAATGTTTGTGTATGTTGAATAGGCCAAAGGCCACAAGGCCTTGTTTGGCTAACCAAAAACTTCCCCAAACTAGATTATTATTATATTATTTATATTATATAGTTTTCATGTCACACCATTAATTTAGTTAATTTAAATAACTTATAATAATAATAAAATTCTTATTATCATTATACTTATAATTAATAAATAATTATATATCTAATTTAATTAATAAATTAGAAACATCACTTTATTTATTTATTTCCTTTAAATTAAACAATTCATTTAATTTAATTATTTCCTTAAATATTAAGCAATTTATTTAATTTAATATTTCCTTAAATTAAATCCTTCAAATAAAATTATCATTACTCAATTTAATTTATACTAATTAATTTAATTACTAAATTAATTCACCGCAATTCATCAATTATTTATTTTTCTCAATAAATAAATTATTTAAAATATTTATTTAATTCAATAAATATTTAAATTAAATTACAAATTTTTCGATCGTTACAATAATGGTATCTTAAGTTTCATGAGATGATGAGTAATTTTGATTTTAAGAAAAATATAGTGGATCAATGCATATACGTGAAGGTCAGTGGGAATAAATTTGTTATTCTTATTTTGTATGTTGATGATATACTACTTGCAAGTAATAACTTAGACATGTTGCATGAGACCAAACGTTTCCTTTCTAAAAATTTTGATATGAAAGATCTCGGTGAAGCCTCTTATGTCATAAATATTGAAAATCATCGAGATATGTCTCGCGAATATTAAGATTGTCCCAAAGAGTATATTGAAAAAGTTCTTAACACATACAACATGCAAAATTGTTCTCCTAATGTCGCCCCTGTTGTTAAGGGTGACAAATTTGGCTCATATCGATGTCCTAAGAATCAACTTGAACGCGATCAAATGAATTGTATTCCCTATGCTTCTGTGGTTGGGAGTGTTATGTACGCTCAAGTTTGTACACGTCCAAATATAGCGTATGTAACTAGTATACTTGGATGTTACCAGTCAAATTCAAGTTTGGATTATTAGAAAGCAGCCAAAAATGGTTTACACTACTTACAGGTTACTAATGATTTTATGCTTACATTCAAGAAAACAGATAACTTTGAAGTTGTTAGTTATTCTAATTCTGATTTTGCTAAGTGTAAAGACAAAAAGAAATATACATCATGATACATTTTTATGCTTTCAGGAGGCCTTATTTCGCGGAGAAGTCATAAGTAGGAGTTAACTACCACTTTCACGATGATGGCATAATATGTGACTTGTTATCATGCTATTTGTCATGCCGCATTATTGAAGAATCTTATTTCAGGACTTAAGGTGTAGATTTCATTTTAAGGTCATTGAAAGTATTTTGTGATAATAATTTTATTGTTAGTTTTTCCAACACCACCAGTTCGAGTGGTGCTGAACTGTACCTCAACACTAACAACTTATTTGTCAATGAAAGAGTTGAAGATCAAAGCGTTGTCATTAACTATATTAGTGTGCATGATATGTTAGCAGATTCACTTATAAAGGCTTATCACCCAAGCTCTTTTAATGGTATGTTGTCGGCATGAGTTTAACTAGAAGTCTTAATTAGTGAATTACTTTGATACAAGACAATATTTTGAGCTCTTTGTTTTGAACTTCACATTACATTTATAGTTTGCTAATCTCTTTATTGTGCACACTTGAGAACTTGTGAGCAAACAATTATGTTAGGACCATATGAATGAGTTTTATCTATTACAACCTACGTAAACTCTATTCATACCCAGTGTACTTAATATTAATCTTTGTTCTAATGAAAGTACTAATTGTGTAACCAATGAGGATCTTGTGTTAATAGTGACACAAATATTGTATTAATTCGCATTGATTTTTTTATTTGAACATGATATAGACATTAAATTGATGTTTGGCCAAATTAATGATGGTAAAGATTATATTTTTGTATATAAATAGTATTATGGTCAAGTGGGAGAATGTTAGAATATATTTTTTTTTAATATTTCCTTATGTGACCTCTAATATTTATGAAATTATTGGACTTATATATTACATTAATTTAATCATCTTATTTATAAGTTTGGTAATTATGTGGCTCATAAATATTATTACTAACATTAATTTGGCATAACGATTTTGACCCTTAACTATTCTATAAATAAAATAGTTAAAATTTAGTCTCCATTATCGTCTCAAGAACTTTATACACATCTATAGATTTATTTTAAAAATTGAGAGAGACAATTGTAGACCCACCCTTAAACGCAGCGCAAGCGTTATACACAAAAGATAACTTCTCTCAATTCATATAAGTACCTAATTAATTAATTAATTTTATTCTATAAAATAACAAGTTCCAATATAATTTATTTAACAATCTTCCCAATAAAGTTCTTGAGGGAATAACAATTCATATGGAGTCTGTATCTTCCAAATTAATTGGAGCCGAAGACTCCCAAATATTTACATAAATATCCCAAGTTTTATTTAGCAAGACAACAATCTCTTGCCAAAGTTCATTATAAAGGCTCAAGGGGCAATCTAAAATATGCCCCGACCCAATTAAAACCCGAGCTTTTTCAGATAAAACATATGCAGTGCCTAACCTTGGATCCTATTGTTCAACCATTCAATGATGCCTTTCACAATTTCTTCTCGTTCGGGTTCAAAAAGTAGATCGTGCAGGAGGCCCGGGTATAATTTGATGCTTTTGTCCGTTGAGGAAGCCTCTTCATATAGTTTTTGAGAAGCTTTTGGATCAGTTACGGTATCTGCAGAGCCATGGAGAACTAGAAATGGCACTTTCAGCTTTTTCAGATTTTGTTGCAAGTAAGACGCAATTCGAAGGATCTCGTAACCAGTTCTCACCCTGATTGATCCGGTATAGACTAATGGATCGGAATACTTGGCCAGTAGTGCATCTGGATCCCGAGAAACTTGCATACCCTTCTTATTTGCAGCACTGAGTTGGTATTTTGGCAACAAGAAGGAGAAAACCGGTGCGAGAACCTGCCATTGAACAAAATTTTGAGGCTGCTTTCAGAATAGAATGACTGTTATGGGTTACCAAAAAAAAGAACTTCATCACACACGCACTTGACATTAGCGTCTGATATAAAGAGTGAAATAAGGAGGATTAGATTGAACGAATTTAAATAGCGAATGATGTTTGCCATCTAGTTGAAGAAGGTAGGATCTGTTGGCTATATGCTAAGTCTAAACAATAAAGCCCTATGTTGACTTAAGGGTGAGTAAGGAGACGTAGCTGGTTTTGTTTCAAAAGTAAGGTTCTAACTGAAGTGTGTTATTAATGGTGTTTCAGCACGCAGACGACTAGGTATAACAATTTGAGTAAATGCATCCTTTATATTCTAGACAGGTTCTTGCTTATTGAAAACCTTATACTATGAAATCTATTATAATTTTGGTAAAGGAACTAATATAAGTGTTCTAAAATACTTCTAGTCGGTTTAGTCACCTGCCTAAGCCCTATCATAGGCAGAATCATTCAGCTACCACCTTGATTCAGCGGAGCACTTATGCTACGTTTGGATTGAAATAATAAAAGTGGAAATGGAATGACTCATTCCTATGGAACTAAGCACTTATGCTACGTTTGGATTGAAGTAATAAAAGTGAAAATAGAATGACTCATTCCTATGGAATGAAAAAAAATTGTGTTTGGTTACGATTGGAATGGAGTGAACTATTATTGTTTTTTTGAAATTTTCGACTGAAATTTAACATATTTGCCCAAGATGTCATGCCCAAAACCTTATGAGTAGTTTTTTTTATCATTGAGCCATGAGGGTCTTGGGGGAGGGAAAACATGGAATAACTTATTCCAACTAAATTGGAATGAATCATTCCAATCTTCATTCCATTCCTTCAATTCAAACGCAGCATTAGGCCCCCGCTTAAGCAGAATTGGTCAGAAGATTAAAAGTCAAAAGTATTGTCTTAGAAATGATTACAAATATGAATCTAGAATAAGGACTAAAAATAATATTAATTGAAGGCTTTGAAATTTTACAATACTAAAAGTGCTAAGAAGCACAAATTTGGCTCCGAAGATTCAAGTTTGCTACACAGGATTAGGCGGTTCGGAATTTTTTTTTTAAGAATTTGGGGATTCAGAATATAATTACATCTTAAACAGATTCTTTTATATATAGAAAAATATATACACAAATTAAATTCGCAATACCAATAAATAATAATTCAAGATAAATTTAGAAATTCAAGAAAAACAAAAATTTGATATCCTAATACTATCTAGGAATTTAGGAAATATATACTAAATAATTTATACTAATTTCGTAGATAGTTTTTGTTTATAAAACACTATTATTTATATAGTATGGTAAAACTTTCAATTCTTATCATTTAAAAAACCTAAAATAAATTCTCCTAGAATAATTCGGAAGAATCCACGAATTTGAATTCGTGGATCTAGAAGAATCCTCACTTACTTAATCTCTTACTCTTAGCGTATCAGATTGTTTTTTTATCTTTTTTTGGTAATATATGATTTATATGGTGTATAAAAATATACAATAAATAAATAAGATCACCCTAAGCGCTAGTTGCCCCACCTATTGCATAGGTACACATACTGATTTTTATAACACTGACTCAAATAGCTTTTTGCACTTTGGTCTCTCCTTGATAAAACAATTCTCTGAGATATGCTAATACATGGCAAAGAACTCTCACCAAAAATATTGGATGTGAATTTGGTGAACTCCTATCGCGGTGACGTAAGTATAACACCGCTTATTTGGTTCTCAAGTGTGAGGTCAAGTGTCGCTTACATTGATAAATGCCAAATCCCAAGCTTTAGATATTAGTAAATGGGGTTTATTAAGTTGAAAGTTCAAAAATTCATTATCAGTAGATCAAAACACACAACATTGTTAGCAACCTCACCTTAAGGATTATAAATGCACTGTCGAGTGTCCAAAGCAAAACATGAAAGCCCTGGATTCTCAAACTAAAACCTTCCCAATAAATGATTTCTACATAAAATTACTGCATAAACAAGGAATTAACCTTTTAGCAGATTACATTAATGTAGCAAGTATCTTTGCATTTTGTGAATGAACCTAAAGCATACCACATCCATAACAGCATCATCAAGAGAGTGAACATATGCATGCAGCCCATCACTTCCACCATGTCCTGAATAAAATAAGGAATATGATTTATATGTCGATAAATCTATGACAAAAATGAATTGTGACTTGCAAAACTCTAGGCAATAAGATAGAATAATTTAGGGTGGGGCCAGGACCATTCTTAATTCCCTCCTATCCCATATAGTTACATTCGTTAGTATTTACAACCAATATAAATTTATCGTCATATGTAGTAAGACTCATAAATAAAATATTCGAAAAAATTATAAATGTTTAAATTAACAGAATAATCGAGGAGTACAAAGTTGGATACTAAAACTATAATTAGCATACATATACCTCTCCGGAAAAAAAATTACCTCACAGAGATGCCATAACTAAATTCACATAACGTAAAGAAACTACGTACAATCCACAACCATCCATAGAAGTGGTTCATGGTTTTCGGTGTTAAAATTGACGCTGAGGAGGTGGGGGAGCAAGATAGAGCCTATTAACTAAACACACATAGTTACCAAACTGATTTAAGTAAAAGGGGTCATAAGATGAAGATGCTGACAAAACCAGAACAACTAATGCATTAACCCAGAGAAAATGACTCCAGTTATCTTAAACTACTATAAACTCCCAGCCATAGTTATCAAAATCGATACGTATCGTACAATACAATCCGATTCGGAGACAATTCCATACAACAATACGTGTTGTAGAGTGAATAGAAAATGACATGGTATCAAATGATTCAATTACGATACGATTCTTGAGAAACGATACAATGCACAATACTTTTTAAAGTTAGCAACCGACTTGAAAAAGTTTTTATGTTGATCCAAAAGAGTAAAAGAAAAACTTTTAAACCTTCTACAATTTCAAATGATGAGGTTTTTTAGTGTTAACATATCCTATATCGCTTGATGAGCCTCTAATGGCTTTTTATAGTTACATATCTTCTTTAATGTCTCTTTATTTTTCTAACGTCACTTTCCACAAATAGAAACATAAAAATTCATTTGAATTATTATCTTTTGTTGTATAGTTTAAAAGTGAATATGAATTTTAGTTTTTTCTTGTCACTCAATAAAGGTTACTAAAATAATATCTAATAAATCAATTTAGAGTATTTGGCTACTTTTTAACTTTAAAATTTATTTGTCTATAATAATATTTACTTGACTACTTTTATATATAGGCAAGCTAATATGCTTATTTGTCCAATAAATTGTGTTTTTTGTGTGTTTATATATATTTACCATATTTTCATTTCATTTTAATATCGTACGATACACGATACGCTACATGAAACACGATATGGATATTTTCGATACACAATAAGATTCACGATTTGACAACTATGCTACCAGCATAAATGAGCATAATGTCTGTAGTGCTTAAAGAATCAAACATGTTCAAAGGATTAAAAAAAAATTGTACAACATGTCGTCTAGTGCTGTCTACTTTAAAGTAGAAAGGACAGAAGTGTCCCTCGCTATGTCATAAAAGGAAAACCCACTCAAACTTTGAAAAAGAGGGGGCCTAGAATCTCTCTACAAGAAAAAACAAGTAATTTACGAACAAGTAACTTTCTATCTATTTTCCTACTCGTTAAACAGAGTGTTTCAACGCTTTATCTTATGCCAAAAGCACGTGGCCCCTTAAACATTCTCATAAGTACAAGGCCAGATGTAAAGACTCAAATAATAAAATTACTTATCAGGAGAAGCTTACATGTTACTTTTTTGCACCAATGGCCCTCAAACGGAAAATATTCAACCCCTGCAACATCCAAATATATATGCATAGCTGAACAATTTTGATCTCTAGGCTTGGAAAACAGTATTAAGAAATTACAATTACCGTCTTTGAAGGATTATAATCAGATGCATGGCAGGATTGCAAGGTAGGATTTCATGGTTTAACAATAAACAAACGGGGTGCGTGAGAAAACGTAAAAGAACTTTTTGAAAATTAAACATTTTCAAGGTTAGGAATCACCTCATTCTGAAAGGAGATACATAGTCAATTATGTCAGAAAATGCTTTTGACCGTGTCACTAATACCATTAACCTTTACATTCTCTACTGCATCAATGTATCTGTTCCCCTGTTTCTGTCAATACAATATTTTTTTTGTAGTAATATGTCACTCTCTTCGTGGTGCAAGGTACACATGTGCAAGTCTGTGTGCCTTACGAGACAACACTGACATTGGGATCATCTAAAGGGGAATATAATAGACATCTGATACATAATAAACTCTAGTTCTTAACATAGAATCTTTTAGAAGCAAGACCAAGAAAGTCAAGACACAACATAAAAGCGCCACCAAGATACAGAAAATAATGGTCAACCGCTTTTATTTTATTTTTAACTTTTTTTTGTAAGTCTATTTATTATCAAGATGGGTGAGGGGGTGAGGGGGTGAGGAGACATAAAACCTTAACTCAACCCTACACAGACTGGATTATGGGGTTACGAAAGAAGGCCCTTTTGGGATATTTTAAGTGCCTGACGGATTAGAACCCTGCACCTCCCAGTTAAGGGATGAGAGGTGTAACACTTGAGCTAGTGATAATTGGTGCCTTGGTGATAAACAACCTTTAATTAATATGCCATAATCAAGGAAAAAAGACTAATTGAGACGACCATGAGAAATCTCATTGGCACATTTATACGAGTTTTTGTAGACAAGCAACAGTTTTGTATGCAACCCAGATAGCAGAATAAGTCACAGGCACGATATTCAATCATAATTGAAGCCATCTCTTCTACTTAATGTATATGACTGATTATAAGTTGTGATGCCAGGTACAAAATATAAACATGATAACAGAATGTAAAGAAACATTGAAACAGAAACAGAGAAAATTAATCTGATGGTTCCGTCTCCCTCCCTTCCTCTTTCCCCAACAACAGAAAAGGTTTAAGGACATTAGCGGTAACATTTTAATTTTCAAAATTTTCATTCATGGATATACAAATCTTCATTTATCGAACAAAACATCATCTTAGAAAGAAAAAAAAGTGTTAACTTACCAATCCAATCCATTCCATAAACCTTGTATCCATTAGCATTTAGTTGCTTTGCAAAATCACTGTATCTTCCGCTGTACAAAGGAAACATATACCACAAGTAATATGAGTTGAACAAACAACTCAACAGAAAGCTAAATATGATGGAAGGAACACAACAAACCTGTGTTCATTCAGACCATGTAAAAGAACAACCAATCCCCTGCATAAGAAAGATGAAACAACATCAGCTTATGTCCAATGAGATCATTGAAGAGGTTATAATTACCATGGAGGTATCTAAAGAAACAATATAAACCACCTTCCAAGCTCAAAATTCAAATTTGGCCAAATAACAGTTCCAAATCCAAATAATTCATTTCTAAATTACAGTAGACTTTAAGGTTAACATAGGATGTAGAGGTTTATTACCCTATGCTGAGCCACAGAGGAGGCAGCTGCCAGTGTTCTGGACTCATACTCACATATGTAAAGATAGTGAATGAACTGACACCATAAAATTTTCTGCCTGATCAGCGGCATAGGCATATCTGGTATTTTCGTTATTTATCAAGTATATTTAAGGACGGTATTATTACTATTTTTTATTATTTATATTCTCACAAAAAAAAAACACAACAAAACTATACTTATTAAAATGCAGATACTACTTGGCTTGCATTTTTCATCAGCAGCGAATTCAGTGATGAGGCTTAACCCCCTTTACCATTAGCAGCATAAGACTAAAGAGTATTGCTATGTTGACAAAAAAATCTTATAAAAAAATGACTTACAAAATGATGTGGCAAGATATAATTAGGTGATGATCCACCATACATGGGTGGGCCTAGTGATAATAACCAATTATAACCAACCACATCATTTTGTATCCATCTTTAGTAATAATTATTTAGTCACCAAAGTATTATTGAAAACTAAAACAATGGGCAACTGCCATACTCCTGCTAAGTATGAATTTCCGCTGTGGGATTAAAAATTAAAATAACAAACTGAAAGAAACTAGAACATTTCATAGATGGTTGCACACTATAATTCACCAGATCTTAAAGAGTTAGAAGAAAAAGTAAAATGGCACTTTCACGACATTGTTATCATTTATACAACTTCAAATTTTCCAACACTGATCTAGATGAGATGAAATGAAATTAAACTAGGTTCGACCCCACACAAAGGCTAACACTTGGTTCATAAGAAATTTTCGATAACAGGATTTCATCTTTTCCATTACATCTAGTTTACGCAAATGCAACTCAAACATCAACTTTAAGTTCACTTGTGGTATCACAAAATATATTACTTGGTACATCTTCTCGCATCAATACTTTTTCTAATTAGTAGCAGGTGCACCCCTAGCTTCCATGAGAAAAATTCGAATCTTCAACTGCTTAATAGTTAATACAGATCAGATCTCAAAGAAGTGTAAAGTGAAAAAAGGATGAGCAGCAAATCAAATTAAAATTCAACCGAATGCAGGGCTAACTTTCCCGAACAAATCAAAACCAGCTACCTTAAAACCAACACTTATCTCGTTTCTTGTCTTGACAAACTATGCGACTGCATCTTAATTCTTTTCTTGAAATCTCACTGAAATACCTTAAAACCAGCTGCTTATCCCGAATTTTTTTTTTTTTGCTCATGTTCTGCTTCCTTATAAATCCACATACACTGGTCTAGGACTGGAAAAGCTGACTTGAGGAGATTTTAGGAGTGCATGCTAGAAATGATTTAAGTAGTAAACAGATAATCTCTTAGAGATGATCATAATCATATATATATAGGGTCTCAATCCATAGCAACCGGTTGCTATGGACATTATTTCAGCAACCATAATCTTTCCCTGCTGCAACAAGTTGTTGCGAAAGCAAAATACGGCAGGGCTAATCACCCTCCAAAATCTGCACTCCACTCAAGCAATTAAACCCCTGCCGCCACAAGTTGTTGCGGCAGGGTCTCAAACAATTAATTCATATATAGCAGATGGCGGCCTAAACATAACTGAGATGTAAGATCTAAATTTTATGTACAGCTTTAAACTTTTTGGTTGAATTAGTCTTTAAGAACCTTTATATTTAATGGTATTCAAAAACGATAAAGAGATGTATGAAATTACAAAAAAAAAATTCTAAATATTTAATTACAAATTTGCCTATGTTTTAAACTGATTTTATAAATTCAAAATAATTCTTATATTTTGCAGAAGGGTGTCTATTTTCTCCTTCTTCTTTTCAAAGAGTATTATCAATATTTTTAAAAAAAAATTCCCATAAGTCTTGGAGGACCTGAACTTCTACAAAGACTTTATTTTTATTCTTAAATTTTTTAAAATTTAAGAATTGCCTTTATGCGCTGAACAGCCCCATCTGCTATATATGAATTAATTAATTGTTTGAGACCCTGCCGCAACATCTTGTGCCGGCAGGGGTTTAATTGCTTGAGTGGAGTGCAGATTTTGAAGGGTATCATGGTCATTAGCCCTGCCGTGTTTTGCTACTGCAACATCTTGTTGCGGCAGGGGGAAAATTAGTTTATTTTCGACCATTCATTATTCAGATCAACGGTTAAAATCATGGTTGCTGAAATAGTGTCCATAGCAACCGATTGCTATATGCATAGGGACATATATATATATATATATATATATATATATACGGTCCGGATCAAGTGTATACCCCTTATCTTACTCACCCGTGCTCACCCCCTTTAGCGACGGACTCGGCGACGGTTCGGTCATACAACCGTCGTCTATACTTTTAGCAACGCTATATGTTGTCCGTCGCTAAAAGTATAGACGACGGTTGTATGACCGAAATCGTCGCCGGGTCCGTCGCTAAAGGAGGTGAGCACGGGTGAGTAAGATAAGGGGTATGCACTTGATCCTTACTATATATATATATATATATATATATATATATATATATATATATATATATATATATATTCTTATTTCCTTTAGCAAATCAGGTGTGTATATCTTTTGTTCTAGTCGTAGCACTAACCAAAGTTAGTTGTGTGCCAACTGATGTTTTGTCAGGAATTACAAAAATACTGCAATCATCTTCATCATGTATACACTTCTTTTTTTGGGATAAGTCATTATGTATACACTTCTATAAAGCTGAGTCCGCTCCGCAATCCTAATGGCATTATCAAACAACGCAGATAATGAAAAAGACACTAAGCAACTGATCCTGCTACAGATAATGAACAGAGGCAATAATGTCAAATGCTTAAAATTCAATGTAAACAAACAGTATCTATCAGTAGGCAACTGCACTGAGATGAATGCGAGGGTATATTCCTGTATTGTATACTCTGCTATATAGGGAATACAGTCACTTATGCTTAGTACCATCAAGCTTATCAAATAAAGACAAAAGTTCCAATGATTAATTATCATTAGCCTCATTGAATAGTGATCTACAAATCTAAAAGAGTTGATAATATCATTTGCTTGATCCAGTTCGTAGGGTAAATTGCATTTGGACATGTAAATGCTTACAGGAACTAATAAATAAAATTACATAATAGATTTAATCAAAGGGTACAAATAAAATGAATAATAAATTACAACTAACCTGACTTTGATTGACACCGGTGTCCATGTTTGTGTAAATAAAGTATCCCCTCTCAGTGTCACAAAAAGAGAAAAATCCCTCGCAGAATCTTCATCTCTGGCGGCCTCTTGCGTCACCCTCCGAATAGCAAGCTCCCTCCTGGTGGTGGCGGCCACCTCCAGCGAGCCGCTCTTCCACGGCACAACCGTCGCCGGCAATCCCTTCCCCCTCTTCTCCCTCCCACCCTTCTCCGGCGACGACGAACACAAAGCCGGCGAACCCATCGGCGAAATACTGCAGTACTTCCGACCGCGAAATGGGAAGATCAAAATGAGGAAAAAAACGTTGATTAGAACCAGTAAACTCCTCCACGCCCGGAACGACAAAAGGGCGTTCACCCTTCCGATAGGGCCGGACGTTAGCATAATCGCTGCCGGCGCTGCAGCATCATTTGACTCCACCGCCATGATTGAATTGAAATTTCTTCTACTAAATTGAAGAGAATTTAATGATGATGAAGATTGGGGCCGTTTATTCCTCTTCGTGGGGATTGATAGTGATTTTGTTGATTTGTTTTTGATGTTAAACTGCGATTGCAATTGATTGGCAATCAGAATTGGAGGTTTAGGCGGGTACCTCAAGCAGATCATATAACAGAGGCAAAGGGAAGGAAAGAAAAATCAAATTTTGGGGTCTAAAATCTAAATTTAGAAAAAGGGGTTTAGATAATATTTGTATGAGTAGTAGTATTATTTATCTGATTATGTTGTTGAATGGCGGATAGATTAGTTGGAAATTGGAATTGGGATTTTGTTCGAGAAAGATCAGTAAGTTTCTCTCTCACATATATATATATATATATATATATATATATATATATATATATATATATATATTAACAGACCAATAAAATTGATAGATTTTGGGTAGATTAGTATGCGTCGTATTTGACTAGCCATTGGATTTTTAAGAGTTATCCGATTTATTATTAGAAGCGAGTTTGGGACGACGAGGCAGGGTGTTTTGCGATAAGAACTGAGATGGCATTTAGTTAGCGTTAAATCAGGTTAATGGTTGCATTGGTCACGATCGATTTTCATCGTGGTTAGTTAATTTTTTTAATTATAAATATATTATTATACTTAAAAAAATATAAAATAGTCATTGCCTAATATTTTTTCTTAAAATTGAACGTAAATGTCGATTACACTGATGGTTAATATGTATTAATTATACACTTACAATTAATATGTATTAATTATGTGACAGATAATGTGAATTGAGTTAAATGATTAGTGAAACTTTTTTTATAATATATTTTGAACTGTTGATTTTATTTAAAAGACAAAAAAAATATTAAGATTTGTGAACTTGTAAGAAAAACTAGGGCTTAGAGAAAGAGTTTGAAAGTTAAGATTAGATGAATTAAAAAAGTTAAATTGAAAATTTTGAAATATAAATATATTTTTCTTTATTTCGGCTAAGTGGAACACGTTTTGAGTAATTATTGGACGACGTTTCATCTTAATTGTCATTAACAATTGTTGTGCAGTTACTTTTTCAGCTTCGCTCGCTTATGATTATCCCCTCAACGATTTGATGATTATCATAAGCCCTCTTTCATAAAGTATTTTTAACTTTACGATACCTTTTTCACTCTATGATCTTTGCTTCACTTTCTCTTGCTCTATGATTTCTTCCTGCAGATTTAGTTTTCTCCAAAGCATAATAATAAGGATTTAAATTTAATATTCCTAATTCACTTATTAACTTATTGAATTTAGATTCATCTAATGATTTGGTAAATACATCTGCTAATTGATTTTCAGTATAGATAAAATGTAAAGATATAGTTCTATTTTGAACATGATCTCTTATGAAATGATATATGATATCTATATGTTTAATCCTGGAATGCATGACAAAATTGTGGATGATAGCAATTACACTGGTATTATTACAAAATATAGGAATAGATTTGAATTCAAACTCATAGTCAGCTAACTGATTTTTCATCAAATAAATTTGAGCACAGCAGCTACCAGCAGCAATGTACTCAACTTCTGTAGTTAAAGTTGATATTAAATTTTACTTTTTTTGCTGAACCACGAGACTATATATTTCCAAGCATTTGACATATACCACTAGTATTTTTTCAGTCTATTTAATTTTGCATCCTTGATCATCTTTGTCAAGCTTGGTTGCAGATGTCATTGGTGTTTTCATAGTTGTAGCTGATTCCATGTCATACTTTTTGAGTAAATATTTGATGTACTTGGTTTGATTGATAAATATCCATTCATCAGTCTGCTTCACTTGTAATCCAAGGAAGAAGTTCAGCTCACCCATCATGTTTATCTCAAATTTGCTCTGCATAAGCTTGACAAAGCTCGTATATAACTTTTCATCAGTAAATCCAAATATACTATCATCTAAATTTGTACTAACAATATTTTGTCATTATGCTTCATAAGAAATAATATTGTGTATACTCTACCTCTAGCGAACCCTTTTTCAATAAGATTTGTTATGTTTTATACCATGCCTTAGGTGTCTGTTTTAGTCCATATAGTGTTTTATTTAGAATGAGTATTATAAGACCCCAAATTTTATGAAATAAAAGTATTCAATTTTCTTTATAATTATTATTCTAATCAGTAAATAGTTAAATTGATAAAAGGTTAACGTTAAGGGTGATATGTGTATGTCGAGGAATATTCGTTCTGTTGGGAAATATTCGTTCAATTGGGGAATATTCATTTTTTCAGGAATATTAGGTAAAAGTACGATGACGCCAAAATAATCAATCAATAGTGGGCCCCACAACGAATAATTTTTGGATGCAGAAAATGACATAAATAATCTTTTTAATAAAAAATTGTCAACAATACTATGATTTTTAACTGCTTAAATACCCAGTGATAAAAGTATAGTAGCACGCGGTATTCTACATTGACACATGACATTCCACAATATCACACGGTACTGCACAATACTTCATATTATTAATTCAATAATTGTTACATTAACAACTGCATAATATTTATATTATTGAACTCAATAATTGTCACGGTAGCAAATGCACAGTATTTCATATTATTATATCAATAATTGACATAGCACAGTAACTCATATTATTTGATATGATATTATTAGGTCAATAAATATTATTGATAATGTTTAGAAAGTTCTGTCAAGGAAATGGGTTACTTAATTGCGCGTCGTTTATACGAAAGACTCCCTCTTTTCTGAGAACGATATGGTTGTCAATATTGTAAGTCTATAGTAATTATATTCAGAAGAAATTAGTGAACATCAGTCCACTGTAGCAAGCACATGGATTTAGGGATGTCATAATAATTGTCACATCATCTCATATTGTTGAACTAATAATTGACATTGTAGCAAGGGTAGTAATGAAAAATTGCATAAATAGAAGTCATGGGTTTTAAATAGTTAGGTCGACACATTATTTGAAAAACAGTAATATCTGTGATATTAATACATTATGTCAATAATGTAGAAGACGAATAATATAATGATAATAGAATAATCTTTTTGATAATGGAGTAATCTTTTGAATAAATAATGATAATGGTATAATCTTTTTGATAATGGATTTATTTTTTTGAATAAATATTGATAATGGATTATTCTTTTTGAATAAATAAAGATTATAGATGAAAATGAGTTATCATTATGTTTAAAGTAATGATAATGGATGAAAATGGGTAATTATTATTTTTAAAATAATGATAATGAATGAAAATGGGTAATCATTATGTTTAAAGATAATGATAATGGATTAATAATATATTTATAAAATATGGGATATTTTGACTATAAATAGGAAGACTTAACATAAGAAAATTCATAAATTCCTTGCTTATATTTCCTTTCACTCTCTAAAAACTTCTTAGTGTAAGTTCTCTCTAAGTGTGTTAGGCTATCTTGAGTATTTTTGAAGATTAGTAAGAATACAAGTATTGTTCAAGTAAATCATTCTATAAAAGTTGGTCAAACACTCACACACATCACACGGTGTTTAATTCTTCATTTAGAAGAGTTATTTTGAAAGCTTATTATGTACACTACACAAATTTATACTATATAGTCACTTTTGATAATGTCATAATATACAAGCTAGTGTACACCACATGTGATAGTTACTAATTAAATTATGCATATATTTAGGTTAATAAACTTCATAGAAAGCAACATCCAATCACTTGTTAATTGAGGTAAGTGATATCATTTTCTTTCATAATCCTAAATCAAAACTTACTACGGTAAGTATTGCTTATATAATTCTTGAAATGATTAGAAATTCCTTTGAGGTTTGGGTTTCATCTAATATCATTTCACTTGAACTTTTTATTTACATGAACTTTCGTATTAAATTTTAAATAGTTATTTTTGAAATATGAATCTTGAATATCATTCTTGAATGTGACTCCACATTTTGGTCATCATGTTGACAATTTGGACATTATTGGACTCTAGACAAATTAAATGTCAAATCTCAAATATTTATTCTTTTGTCTTATTATTCTTACAACTTTCGTTCATCCTTTATATCATTGTTATTAAAATCAAATTATTGTGAATATATTTGGCCTGAGTGCAAAGATAATATGATTGGTGAATGTCTTTAGCCTAGGTGCGAAGACGATATATTTATTGAGTGACTTTGGTCTGTATGGCAATGACACGTGGTGAAAAGTTTTATTCGGCTCGTAGTGCAAAGATGGACTGTTGTTTGGCATGATCATGACCATTGGTGTTACAATTGAATATCTTTGACCCGTAGTGCAAAGATGAACTGTTGATTTGTATGATTATAATATAGAACTATTGTTTGGTGTTACAGGAATAAAATATTGATGGTGAACTATTAAATTGGAGAAGATTGTGAACATCATGATATATTTTACTCTCCTAATTGATTGTTATTTTCTTCTAAATCTTGTTGTTTATTATATTCTATCGAATTTTTCATTGTTGAAGGCTAAAAATAATCTATTTTTCATTATCTTAGTCATGATATTCTTTATTGAGCTATTTGAGCTCACCCCTTTCCCTTTTGTTCCATTGTTCTTCTTAAGAAATGAGAGTGTAGCTGAGACTAGACGGGGTGTGGAGTGATGGTCCGAGATAGTTACTATAGTAGTCTTCACCATATTGTAAAATAGTGTGACAATAATCATGTTAAGGACTTGTAATATGTGTTGTCGTATCTTATACGACATCGTAATAATTTGGATTGGGATATTGTCGTATTATCTATGACACTGTAATAAAAGAATGTATGGTTATGGTATGTATTTTGGCGATCCAAATTGGGTTGTGTGGACCCTATTTTGGGGGCGTCACAAGCATGATTGACAAAACCAGGAGATTGTTCAATATAAACCTCTTCTTAAAGTTCTCTATTGAGAAAAACACTCTCGACATCCATTTGGAATACTTTAAACTTCACATGGGCAACATATGCAAGGAAGATTCTGATGGCTTCCAATCTTGCTATAGGTGTAAAGGTTTCATCATAGTCAATTCTTTCTTTCTGAGATTACCCTTTGGCCACCAATCTTGCTTTGTTCTTTGTGATCACTTCCTCTTCATCCATCTTATTCCTGAACACCCATTTGGTGCTGACAACTTGATGATCTCTAGGCCTTAGAACTAATCTCCATACCTTGCTTCTTTCAAACTGATTCGACTCTTATTATATAACTTCAATCCAGAGCTTCTTCAATCTTCTTTGGCTCCATTTGAGAAAGAAAGTTTAGGAAGAAACATTCGTTTTGAGTTACAGACCTAATCTTGACTCTTGCATTGGGATGTCCAATAATCAGGTCTTGAGTGTGATCTTTTGCCCATCTTCTTTCAGTTGGAACATTTGTTAGCCATGTGACACCCCCAAAATAGGTATACACAACCCATTCTGAGTCGTCAAATATATGGTACAAAATTTAAATACAAACTTCGTTTATACAATACGACAAAACGTAGCTGAGAGTTTTAACACAAATATTGTATCGTAGACAATATCCAAACTCAAATGGAGTCCTCATTACATTTATTAACACACTATTTCATAGAATAGTGTGGACTACTATAGCCACCATCTTGGACCATCACTCCATTCCCCGACTATTCCCAGCTATATTCTCATTTCCTGAAGAGAACAATGAAAGCAAAGGGTGAGCTCAACTAGTCAAGTAAAGAATATTATGACTAAGATAATGCAGAATAAATTATCGTTAGCCTTCAACAATGTTAAACTGATAGAATACAATACATAACAAGTTTAACTGCAGCGGAACAAACAATCCATTAGAAGAGTCAAGTAGAGCATGATACCTACTATCTTCTATTATTTAAAAGTTCATCACCAATATTTTATCGTTGTAACACAACTCAATAAATAATCCACATAATCGAATTATCCATGCACTACGGGCCAAGGATATTCATTAGTATCACATCCACGAATCATCCATGCACTACGGGCCAAGGATATTCGTTATTATCACCAGTGGTCATGATCATGCCAATAACTGTCCATCAAAGCACTACGGGCCAATAATGATTTTAACCACATCATTTGTAACATTACAGGTCATGATTATACCGATACATAATTCCTGGTCATAATCATACCAATTAACAGTCCATCTATGCACTACGGGCTAAAGATGACTTGCATCACAATATAAGCATGGGGATAATGCAAATGATATAAGAATTTAATTAAGTGAAAGAAAGGATAAATTTTAAAGATTTATAATTCAATTTATCTAGAGTTCAAGAATGTCCAAATTGTCAACATGATAACTGCTTTGTGGAGTGAAATTCAAGAATAATATTGTTTCAAAAATAATTTGGACAGAAAATAAATCAATTTTTTTCATGAATATTACCCCGGGTGAATAGTACCCAAGTGAATAGTACCATGTAAATAGTACTTCATGAATAGTACCCCGTGAATAGTACTCCGTGAATAGTACTTTGACATGAAAAGATTAAAATTTAACAAGAATGTTCAGAAGAATATTTCCGTGAAAAGATACTTAGATGAAGCACAAATTTCAAGGATATTCTACTAATTTCAAGGAATATAGTAGGAATACTTATCAACATGAGTGTAAAATAAGGAATACGAAACCAAATAATATTAATTACATACTACAGAGTATGGAAGAAAATATTATTTCATACGAATATTGAAAAAATAATATCTCTTACCTTAAAAAAGAGAGTACTTCTGAATGGTATACCGAGAATATTATTGAAGAAAACTTCTACTATTTTTTACACTCAAAACTTCTTTAAACTCTAAAGAAATATTCTCAATATTATAGAAGAAGAATTCTCTGATTCTGGTGTGATTTTTATTTCTAAACTAAGTATCCTATTTATAGGAGAATGGTGGTGAACTATTTAAGAAAATCACGGGTGAACAGTAAGGAAATTCACGGGCGCCGAATTCGTTCGACTGATTTTTTTTTGATTTACTATGCAGCACTATGAAGTACTATGCAAACACTATGCAGTACTATGCACAATAAAATATAATATATTCTATTTTATATAAAAAAAATAAAATCTATAATATATATATATAAGTAATAAAACAAAACTGAGATAACTTTCTATCGACGATTTTGAAAAATGAGTGAGTGGGGGTCCATGTAATAAGCCAAATTTATAACAAATACTTCATACAAAACTCTTCTATTTATCTCAATTCACTTGGCTTCACTAAACATATTTTTAATAACATTTATTCATCATTAATATTATAACTCATAATATTAACAACCAGATCATTCATAGGAAAGAGGGGGCTTTTGGATAAGGACTTCTCCTTATTGGCGCGCAATTAGGTGGCTAAACCCTTTTCCTCGATAGAACTTTCTAGACATTGTCAATAATGAAAATAATAATATGAATAACTTTTTCGTCTCAATTATTGATTTAATAATATAAAATATTGTGTAGATGATACTGTGACAATAATTGAATCAATAATGTGAGATACTATACGACAATTACTGTGGCAATAATTGAATAAAATTGAGTGACTTCTTATGTAAACATCAATAATCAAAGATATTTTACAATACTGTGTGCTACTATGCAACCACGCGTATTATTTTACTTTTATCACCGGGTATTTCAACAGTTAACGATAAAAGTTTTACCGTTATTTTTATAGAAAGTTATTTCTGCTGTTTTCTAACTCTGACAGTAATTATGTTGTGGGGTCGACCAATGTTTGTGTCTTCGTACGTATATTCCCTGATAAAACGAATATTTTCTGACCAAACGAATATTTTATGACAACTTACTTACTTCGCAAAATTTGTAAATATTGCGCACAACTATAACATTATATCAAATCCACACCTTATTATTCAAAATAATATTTAGAGAAAATTAATCTTTATTCATAAAAGTTGGGGTCTTATAACCTCCCCTTCTTATAAAATTTCGTCCTCGAAATTGTTATACGTACCTGGTATGTCGAAGATGTGAGAATACCTTGATTTCATTTAAGATTCTAACTCCCAGGTCATTTCCTCAACATCGTGATTTCTCCACAAAACTTTGACTTGATGTGAGACCCCAAATTTTATGAATAAATATTTAAATTTCAAAAAATTTTTTTGAATATTATGGTGTGGATTAGATATAATGTTATAGTCAGGTAATATTTATAAATTTTCAAGTAAGCAAGTTGTTATATAATATTCGATTGGCTGAGAATATTCATTTTAACATGGAATATTCATACGACAACACAATCATTAGTGGACCCCTAACAACTAAGTATTATCATAGTTAGAAAATGATGTAATTATCATTTTATAAAAATAGCGGCGAAAGTGTTACCGTTAAAACCGTTGAACTACCCGAGTAGTAAAAGTACAAGAATACGCTGGCGTGCATAAAGAAATACACCGCATGATGATTATTGATGCTTACGTAAGAAGTCACTTCGATTATACTCAATTATTGCTACAATAATTGCTGCATCATATCTCTCATATTATTGATTCAATTATTGTCACAGTATCATCTGTATAATATGTTATATTATTAAATCAATAATTGAGATGGCAAAGTTATTCATATTATTATTTGCAATATTGATAATGTCTAGAAGTTCTCACCGAGGAGAGGTTTGGTCACCTAATCAAGCGCTACTAATAAGGAGAAATCCTTATCGGAAAGCCCCTTCTTTCTTGGGAATGACCTGGTTGTTAAATATTGTGAATTATAATATTAATGATGAAAAAGTTCGTGTTGATCAAAGATGAAATTGATAGTTCCATTGTGTTGGAATTATTAGTGTTAGTAAAAATCGACATTTATTTTGATAATAATTGATGTCTGGAGGTTATATTGACCAATCAGATAATTAATCGAATAAATGAGCAATTAATTGCTATTGATTCACATGATTATAACTATTTGTTCACATGTGTGTACTATTGATTCACATTCATTTACTATTAGGGGAGTTGGTGCAAGATTGATAATACTTGCATGACTAAGTTAAAAATTGAGGTATAGATGGAGGTACTATACTGTAATTCGTATTTTCACATGTCTAGAACTATTGATTCACATGATTTAGTATTGATTCACATTCATTTACTATTAGGGGAGTTAGTGCAAGATTGATAATACTTGCAGGACTAAATTAAAAATGAAGGAAAAGAGGAAGGTATTATATTGTAATATTTCGAGCCCCAAAACATGCAATTATCGAAACTATATTTTTCTATAAATAGAAGCTCATTCCTTCATTATTTTCACCAATTCACTAAAGCTATAGAGCAATTATTATAGAGAGAAATTATAGAGAGAAAGAAGAAGAGAAGTCTGCTACCTCACTATTTTAATATCCAGTTTCTTCTAAGGTAAGTGGTATTATTCTTTCGTATTCATGAAGAGAGTTATTTTCTTTTAATACTCATAAGGGTTGTTATTCCATTCCTTATTATTATGTTGGAATAACCTGTTTATGCGAAGTACCGCATACATGGTGAAATTCTTCTGTTATTCCATTCTTTATTATTCTATTGGAATAACCTGTATGTGCGGTCTATCGCATGCATGGTGAATTTTGTTGTTATTCCATTATTTATTATTCTGTTGGAATATCTTGTCTGTGCGGATTACGCATGACCTAGTTCTATTCTTTATTATTATTCATTGGAACATCCCGTGCATAAGGATTACGCATGACCGGTTCCATTCTTTATTATTACATTGGAAAAACTCGTTTATGCGGTCTATCGATGCTCGGTGAATTTTTCTCGTTATTCCATTCTTTATTATTTTGTTGGAATAACCTATCAGTGTGGATTACCGCATGCATGGTGAATGATCCTTCGTATTCATTCCTTATTAAATTATGGAAATGATGCATCCACGTGGATTACCTGCATGGCGCAAGCGAAAATCAATTTGCAGTTTCATATATTCTATTATACTCAGTTGGTTAAAGTTTTGGCTTCTATACTGCATGAAATTAGTAGAATATCCTGGATATTGCGTTTCATCCAGTATCTTTTCATGGAAATATTCTTCTAACATTCTTGAATTTTACTCCACAAAGCAGTATCATGTTGACAATTTGGACGTAATTGATTTCAGGATAAATTAACTTATAAATCTTTAAAATTTATTCTTGAACTTGTTTTATTGAATTATTATGTCATTATCATCATCCTCATACTTATATTGTGATGAAAGTCATCTTTGACTTACGTACATAGATGGACTTGGTATGATTATGACCAGGGATCATTCGGTATAATAATGACCTGTAATGTTATAAATGATGTGGTAAAAGTCCTCAATGGCCTACAGTACATTGATGGATAGTTTTTGGTTTGATTATGACCAGGGATTATTCGGTATAGTCATGACCATTGATGATTTAATGAATATCCTTGGCCCGTAGTGTGTGGATGATTCGATGATGTGGTTTATTTATTGTTGAGTCTCGGTGATAAAATTGATGAAAACATTTTAAATCATAGAAGATAGTAGATATCATGCTCTACTTGACTCTTCTAATGGATTGCTTATTCCGCTGCAGTTAAACTTGATGTCTATTATATTTTATCAGCTTAACATTGTTGAAAACTAATGATAATTTATTCTACATTATCTTAGTCATAATATTTTTTACTGGGCTAGTTGAGCTCACCCTTTTGCTTTCATTGTTCTCTTCAGAAAATGAGAATGTAGACGGGACTAGTCGGGGAACGGAGTGATGGTACAAGATGGTGTATTAGTAGTCCTCACTATTCTATAAAATAGTGTGACAATAAATGTAATGAGGATTCTATTTGAGAGTGGATATTGTCTAGAAGGCAATATTCCTGTTTAAACTCTCAGCTATGTTTTGTCGTATATTACACGCCGGTTGTATAATTAAATTTGTATTTGTATTTTTTACCATGTATTTGGCGACTCAAGATTGTTGATGTATACCTGTTTTGGAGGCGTCACAGTTGGTATCAAAGCTTTGGGATATGATCCCTGGCTGAGATGTGAGACAAGAACTAGGAGGGGTGAGACGGGGAATTCCTTTGCCACCTTCATGTTGCGAGCAGAGGAAGATTACTGGTGGGAATCTATAAAGCGTACTCAACCTGCTGCACTGAAGATGTCTTGGGAGAAGTTCCAAGAACTGTTCAACGACAAGTACTTTACTGAAAGTATTCGTCACATGAAGGAGGTAGAGTTCATCAAGCTTGAGCAAAACAATATGACTGTGGCGCAGTACGAAGCTAAGTTTGCCGAGTTGTCTCGGTTTGCGTCCCACTTGGTTGATAATGAGGAGAGAATGACGCGGATGATTCTATGAGGTTTGAAACCCGAGATACGTCAATACCTTATCTCTCATAAACTGTGTTTGTTTTCAGATGTTGTGAATAGGGCTCAGTTATTGGAGCGCGATAATGAGTCAACCCAACCAAGAGAAAGCAGTCGGCAAGTCGATAATACCAGTGGTAGTAGTCATCGAAGCGGTGACAACAAACGTGGAGGGAATCAACATGCCAGAAATGGTAATCATTTCGGTGGTAATCATGGCCATGACAATAAGAGTGGACATTTCAAGAAGAGGAGATTCAATAATGATGGAAAGACGTCATCACCAGCACCTGTTGTTAAGGAAGGAGAGCGACCGCCGGTCGTATATTACAAATGTAGAGGGGAAGGACACATAAGTCCAAACTGCACGATGCAGTCCAAAGCATGTTACAATTGTGGAAAAGAAGGTCACCTAGCCCGACCAGGGATCATTCGGTATAATCATGACCTGTTATGTTATAAATGATATGGTAAAAGTCCTCAGTGGCCTGTAGTGCATTGATGGACAGTTTTTGGTATGATTATGACCAGGGATTATTCGGTATAGTCATGACCATTGATGATTTAATGAATATCCTTGGCCCATAGTGCAGGGATGATTCGATGATGTGGTTTATTTATTAAGCTGAGTCTCAACGATAAAAATTGATGAAAACATTTTAAATCATAGAAGATAGTAGATATCATGCTCTACTTTACTCCTCTAATGGATTGCTTATTCCGCTGCAGTTAAACTTGATGTCTATTGTATTTTATCAGTTTAACATTGTTGAAGACTAATGATAATTTATTTCGCATTATCTTAGTCATAATATTTTTCTTCGGGCTAGTTGAGCTCACCCTTTTGCTTTCATTGTTCTCTTCAGGAAATGAGAACGTAGCCGGGACTAATCGGGGAACGGAGTGATGGTCCGAGATGGTGTATTAGTAGTCCTCACTATTCTATAAAATAGTGTGACAATAAATGTAATGAGGACTCTATTTGAGAGTGGATATTGTCTAGAAGGCAATATTCCTGTTTAAACTCTCAGCTATGTTTTGTCTTATATTACATGACGGTTGTATAATTAAGTTTGTATTTGTATTTTGTACCATGTATTTGGCGACTCAAGATGGGTGATGTATACCTGTTTTGGGGGCGTCACACTTGAGGTTTAACCTTGGAGCGTAGAATATGTTCCTTGTTATCCAAGATTTTAACAGGTACCTCTTCATACGTTAAATCTTTCGCTATCTCGTCTGGTTCTAATTCAATAATGTGATTCGGGTCTTTCACATATTTACGTAACGTAGATATGTGAAAAAAATTATGAACACGAGACATACTTGGCAGTAAGGCGAGTCTATAGGCCATAGTTTTTACTCGATCGAGGATTTCAAATGGGCCAATGAATCGAGGATTGATCTTTCCTCTCTTTTCAAATCTTGTAACTCCTTTCCATGGAGAAACACGTAACAACACATGCTCTCTAACATTGAATTCCACGTCTTTTAGATGAAGATCAACATAACTCTTTTGTCGATCTTGTGAGGTTTTTATACGTTCCCGGATCATTTGAATTTTCTTCGTTGTCATGCTTACCTATTTCGATCCCAACAGTTGCTTTCGTTAATACAACGCCTCGAATAGAGCCATGCCTATACTTTCTTGATAACTATTGTTATAGGAGAATTCCACTAATGGAAAAAACTTGTCCCAACTTCCTTTGAAGTCTAGGACACATAGTCTTAATATATATTTAAGAGTTTGAATAGTCCTCTCCGACTGCCCGTCCGTCTGAGGATGATATGCGGAACTGAATCGTAAATCCTTGACCATAGCTTTCTGCAAACTAACCCAAAATTATGAAATGAATCTTGGGTCTCGATCAGAAACTATGGATACTGGCATACCATGCAGTCTTACAATCTCGTTTATGTATATACGAGTAAGAAGTTTAAGTGAATAAGTTTCTCGTATATGTAAGAAATGAGCAGACTTGGTTAATCTATCGACAATGACCCAAATTTCATCTATGCCTTGAGAAACCTTGGAAAGACCAGTAACGAAATCCATGTTAATGTGATCCCACTTCCATTTTGAAATTTTAACTGCTTGAAATGGACCTTTTGGCACTTGATGCTCTGCCTTGACACGTTGACAAGTTAAACACCTGGAGATAAACTCCGCTATCTCTCTCTTCATATTGCTCCACCAAAATGTATGTCAAAGATCACGATACATTTTGGTACTCCCAGGATGGATTGCGAATGGTGTGTTGTGCACCTCTATCATAATTTTATACTTTAAATTAGAGTCGTTAGGAACACAAAGTCTGGAGTTGACTCAAAGTATTCCTTCTTCATCGATTCTTGCTTTCGGAATAACACCTTCTGTTGGAATAACCTGTCTATGTGGATTACCACATGCATGGTGAATGATCCTTCATATTCATTCTTTATTAAATTATGGAAATGATCTGTCTACGTGGATTACCACATGGCGGGCGAAAATCCATTTGTAGTTTCATATATTCTATTATACTCAGTTGGTTAAAGTTTTGACTTCTATACCCCATGAAATTAGTAGAATATCCTGGATATTTGCGCTTCATCCAGTATCTTTTCATGGAAATATTCTTCTGAGCATTCTTGAATTTTACTCCACAAAGAAGTGTCATGTTGACAATTTGGACGTTATTGATTTCAAGATAAATTAACTTATATATCTTTAAAATTTATTCTTGGACTTGTTTTATTGAGAATTATTATGTCATTATCATCATCCTCATGCTTATATTGTGATAAAAGTCATCTTTGGCTTACGTGCATAGATGGACTTGGTATGATTATGACCAAGGATCATTCGGTATAATCATGACCTGTAATGTTATAAATGAGGTGGTAAAAGTCCTCAGTGGCCTGTAGTGCATTGATGGACAGTTTTTGGTATGATTATGACCAGGGATTATTCGGTATAGTCATGACCATTGATGATTTAATGAATATCCTTGGCCCGTAGTGCAGTGGATGGTTCGATGATGTGGTTTATTTATTGTCGAGTCTCAATGATAAAAATTGATGAAAACATTTTAAATCATAGAAGATAGTAGATATCATGCTCTACTTGACTCTTCTAATGGATTGTTATTCCGCTGCAGTTAAACTTGATGTCTATTGTATTTTATCAGTTTAACATTGTTGAAGGCTAATGATAATTTATCCTGCATTATCTTAGTCATAATATTTTTTACTGGGCTAGTTGAGCTCACCCTTTTTTTTTCATTGTTCTCTTCAGGAAATGAGAACGTAGCCGGGACTAGTCGGGGAAGGGAGTGATGGTCCGAGATGGTGTATTAGTAGTCCTCACTATTCTATAAAATAGTGTGACAATAAATATAATGAGGACTCTATTTGAGAGTGGATATTGTTTAGAAGGCAATATTCCTGTTAAACTCTCAGCTATGTTTTGTCGTATATTACACGACGATTGTATAATTAAGTTTGTATTTGTATTCAGTACCATGTATTTGGCGACTCAAGATGGGTGATGTATACCTGTTTTGGGCGCGTCACAGTTGGTATCAAAGCTTAGGGATATGATCCTTGGCTGAGATGTGAGACAAGAACTAGGAGGGGAGAGACGGGAAATTCCTTCGCTAGTATGACCTACCTAAGTTTATTTGGTATTTAAATGGTCGGTCAGAGTATAGGGATAATATGTGACATGTCAATTAACCCTTGTTTTGTGACAGTGTTTGAAAATGGCAGCTGAAAATGTTAACAATGGAGTGAATGAGACCGTTGAGACACCTTTAATCACTAACCAGTTTAATGTGACGTCAGATGAAGAAATTAGAGATATTTACGTGGTGAGTGAAGAACTAATAGTTACACCCGAGCTAGTTGCAGAGGTAGTAGCTGAGAGTGAGAAAGAAGAGGAAGAAGAGGAACCTGAGGAGAATTTATTAGAAGAATTTTATGATCGAAATTTACTATTACAAAATCGTATTCATGAGTTGGAAGAGCAGGCTGAATAACGACAGACGGTTGTGGAGTAAAGAGATGTAACAATTCAAAATTGTGTTATCCGATGTGCAATGCTTGAACAGAAGCACTCTTTGGCAGAGTATAAGATATTAGAGCTGGAATCTGAGAATGATATGATCAAACTTCTGATGAAAGAAGAAGCAACTGAACGAATGAGAATAGATGATGCATGGGTAAAAGCCGCACGACGCGTTGATATTGTAGAAAAAGTCGTCCGATCCAATAAGGTCAAAATAGATGAAATGGATTTTGCTTTTTGGACAAAAATTGGGAAAATCCAACATCGAGTTCGAAATTACCCTATGCAGAGCGGTTAACCCCAATTCGATATGGATCGAATAGTAATGATTCGAATCATGGATTAGGAATGTGATGAAGCAATTAAGGGTGGAATGTACTCTATAGCAAAGTCAAATCCGGTAGTTTAAGTTAGAGCGTTTGTCGAGAAACCCGAATGAAGTTATTACGGGTAAGTTAATTATAAACTCTTGCGAAGTCTATACCTTATTCGATACCAGTTCTACCCACTTATTTCTCCTACTTGCGCTCAATGTTTAAAATTGACTCCGGAGAAATTAGACTTTGATTTATCTGTTGAAACTCCATTGGGAGAAACCTTCGTTACCTCCACTATTTATAAATCTTATTTGATTCAAATCAACACTTTCACGTTACCTGTCGATCTTATCTCTTTGAAAATACTTGCATTTAATGTGATTTTAGGGATTGATTGGTTAACTACTCATCAAGCTTTTCGTAAGATTGTTAGCTTTTATATTCCTAACCAACATGTTATGCGAATTCAAGCAACCAAACCACTAAAGTCAATCACTGTCATATTAAGCCATAAGTAAAGAGCCCCAAACCTTTCGGTGGTGACTTCCTTGTGTGGAAGGCACCGAAGCCAGACTATCTGTAGGGGACATTGTGAATGACGATGATAAGTTGATAGGTATTAATGTGACGTACTATCTAAGTCTTGGGATGAGAGTCACAGTTTTAAATAATTTTTTATTGTTAATAAATTTCCTGGCATATTCTTGAAGACTTCTTAGCCAAACCCTAGAGCGTGAAATCAAATTTTATATTGACCCCAGTACAAAATCCATTTCTAAAACCCTCAAATATTTCTTCAACTAAAATGAATGTAACATGCACCAAAGACGTTGGCTCGAGCTGTTGAAGATTATGACTATACCATTCAATATTATCGTGGAAGAGCGAACGTGGTAGCTGACGCGTTGAGTAGAAGATCGTATGCGTTCTGAGTGCTATGTTGTTAACACAAAAACCCATTTCGTATAACTTAAAAATGATGAAGATAGAGTTAAAGACTCTAGGGACCCATGTGAAGATAACGAATATACGAGTAGAATCGACTTTAATCGATAAAGTTAAAGTCGCTCAAGCTACACACCCGAATCTGATGAATGTGAAGAAGAAGGTTCAAGAAGGCGTTATCTCAACCCTCAATTTAATTGGCCCATTTGAAATCCTCGATCGAGTAGGAACTGTGTCCTATAGACTCGTTTTAACGCCAAGTATGTCGCGTGTTCATAACATTTTTCACGTATCGTTGTTACTAAAAACTTAGTCTTGGGGGACTTTGGAGCCAAATTTTAGAATAGTTAATGAATCTGAAAAATTATGAAATCATGGGAGTTTTATAGAGCATGTTACAAGCTTTCCATAGCCTCAAAAATGGACTAATTCCGATAACGGATGAAGAAGTTATGAAGATTTGAAGTATGTGTGTCAAAAGTTGCAAAATCTGAAAAATTGGAGTTAAGTGCCAAAGGTCGAGCACCTAGGCACTAGGCTCGGCGCTTAGAATCTGTTCTTGGGCGCCTAGACGCTTGCCCAAGGCCAAATTTGGGCGCCTAGGCGCTGGTCAAGTGTTAAGCCAAAATCTGTCCGGACATCCTTTAGTAAATTGGGCATAAGTTTTTCATACAAACTTCAATTGAGATGATTCAGGATGATTCGGAAAGATAACGAGTAGACCTAAACCTCGAGCCTGGAACTGATGAAATTCAGGAAAAAGATGGAACCGGTCACTATACTGGGGGGGTGAGACATGACCGTGACTTAAGATTAAAGTACCGTTGAAAAGACTAAAGGAACGGGGGAATGACTACCTGTAATAAAGCACAGGCTAATACGAGCTGACCAGAAGAAGTAAAACTTTCCTTTTTTATATTTTGAGATTTGAGGTAGGTATCAGGGCCTAAAATGTCTATTTTAGGGAGTGGTGTGCATTTAGAGGCAATCGGAGGACATCGGGCATGCACGTATGCAACGTGTAATGTTTTCGACGATAAAGGTATTCAAGGTATCGTCACCTCTTCGGTATACCAGGTACGTACGTAAATTTCAAGGGCAAAATTTCACAAGGAGGGGAGATTGTGAGACCCCAAATTTTATGAATAAAGATTTAAATTTCTCGAAATATTTTTTTTAATATTATGGTGTGGTTTTGATATAATGTTATAGTTGTGGGTAATATTTACAAATTTTGCAAAGTAAGCAAGTGGTTATATAATAGTCGATTGGTCGGGGAATATTCTTTTTAACAGAGAATATTCGTACGACGACACAATCATTGGTGGACCCCACAACGGAAGTATTGTCGCAGTAAGAAAACGACAGAATTATCTTTTATTAAAAATAATGGCGAAAGTGTTACCGTTAAAACTGTTGAACTACTCAGTAGTAAAAGTAAAGTAATATGCGTGGTTGCATAGTAACACACGATATTGATTATTGATGCTTACGTGAGAAGTCCCTCAGTTATACTCAATTATTGCTACAATAATTGTTGCATCATATCTCTCATATTATTGATACAATTATTGTCACAGTATCATCTGCATAATATGTTATATTATTAAATCAATAATTGAGACAATAAAGTTATTCATATTATTATTTGCAATATTGACAATGTCTAGAAGTTCTATCAAGGAGAGGTTTGGTTACCTAATTGCGCGCCAGTAGAGAGAAATTCTTATTGGAAAGCCCCCTCTTTCCTGGGAACGACCTGATTGTTAAATATTGTGAATTATAATATTAATGATGAATAAGTTCGTGTTGATTAAAGATGAAATTGATAGTTCCATTATGTTGGGATTATTAGTGTTAGTGAAAATCGACATTTATTTCGATAATAATTGATGTCTGGAAGTTATCGGGTAATTAATCGGATAAATGAGCAATTAATTGCTATTGATTCACATGATTATAACTATTTGTTCATATGTGTGTACTATTGATTCACATTCATTTACTATTAGGGGAGTTGGTGCAAGATTGATAATACTTGCACGACTAAATTAAAAATGGAGGTATAGATGGAGGTACCATACTGTAATTCATATTTTCACATGTCTAGAACTATTGATTCACATGATTTACTATTAATTCATATTATTTACTATTAGGGGAGGTGGTGCAAGTTTGATACTACCTGCAGGACTAAATTAAAAATGAAAGAAAAGTTGAAGGTATTGTACTGTAATATTTTGAGCCCCAAAACGTGCAATTATCGAAACTATATTTTCCTATAAATAGAAGCTCATTCTTCCTTCATTTCTCATCAATTCACTAAAGCTATAGAGCAATTATTATAGAGAGACATTATAGAGAGAAAGAAGAAGAGAAGTTTGCTACCTCACTATTCCAGTATCCAGTTTTTTCTAAGGTAAGGGGTATTATTCTTTCGTATTCATGAAGAGAGTTATTTTCTTTCAATACTCGTAAGGGTTATTATTCCATTCTTTATTATTATGTTGGAATAACCTGTCTATGTGAAGTACCGCATACATGGTGAAATTCTTCTGTTATTCTATTCTTTATTATTCTGTTGGAATTACTTGTCTGTGCGGTCTATCGCATGCCTGGTGAATTCTGTTGTTATTCTATTCTTTATTATTCTGTTAGAATATCCTGTCTGTGCGAATTACGCATGACCTGGTTCCATTCTTTATTATCCTGTTGGAATATCCTGTCTGTGCGGATTACGCATGACCTGATTCCATTCTTTATTATTCTATTGGAATATCCTGTCTGTGCGGATTATGCATGACCTGGTTCCATTCTTTATTATTTGGTTGGGAATAACATGCCTGTGCGGTCTATCGCATGCCTGGTGAATTCTTCTGTTATGCCATTCTTTATTATTCTGTTGGAATAACCTGTCTATGTGGGTTACCACATGCATGGTGAATGATCCTTCATATTACTTCCTTATTAAATTGTGGAAATGATCTGTCTACGTGGATTACCACATGGCAGGCAAAAATCTATTTGTAGTTTCATATTTTCTATTATACTTAGTTGGTTAAAGTTTTGACTTCTATACCCATAAAATTAGTAGAATATCCTGGATATTTGCGCTTCATCCAGTATCTTTTCATGGAAATATTCTTTTGAGCATTCTTGAATTTTACTCCACAAAGAAGTATCATGTTGACAATTTGGACGTTATTGATTTCAGGATAAATTAACTTATAAATCTTAAAAAAAATTTCTTGAACTTGTTTTATTGAATTATTATGTCATTGTCATCACCCTAATACTTATATTGTGATGAAAGTCATCTTTGGGTTATGTGCATAGATGGACTTGGTATGATTATGACCAAGGATCATTCGGTATAATCATGACCTGTTATGTTATAAATGATGTGGTAAAAGTCCTCGGTGGCTGTAGTGCATTGATGGGATGCTTTTTGGTATGATTATGACCGTGGATTATTTCGGTATAGTCATGACCATTGATGATTTAATGAATATCCTTGGCCCGTAGTGCAGGGATGGTTCGATGATGTGGTTTATTTATTAAGCTGAGTCTCAACGATAAAAATTGATGAAAACTTTTTAAATCATAGAAGATAGTAGATATCATGCTCTACTTGACTCTTCTAATGGATTGCTTATTCCGCTGCAGTTAAACTTGATGTCTATTGTATTTTATCAGTTTAACATTGTTGAAGGCTAATGATAATTTATCCTGCATTATCTTAGTCATAATATTTCTTACTGGGCTAGTTGAGCTCAACCTTTTGCTTTCATTGTTCTCTTCAGGAAATGAGAACGTAGCTGGGACTAGTCGAGGAACAGAGTGATGGTCTGAGATGGTGTATTAGTAGTCCTCACTATTCTATAAAATAGTGTGACAATAAATGTAATGAAGACTCTATTTGAGAGTGGATATTGTCTAGAAGGCAATATTCCTGTTTAAACTCTCAGCTATGTTTTGTCGTATATTACACAACGGTTGTATATTTAAGTTTGTATTTGTATTCTGTACCATGTATTTGGCGACTCAAGATGTAAAACCCCAAATTTTACGAATAAAGATTTAAATTTCTCGAAATATTTTTTTAAATATTATGGAGTGAATTTGATATAATATTATAGTTGTGGGTAATATTTATAAATTTTGTAAAGTATGCAAGTTGTTGTATAATATTCGATTGGTCGGGGAATATTCTTTTTGTCTGGGAATATCCGCATTTAATCAGACAATCATTGGTGGACCTATTAACGGGATTATTGTCGTATTGAGAAAACGACAAAAATATTTTTTTGAAAATAACGACGGAAGTTTTACCATTAACTGTTGAACTACTCGGTAGTAAAAGTACAAGAATGTCTGCGTGGTTGCATAAGAGCAAAGCGGTATTGATTATTGATGCTTACGTGAGAAGTCTCTCGCTTTTGTTCAATTATTGCTACAAAGAATTGCCGCATAGTATCTCACGTTATTTGATTCAATTATTGTCAATATTTTATATATTATTAAATCAATAATTGAGACGACAAAGTTATTAATATTATTATTTTTTTAATATTAACGATGTCTAGAAGTTCACAAGGAGAGGTTTGGTCATCTAATCTTGCGCAATAATAGAGAGAAATCCTTATTCGAAAGCCCCCTCTTTCCTGGGAACGACCTGGTCGATTAATATTGTGAACTATAATAATGATGATAAATGTTGTTAAATATATTTAGGTATTTTTTTATGAAGTCACGGAAGTTTATATATATATATATATATATATATATAAACTTCCGTGACTTCCTTACTATTATATGAAATAGTGTGATAATAAATGTATTGAGGACTTATTTTGAGATTGAATACTGTCTAGAGACAATATTTGTATTAAAACTCACAACACATGTTGTATATTTAAGATTGTATTTGTATTCTGTACCATGTATTTGGCGACTCAGAATAGGTGATGTTTACCTATTTTTGGGACGTCACAAAATGAGGTATTGACGTATTTCGGGTTTCAAACCTCGCAGAAACATTCGCTTCATTCTTTCCTCATTATCAAACAAATGGGATGCAAATCGAGATAACTTGGCAAACCTAGCTTCGTACTGCGACACATTCATATTATTTTGCTCCAGCTTGATGAACTCTACCTCCTTTATGTGACGAATACTTTCAGGAAAGTACTTATCATTGAACAGTTTCTGAAACGTTTCCCAAGACATATTGAGTGTGGCTGGCTGGGTACGCTTCACAAATTCCCACCAGTAATCTTCCTCACCACGAAACATAAAGGTGGTGAATGGAACCTTCTGTTCCTCTGTGCATCCCAAGACATCGAATATCTTAGTAATTTGCTTGACCCACGTTTCCGCCTTAATCGGATCCGACTTTCTACAGAATTCTGGTGGTCCAAACTCCTTGAACTGCTTTGCTGTGACAAACCGCGCGTTGCTATCATTTCCACCAGTATTTTGTACACGAGTCTCCCTCGTCTGATTTTGCATGAACTGCAAAAAGTTTGTAAACATCCCATCATTCATTGTTTGCTCGTTAGTGTTATTTACAGGAGGAATATTTCCTTCCTGTTGCACGTTCTCCTGATTGGTGACTAAAGGTGTTTCCACAGTCTCATACACTCCATTGTTAACGTTCTCAGCTGCCATTCTTAAATACTGCCATAAAACAAGGGTTAATTAAACAAATTAACATGTCACATAATATCCCTATATTATGACCGGCCAACAAATAAGCTTTAGGTAGGACACACTAGCGAAGTGTTTACTCATCTCTCCCCTCCTAGTGCTATTCCCCGATCTCCGCCAAAGACCATATCCCTAAGCTCTGATACCAACTGTGACGCCCCCAAAATAGTTCCAATCCACCCATCCTATTCTGAGTCGCCAAATACATGGTACAGAAACAACTACAACAACATAATACAATTGTCGTGCAAAATACGAAAACACATACTGTGAGTTAAAATACAAATATTGTCATCTAGACAATATCCACACCCAAATAAGTCCTCATTACAATTATTCATACACTATTTTACAGAAATAGTGAGGACTGCTAAAACATCTTTCTAGAACCATCACTCCATACCCCGACTAGATCCTGCTATGTTCTCACTTCCTAAGAAGAAAAATGGAACAAAAAGGAAAAGGGTGAGCTCAACTAGCCCAGTAAAGAACATTATGACTAAGATAATATACAAAAAATTATCATTAGTCTTCAACAGGGAAAAATCTAATAGAATATAATAGACAACAAGTTTTAGATCCACAACTGCAGCGGAAATAGCAATCCATTAGAAGAGTCAAGTAGAGAATGAGTTCTACTATCTTCTAAAATTTAAAAGTCCATCATCAATATTTTATCCCTGTAACAACAATCAATATACATCTTTAATCAAATATTCATCTTTGCACTACAAAAGCCAAAGATATTCATTGGTATCACCCAATCGGTCATGTTCATCTCAACACTGCTCATCTTTTACTACTACGGGCCAAAGATATTCATCAGCTTAATCATTCATCTCAGACTGTGCCAAAGATATTCATCAAGTATCACCATTAAGGACTGAGGATGATGAAAAATATCTTAAAGAAAATGAATCCAGTGAGACAGAAGGACAAATATTAGGGATTCGTATTTCGGTTTATCCAAATTCAATATTACTCCATAATAACCAATTGTGAAGTAGAATTTCAAAAATAAAGATCAAAACATGGATACAATCAAAGATAGTATCCATAAAAGACATCTAGGATGAAAAAGAGAAAATTTTATTTTTTTTGGTGAATAGTGCCGTATTCGTGAATAGTACCGTATACATGAATAGTGTCGTATACCTGAATAGTAACCCCGACACAAAAAGTAGAAATTCTACAATAAAATTCATATCAATATTTCAGTATAATGATATTGAAGAAAATAATATCATTTATGAATAAAATAACATCCCTTACCTCAAAGAAATAGTATTTCGGAATGGAATATCAGATATGATGCTGAAGAAAACTTGCACTGAATAGCAACTCTCAAAGTATCTAACTACTCAAAAAATACGCTCGATAATATAGAGAGAAAGAAAACTTGTTTCTGGTGTGATTTTCAATTCTAACTTAGCCCTCTATTTATAGGAAAATGTTAGCACGTCGAAGCAGACTTGATCTGCTACCTGATGGCTTTACATGCTACTATTGCCACCCTCCACATTTGAAATTCAATTTGAGCACATTTCTCACCAACCAAAAGTGGGACCCACCAATTCTATAATTTTCCACCAAAATGATAAATTCAGAAACTTTAACAATTTCTGAATCAGTCACCTCTTAAAATTCATAACAAATCATACGTTCATTTTTAACGGTTCAAAATTTGTGGACATATACTCAACTTATATATGTATAACATATCCAAAAATCACAACGATCCAACGGTCGGATTAAAATTATTACTCATGCAATAGAGCTTTTTCGATTTGATCTTTTAATACCTCAAATTCGACAAAATCGATACAACACCTCAACATTAATTCCTTCATTTATAACCACATAAATAAATCCATCATTTTATATCGCATCAAATAAATATTTCCTTATCATATAAATCAATAATTAATTATTCACAAATAATATTCTGAATCACAATAATAATGACGCGGTTCTCGGAAGAGGGGCTTCAGATAAGGATTTTTCCTTCTTTGGCCGCAATTAGGTGACCAAACCTCTCCTTGACAGAACTTTCTAGACATTGCCAATAATGTTATCTAATTATATTATTCAAATAATATGAATTATTGATCTGATAATGGAAAATATTGTGCCGTGACAATTATTAAAACAACAATAATATAAAAATATCAACGCAGCAATTATTGAATCAATAAAATAAAATATTGAACAGTAATTACTGTAACAATTATTGAGTAGTGCCTTCTTACGAAGGATCAATAATTTAAAAATACTATGCAATCTTGGTGTGCTACTTATGCAACTACACGCAGACATCGTATTTTAACCACCGTGTATTCCAACAAGTTGTTAGCGGTAATAACTACGTCGTTATTTATAAAAATTCAAACTTGTCGCTTTCTTCATCAAGCGAGTTATTACGTTATGGGGCCCACAAATGGCTACGCCAGTAAATGCGAATATTCCCAAACAACAATATTCCACACGACCAAACGAATATTCCCAGACAAAATGAATATTTTATAACCACTTGCTTATTTTGCAAAATTTGCACATTTCACCCATAACCAAAGCATTATATCAAATTAACTCCTAATTATTTCAAGATAATAAATAGAGGAAATTCAATTTTATTTATAATAAGTTGGGGATGATTCGAGAAAATCCTTCCACGAATCTCCGATAATAACCAAATAAGCCTGTAAAGCTACGATTTGATCCATCGACTTTGGTTGCTCCCAGCTTTGTATTGCTTCAATCTTTGCGGGGTCAATAGATATTCTGTTATTTGATATCACGTGCCCAAGGAATGCTACTTTCTCAAGCCAGAACTCACACTTCTTCAACTTGGCATATAGCTTATTTTCACGAAGCTTTTGGAGTATCAGCCTTAAGTGTTGCTCATGATCTTCATGGATTTTGGAGTATATGAGGATGTCATTAATAAAGACAACCACAAAATGATCAAATATTCCTTGAATATTCGGTTCATCATATCTGTAAGACCCTGAATTTTATGAAATAAAAGTATTCAATTTTTCTTATAATTATTATTCAATAAATGGTTAAATTGATAAAAGTTTAAAGTTAAGGGTGATATATATAAAATTTTAAAATACGCAAGTGGTTATAAAATACTCATTTCTGTTGGAGAATATTCGTTTGGTCGTGGAATATTCTTGTTGTTTAGAATATTCATATGACCTGGCTAAACCATTTCAGGGCCTTATAATGTAATAATTGTCGGATGAAATAAATGACAAGTTTGAGTTTTTATAAATAATGGCGTAATTGTTACCAAGTAATAATCGTTGAATACTTTGGTGGTTAAAATACAAAGAATACGCTGTGGTCGCACAAAGAAAGCATTACCCAGTACGCACAATATTTTTAAATTATTAATTTTACGTAAGAAGGCACTACTCAATAATTGTTACAAAGAATTATCGCTTAATATTTTATTTTATTGATTCAATAATTGTCATATTGATATTTTATATTATTGTTGTTTCAATAATTGTCACGCAAGACAATATTTTCCATTATCAAATCAATAATTCATATTATTTGAATAATATTATTAGATAACATTATTGGCAATGTCTAGAAAGTTCGCTCAAGGAGAGGTTTGGTCACCTAATCAAGGCTACCAAGAAGGAAAAATCCTTATCTGAAAGCCCTCTTTTCCGGAACCGTCCTCGTGTCATTATTGTGGATTCTCAGAATATTATTTGTGAATAATTAATTATTGATTTATATGATAAGGAAATATTTATTTGATGCAGATATAAATGATGGATTTATTTATGTGGTTATAAATGAAGGAATTAATGTTGAGGTGTTCAGATCAAGATTTTGCCGGATTTGAGGTATTAAAAGATTAAATCAAAGGTTCTTAAAGCTCTATCATGTGAGTAATAATTTTAATCCGACCGTTGATCGTTGTGATTTTTGGATATGTTATACATATATAAGTTGAGTATATGTCCACAAATTTTGAACCGTTCAAAATTAATGTATGATTTGTTATGAATTTTAAGGGGTGTTGAAAATCATCCGTTTGTGGATTTCAGATATTTTCTGTCTGGAATTTGGAAAAACTTAAAGCTACAAAGTTGTAGAGAATTCGATTTCGTGTGGAATGGACATAAATTCCTATTTTTCTGATAAAAGGGCTATTTATTATGAATTGTTGAAGTTTCAAAAATTAAAATATTTTTATTAAAATTGGGTGAGACCTACTTTTGTTTTTATCAAACATGTGGGCTGATTTTTGTTCAATGTTGGCATGCTCCAGCTTGATTCAGCTAGTGTGGGCATAGTTGGAGAAAAAAATAATAAATATATTATTTTATTAAATTAGTCTGCTTTGGCGTTCTAGCATTTTCCTATAAATAGGCGCTTAGGTTAGAATTGAAAATCACACCAGAAACAAGTTTTCTTTCTCGCTATATTATCGAGTGTATTTTGTGAGTATTTATATACTTTGAGAGTTGCTATTCAGTGCAAGTTTCCTTCGAATTTACATCCGATATTCTAGTCAGAAATACTGCTCTTTTGAGGTAAGGGATTTTAAGGGATACTATATTTTTCATGTTTCGTAATTTTTCTGACCTTCAAAAATTCTGAAAAAATTTGAAATGATATTTTGATGAGTTTTCTCGATTGTGTCCAAAAATGGCGATTTTTGGATGTATAGATTAGGAGTTATGAATTTTATGGGAAAAGACTATTTTAAAAATAAACCCTTATAACTCCTTGTGGTTAACTCCAAAATTGATAAAATTTTTATTGGGAGTACATCTATATAATATCAGTATACCTTGTAAATTTCGAAATTTTTGGATAAAAGTACAATTTATGATAAATGTCTTAATATTCGACAGTTTTGGCGATATGAAAAATAGTAAATGAATTTTAAAAATTCCGAGAAAAATATATGTTCAATATGGGACTATGTTCTACTAAATCTCAGAAAAGAAAATTTGTTTGTACTGATTTGGTATTTTTCATGAAAATGGACTAGTTATGAGTAAATGAATTAAATATGTTATGTGAAGTAACAAAATTGGAAAATAGGATTTTATGGCTTGGGAATCTTATATAAGGTATATGCAGATTTTTGATGAGGGTTTTGGTTATTGGTGATGAAATTTTATTAGTTTGGCATTTTAGGATGATTAAATGCATTAATTAGTAAAGTGTAAACAATTAAAATAAATTGTTTATTAGTTTAAGAAATGATTAAAATATTGTGGTAATATTAATAATATTAGATTATGAGATTCTTAAGTGATTTATAACATTTGGATTAAGGTGTTCTGAAATCATTGATTTATGAAGCTTACTCTTGAAATTAAATCCATGTTTTGATTATATTGTTCTTATGACATTTTTATAATCCTGGTGATGAAGTTTCTCTTTGACTTGAGCATAAAGATGGGTAGATTATTGGTATAATCGTGACTATGGATTCTCTTTGGCCAGTAGTGTAAAGATGAATTGTTGACTGGTATGATCATGACCATTGAATTTACAATTGAATATTTTTAGCTTAAGTGCAAAGGTGAATTGATCAACATGGTTATAATTATGGTTTATATAAATTCTGAAATGATTATGTATATCTTTGAGATATTAATATCTTTGGCCTGTAGTGCAAAGATGAATTATTGATGAATATCTTTGGCCCGTAGTGCAAAGATGACCTGTTGCTGAATATCTTTGGCATATAGTGCAAAGATGAACTATTAATGAATATCTTTGGCCCGTAGTGCAAAGATGAATTTATTAGTATGATTATGAACAGGAACTGTGATTTGGTATCCATGATCTTTGATGTTTCAGGTAAAAACATGCGATGAAAATTATCTTCGTCCTGGATGAGAAAAGGGATTTGGAACCACAAATATGATTATGAGTTATTCATATGATTGTGGACAGAAACTGTTGATTGATGTTACAGTGATAAAATATTGTTGGTGGACGTTTAACATAGAGAAGATAATAGACATTATGGTCTATTTGACTCTTTTAATGGATTGCTCGTTCCGCTGCAACTATGTTTGAAAAGTTTTATCTTCTACCATATGTTCTAAATCTTTGATTTATTACTGATGAAGGCTATTGATAATTTAATTATCTTAGTTATGATATTCTTTACTAGGCTAGTTGTGCTCACCCTTTTGCTTCACAATTCCTTTCAGGTAATAAGAGTGTAGCTGGGTCGAGCGGGGATAACAGGGGAATAGAATGGTGGTCTATAGCTGTTGAGGTTCTCCCTAAATAGTATGGAAATAATTTTATTGAGAATTTTAGATAAGTGTGTCATATTGTATATGTCATTTGATATTTAATTTTGGTGAACCAAATAGGGTGAGGTTAACCCAACTTTGGAAGGGTGTTTTTCCACTATCATACAAGATGTCTAATGACATACAACCTCGTGTTATCATAAGACAGGGTTGTGCATATCCACTTGCTGAGTATATCTACGATCACTACCTATATGATCTTGGAGTTTGCTTAAAATATAATTATCAATTGCAGACAGTGGAGATAATTATATGTCAAGAGAAGACTCATCATTGGAAGGAACATGATTGTTTTGATGACTGCTATCTCCGGTATGATCCTGGTTGTGGTCCCTCGGTTGAACGTACTCGTTATCTCGCTCTAATAATTGAGCCCTGTTGACAACATCTGAATAGAGAGAAAATTTATGAGAAATGAGATATTAACGTATGCTGGGTTTCAAACCTCTCAGAAACATCCGCGTCATACGTTCCTCATTCTCCACCAAATGAGGTGCAAACCTGGATAACTCTGCAAACTTCGTCTCGTATTGGGACACCGTCATATTATTTTGTTCCAGTCTAATAAACTCTATTTCCTTCATATGACAAATACTTTCAGGAAAGTACTTGTTATTGAACAGTTTCTGAAATGTCTCCCAAGACATGCTAAGTGCGGCTGGATGGGTACGCTTCACAGATTCCCACCAGTAATCTACCTCATTACGGAACATAAAGGTGGCGAATGGAACTTCTGTTCCTCTGTGCATCCCAAGACGTTGAATATCTTGGTAATTTGTTTGACCCACGTTTTGGCCTTAATCGGATCCGGCTTTCCCCAAAATTCTGGTGGTCCCAACTCTTTGAACTGCTTGGCAGTGACAAACCGTGCGTTGTTATCATTTCCACCTGTATTTTGTGCACGAGTATCCCTCGTCTGATTTTGCATGAACTGTAAAAAGCTTCTAAACATCCCGCTGCTCAAAGATCCGCTTTCGGTGGTGTTGTTCACAGGAGGAACATTGCTAACTGCTGTACGCTTCTCCTCATTGGTGAGTAAAGGTGTCTCCACGGCCTCATTTACTCCATCGTTAACATTCTCTCATCGACATTCTCAAATACTACCATAAAATAAGGGTTAATTAAAGAAATTAACATATCACATAATATCCCTATATACTGACCAACCAACAAATAAGCTTAGGTAAGACACACTAGCGAAGGTTTTACTCGTCTCTCCCCTCCTAGTTCTATTCCCCGATCTCCGCCAGAGATCATATCCCTAAGCTTTGATACCAACTGTGACGCCCCCAAAATAGGTATACAACACCCATTCTGAGTCGTTAATAACATGGTACAAAAAAAACTATAACTTTATTAATACAACATGAAAACTGTGAGTTTAAATACAAATATTATCTTCTAAACAATATCAACACTCAAATAAGTCCTCATTACAATTATTGATATATTATTTTACAAAAATGGTGAGGACTACTAAAACAACTTTCTAAGACCTTCATTTCATACCTCGACTAGTACTCACTACATTCTCACCTCCTGAGAAGAAAAATGGAACAAAAAGGAAAAGGGTGAGCTCAACTAGCCCATTAAAGAATATTATGACTAAGATAATATAGAACAAATTATCGTTAGTCTTCAACAGGAAAAAATCTGATAAAATACAATAGACAACAAGTTTCAGATCAATATTCATAATGAAAATAATAATTCATAGATGAGTTACGTAGAGAATGAAATCTACTATAATCTATGAATTTAAAAGTCCATTATCAATATTTTATCCTCAGTAACATCAATCAATATTCATCTTGAATCAAATATTCATCTTTGCACTACTGAGCCAAAGATATTCATCATCACCATGTTCATCTCAATACTCGCATACATCTTTGCACTACAGGCCAAAGATATTCATCAAAAATTCATTCATCTTTGCACTACAGGTCAAAGATATTTAGTAATATCATCATTTAGGACTGAGGATGATGAAAAATATTTTAAAGAAAATGAATCCAGTGAAACAAAAGAACAAATATTAAGGATTCGTATTTCAAACAATCCAAGTTCAAAAATACTTCATAAATAAACGTAGTGAAGTAAAATTCAAGAATGATCAAAATATGGATACAATCAAAGCTAGTATCCATAATAGATATTTTGGATAAAAAAACAAAAATTTAATTTTTCTGTGAATAGTGCCATATACGTGAATAGTGCCGTATACGTGAATAGTAACTCCAACACAAAAAGTTCCAAATTTGATTAAAAAATTCACCAATATTTTGGCATAATGATATTGAAGAAAACAATATCATTTAAGAAAAAAATAACATCCCTTACCTTAAAAAGAATAGTACTTCTGGCTGGAATATCAGATATAACGCTGAAGGAACTTTCACCGTATAGCAACACTCAAAGTATCAAAATACTCACAAGAATACGCTCGATAATATAGAGAGAGAAAACTTCAATTTCTGGCGTGATTTTCAATTCTAACCTAAGCACCCTATTTATAGAAAAATGCTTAGAACACCAAAGCAGAAAATTAATAAAATAATAATATTTTCTAAAAATTTTCCTACGCACACCAAGAAGATTGAATTCAGCATGCTTAACATTCATGTGGGGCCCACCCAAGTGTAAAAAAATGTTTTTCTTAAAATAATTATTTTAAACTCCAAAAATTAATTATTCTGGAACTTCGGAAAAATTCAAACCTTATGTCCTTTCCATAGAAAATTCCATTCTCTACAACTTTGCAGAAGAAAGTTTTTTTAAATTCCAAATAGAAGTTGACCAAAATCCACAAACAGACGATTTTACAGGTTATAATCAAATTTCAGTCAAGAAATGGGCCCACGGACATGTTTAACATGTTTTACACAACTTTTGCAACAAAAATACTCTTCCTCCTCATATATTCATATATCCCACATTCATTGTAAAAATATCACCATTATTATATTATTAAAATACAATAATATATTTAAATGAATTATTTTATCAGAAAAGATAAAATATCATTTTTTTAACAATTGTCACTTTAAAATTTTCTCCATCTATATCCACATAAAATGAATATTTCCCTTATCATATAAATTAATAATTAATTATTCACAAATAATATTATAGAATCACAATACTGGCAACCAGGCCGTTCCTAGGAAAGATGGGGCTTTCCAATAAGAATTTCTCCTTACTGACGCACAATTAGGTGACCAAACCTCTCCTTAGACAGAACTTTCTAGACATTGCCAATAATGTTATCTAATAATATTATTCAAATAATATGAATTATTGATCTGATAATGAAAATACTGTGTAGTGATAATTATTGAAACAACAATAATATAAAATATCAACGCAAAGAATTATTGAATCAATAAAATAAAATATTAAACAAGTAATTATCGTAACAATTATTGAGTAGTGCCTTCACGTAAGAATCAATAATTGGTGCAATACCGCAGTGTTATTCGTGTGTTTTAACCACGGGTACTTTAACAAAGATAATAATAAGAATAACTACATCTGTTATTTATAACAACATATACTTGTTGTTTTCTTCATCCAATCGTTTTCCGTTATGGGGCCCACACAAGGCTGCGCCGTCGTACGAATATTCCCCGACAGTAAGAATATTCCATGAGCAAACGAATATTCTCCGATAAAAATGAATATTTTATAACCACTTGCTTATTTGGAATATTTGCGCATTTTACCCATAACTAACCACATTAATCAAATCAACCCTTACTATTTCAAAATATTAAATAGAGAAAATTTAATTTCATTTATAATAAGTTGGGGTCTTACAATTTCTCCCTATTGGCGCGCAATTAGATTATCTAACCTCTCCTTGACAGAACTTGGCGCGCAATTAGATTATCTAACCTCTCCTTGACAGAACTTCTAGACATTGTCAATATTGTAAATAATAATATGAATAACTTTGTCGTCTCAATTATTGATTTAATAATATAACATATTATATGATGATATCTTTGTGACAATAATTGAATCAATAATACGAGAGATATGATGCAACAATTATCGTGAAAGCAATAATTGAGTATAACTGAGTGACTTTTACGTAAAGATCAATAATCAATATTGTGTGCTACTATGCAACCACGCCAGACATCGTACTTTTACTAATGGGTAGTTCAACGCTTTTAACGGTAAAACTTTCACCGTTATTTTTATAAAATGATAATTATGTCATTTTCTAACTACGACAATACTTCTGTTGTGGGGTCCACCAATGATTGTGCCGTCGTACGGATATTCCCCGATAAAAAGAATATTCCCCGACCAATTAAATATTATATAACAACTTGATTACTTTGCAAAATTTATAAATATTACCCACAACTATAACATTATAGAAAATCCACACCATAATATTCAAAAAAAAATTTCGAGAAATTTAAATCTTTATTCATAAAATTTGGGGTCTCACAGGATATCTATCATAACCTAGACGCATGGCCTCCTATGTACGAAGGTTTTCTTGAGCACTTCGCCAATAGTCACTTTCGCCAATAGTCATCCAATAGTCACTTTCGCCAATAGTACTTACCTTTTCGTATTTTTAAGAGTCACTTGTCCTTCGCAAATAGTCACTTGCCTCTTCGTATTGCCAAGAGTCACTTACCCCTTCGCAAATGGCTAGTTGTCTCTTCACATTTTTAAGGATCAGGCTAGTTGTCTCTTCACATTTCCAAGAGTCAAGTCAGTTGTCTCTTCACATTGCCAAGAGTCAAGCCAGTTGTCTCTTCACATCACCAAGAGTCAAGCCACTTCCCTGTTCACATTGCCAAGGCCACTTTCAGTTTGTCTATAAATAGAAGCAATTATTCTTCATATTTTACTTATAACTGATAAGAGAAAGCTATAGAGAGAGAATAAGAGATAAAGAAGAGCAATATTCAAGAAGCAAACATAAACTAAAAACACAAAGTTCTGCTACTACACTATTCCAGTATCTAGTCTCTTATTAAGGTAAATGATATTATTTTTTTTTCATACTCGTAAGAGATGTCATTTTCTTTCATACTCCATATTATGGTAAGAAGTATTCGTTTCGACAACTTTTTCATTAAATAGTGAAAATGCCTAAACTGTTTAGAACTTTCTTAATAGTTTACACTTCATATAATATCTTTTCATCTGAATCTTTCTATTGCATTTTACACGTTATAGATGAATTGTGAATCTTATTTATTCTATTCTTGAACTCTAATCGAATTTCTAGATATCATGTTGATAATTTAGACATTCTTGGACTCTGGATAAATTAAATTATAAATCTCTAATGTTTATTCTTAATCTTATTGTTCTTATTATTTATATTTATCATTTATATCATTGTCATAATCCTCAGACTTAAATTGTGGTGAAAAGTTATCTTTGGCCCGTAGTGCAAAGATGGACTATTGATTGATATAATTATGACCAGAAATTGTGTACTGGTATAATCATGACCTTTGGTGTTACAGATAAAGGCTTGTGGTGAAGTTCTCTTTGGCCTGTAGGGCAAAGATGGATTGGTGTTTGGCATGATCATGACCACTGGTGATACAAATGAATATCGTTTACCCGTAGTGCAAAGATAAACTGTTGATTTGCATAATAATGAACATGAACTGTTGATTGTTAAATGGATAAAATATTGATAATGAACTTTTTAATTGTAGAAGATAGTAGACATCATGCTCTACTTAACTCTTCTAATAAATTGGTTGTTCCGCTGCAGTTATCGTTGAAAACTTATATTATCTTTAAATCTCTAATTTATCACTGTTAAAGGCTATAGATAATTTATTCTTCATTATCTTAGTCATAATATTCTTTACTGGGCTATTTGAGCTCACCCTTTTTCTTTTTGTTCCATTGTTCTTCTCAGGAAATGAGAGTGTAGCTGAGACTTGCCGGGGAATGGAGTGATGGTCCGAAACTGTAGAAATATCTCAATACATTATAAAATAGTGTGACAATAATATACTTTACATTTTTTGAGAGTCACAAGCAAAAAAAATATAAAAAATGAAAAAGTCCAATATTTCAGTCCAATAAACATGTCTGTGTAGAAGGACTCTTATGTAATAGTATATTGATTATTCCTTTACTCAATTTAAAATATTTTTAAATTTAACATTAAAATATTTTATTAAAAATTTTCAAATAATAAATCTTTTAATGAATGGATTTTTTTAAAATTTTTATAATAATTATATTTGTATTGATTATATTTAAAGTAATTTATATTAATTTAAAATTATTTTAAATAAACTTTAAAAAATTGTATGATTTGATGAAGGGAGGAAGTAATATCTAACACGTGGTCATGCTTGATATAATAAGGAGATAAGCGGAAGAATCCATCTACGGCGACCGACTTCTTTCGACCGGGGTAGTGATTGGTCGGAATTTTTTTTTAATTTTTTTTTGTTTTTGACTACCAAATAATTAATGTGATTTATTGGAACTGAAATTTTTATAAAATGCAGTGATTTAGGTGTCATTTGGATACATGTAAAAAACATGGTTGCACAGCTTGTACAACTCTATTTTTTACATGTATCCAAATGTCAAATAAATCACTGCATTTGTAAAAAATTCAATTCTAATAAATCACATTAATTATTTGGTAATCAAAAGTAAAAAAAAATGACCGATCACTATCCCTAGGTATTATAATATGTCCAACTAGGTATTATAATTCCTACCATTTGAGAATAAAAAATTGTTGACAAAATTAACCTTTAATTTTGTTTAAAAAGACCAATGCATCTTATCCTATCTATCTATATACTTAAAATAATGAGAATATTATATCTTTGTTGTGACGCCCCCAAAATAGGCATACATAACCCATTCTGAGTCATCAGATACATAGTATATAATTCAAATACAAACTTAATTTATACAACTGTTAAGTGTCGTGCAGAATACGACAAAACATAAGCTGAGAGTTTTAACACGGATATTGTCTTCTAGACAATATCCAAACTCAAATTTAACCGTATTACAATTATTATCACACTATTTTACATAATAGTGACGACAGACCGTCAATCCATTCCCCGACTAGTCTTAGCTATATTCTCATTTCCTGAAGAGAATAGTGAAAGAAAAGGGTGAGCTCAACTAGCCTAGTAAGAAATATTATGACTAAGATATGCAGAATAAATTATCCTTAGCCTTCAACAGTATAACAACTGATAGAATACAATAGACAACAAGTTTTAGATTAATAACTGCAGCGTAATAAGCAATCCATTAGAAGAGTCAAGTAGAACATGATATCTACTATCTTGTATGATTTAAAAGTTGGGAAAAAGCACCTTTACCCTACTGTGGTTTTAGTGTTTTAAGCAATTAGCCACTGTACTTTTAAAAATATTCAATTAGCCCACTATACTTTTTAAAAATGTTCAATCAAGCAATTTCGTCCAATTTTGCTAACGGACATTAAAAAATTGGGGAGAAAAAGCACATTTACCTCACTGTGCTTTTAAAATATTCAATTAGCCCACTATACTTTTAAAAAATGTTTAATCAAGCAATTCCGTCCAATTTTGCTCACGGACGTTAAAAAATTTGGTTAATTTTCCTACGTGGCTTTAAAAAATAAAATATAAATGACGTCCGTGAGCAAAATTGGCCCAATTTATATTTTATTTTTTTAATGGGGATGAATAATATAAGAATTGAATGTAAAAATATTATTTAATACTAATATTTATGTCATGTACGTAATTTAAGAGAATATTGGATAAAATTTAATTAAAAATTACCAAAACTAAAAACCACGACATCACGACATATGTAACAAAATACTAATAAATTATATAAAATAAAATTTTTATCTAATAATCATATAGTAGATAATTTAAGAAAAAAATTAAGAAATTTAAATTTTATTATTATCATTTATCATCATAAAACAATGTTATTGATCATATTGGATATGTTAATAAAATTTAAATCTTTAAATATTCTTTTAAATTACGTACATGACATAAATATTAGTATTAAATAATATTTTTACATTCAATTCTTATATTATTCATCCCCATTTAAATAATACTCCCTCCGTCCTAAATTAATTGCTCAGTTTTGACTTTTTTAAGTCAAATTGACTATTTTTAGAATTAATAATTAGGCATATATAAATATATTTCTAAAATTATAAAAATTGGGGTTAGTAATAAATTGTATATACTTTTTTTTGGTTATAATCTCTTCACCTATATTTTAGCAAAAATAGTAAAAAGATTAGTTTTAAAAATAGTCAATTTGACTTTAAAAAGTTAAAACTGAGCAATTAATTTGGGGCGGAGGGAGTACTAAATAATACAAATGACGTCCGTGAGCAAAATTGGCCCAATTTGTATTTTATTTTTTAAAGCCACGTAGGAAAATTGGCCCAATTTCTTAACGTCCGTGAGTAAAATTGAACGGAATTGCTTAATTGAACATTTTTAAAAAGTACAGTGGGCTAATTGAATATTTTAAAAGCACAAAGGATAAAGGTGCTTCTCCAATTTTTTAACGTCTGTTAGCAAAATTGGACGAAATTGCTTGATTGAACATTTTTAAAAAGTACAGTGGGCTAATATTTTAAAAGTACAGTGGTTAATTGTTTAAAACACTACAACCACAGTGGGGTAAAGGTGTTTTTTTCCCTTTAAAAGATTATCATCAATTTTATCGTTGAGACTCAGCTTAATAAATAATCCACATCACTGAATTATCCATGCACTACGGGCCAAGGATATTCATTAGTATCACGACCACGAATTATCCATGCACTACGGGCCAAGGATATTCGTGTTTTCACCAATGGTCATGAACATGCCAAACAATAATTCATCTTTGCACCCTTGGACGAAGAGAACGCGTGGTCATGATCATACCAACAACTGTCCACCAATGCACTACGGGCCAATGATGACTTTTTGAAAGTAGTATGCACACAAGCCAATCATGATTGATGATAAAACATATACTTTGTAACAATCTTATTCATTTATTAATAAAAAGTATTAATTTATTAAAGGTTTTTAATTATCTACATGATGTTGTTTTATAATATGTGATAAACTCATAGTTTTAAGCAATGCTTTTAGAATAATGATGATGATCATTCTAATGAGATCTAAATTGTTAGAAAGCTTAAAACTAAAATAGTTCCCAATCGTTGGATTACTAAATTGGGGATTAGTGAATCCGGATAGATTGGTACATACGTTGCTTGCTCATTGGATGAAGATGATTGATCTCATGATCATTTGTGTGGAGACACTAAAGCAAGTATGTAGGTGCTTATTAGAGAATAAGTACACTGAACGTGGCTAGCTAAGAAATACCTAATGGAGTTTTACTTGCCTATCAATAGAAATTCCTGTAGTGATAGTAGTACAAGTGATCATTGGACTTGAGATCATCATAGTATCTTGTGTATGATGAATTATACTTTGACTTATTCCTTAAGACCCTTAGGGTATATCAAAGGGTATGCTTGGGTATAATAAGTCGTACATGGAGATAATGTATGATCAATAAAGAATATACCGCTTCTAGTAAAAGAAGAGAAATGTCCTATGTGATTCGATAAATGACAACCAAATAGTCCTTGGCCAAGGCAGAATAAAATTAGAAAGGAGTTTCTAATTTGCATTATTTGGAGTTGTGCATTTAAGAGTCGAAATACATATAATTAAATAAAATAAGACTTGACAGTAATTTCATATCTTATATTTAATTGGAATATTGTATGGTGGAAGGATCGAATTGTACGGTAACTATTTACTCAAAGGTTCTTTTATGATTAATGTTGAAATCTATACTATCTGAAAAGTCGTTAATCGCTAGGGAGGCTTATCCCTATTGTAGAATAAATATTATATATTTAAATAAATTAATAGTTTAATTTATTTATTTAAATAAGATTAGAATTGTTCTAATTAATTTATTCATAACCGATTTAATATGGAGAACCTAAAGGGTCACACCATAAAAGGAAGAATAATTATTTAAGAAGTTAATGACATAATCGTAATAATATGTTAAGTGTATTTAATTTAATCTATGGTGATAGAATAAATTAAATATCTTAATATTTATTATTTAATATTTTAGAAATATTAAATATATAAATTAATAAGAGGAGTCTTATTAATATTATTACAATTATTATTATTTTAATTACTAAAAAGTTGAAAATTAATTTAATATAAGTACTCTCATTTATTCCTAATAAGATTAGGAGGCTAATTAATTAAAAGATTTGAATTAATTATTCCTAATAAGATTGAGATCATAATTAATTAAAAGAAAATTCAATTCCTTAATTGTTAAGGAGGGTTGCTACATCTATAAATAAGAGGATTCTTATTATGGGTGAGGGTGGTTGACTTTTTCACAACAGACGTGATTCCAATTGTTGGAGAGTACACCTTTTTTTATAGACATAAAAAACTAGAGTTTAGCCAAATACTCATCTTCTTGAATCTTTCTTCTTCCTTGGTGGATCACCTCTAGAGACCAAATACTTGGGTGGCTAACGTTGATCAAAGAAAAGAACCAAACCCGATGGATTCTAGTTAAACGTGAAAAGGATTTGGAGGTCAACTTGTACCTGAGGAAGTTCGAATCTTCAAGGGTATAATTCTTGTTATTTATCTTTTTGTTTAATTAATAATTGTGCATAAAGGATGATCTGGGTATATGGTTTGTAAAATTTTAAAACTCTAATTTTCCATGCTTTCGCTTATTTTGTGCAATTTGATTGCGTTCATGAATATTACAAACCTAATAGTGGCATCAGAGCCAAACCTTTATGCGAATTATTAATTATTTTAATTTGATATGTATATTAATATGTGTTTAAAACAATTTAATTGAGCATAATTTTTTGTATAATTCTTTTTAAATAAAAATAAATATAAAAAAAGAAAAACGCGCTTTTCATGAAAGCCTCTTTGAGTCCTTGGTTATAAGATTTCTACTAAGAAGAAGCACTTTTTACCCTAATCGTGGTTATAGTGTTTTAAGCAATTAGCCATCGTGCTTTTTAAAATATTCAATTGACCCACTATGCTTTTTAAAATGTACAATCAAGCCATTCTCATCCCAATTTCTTTCCGGACGTTAAATAATTACACACGTGGCATTGAAAAAAAAAATCAAAAATCATTATTTTCGATGTGGCAAGTCACCACCAAATTCTGAACACTATTGAGTCACTGAACTTTAAAAAAAAGCAATTCGCCCATTGTGGTTTTAAAAATATTTTTATGTTTTATTTTCTTTCTTTTCTTTACCTAAATATTTATAATATGTATAATATTAATAAAATTAATATTATAATATTTATAATATGTATGTTTTATACAATCAATACCTCATTAATTTTTTCTTTTCCTTTTCTTTATCTTTTTCCTTTCTTTTAATTATTTTAATTCTAAATAATACAAATGATCAAAATATTCAAATTTTTTAATTATTTAGAACAAAATATTCAAATAATACAAATAATATATCAAAAATTTTTTGTATCAATGAGATCTATTACAACATTACATTAATTTTAACAAAAAAATATAAAATAAAAATCATTAATTATGTGACAAAAAAAATTAAAATAAATATTTTAATTCATTTTTAATATAATTAAAACTTTTCCTTTTATCTTTTCCTTTCTTTTAATAATTATTTTATTTTTAAAATTAATTTCAAATAATACAAATAATATTAAAACTCCTTCCAAATAATACAAATAATTATTTTTTTTAAGGAATGATTAATAATTAAAATAAAATAATTAATTTTAAAAATAAAAATAATATAATCATTTTACAAGTTAATGATTAATTATTAATTAACATGAAATACAAAAGAGTAAGTACATAATTAACATAAAATAAAAAAAAGTAAGTACATAAGTATTAATTAACATAAAAATGGGGCATTCCTTGAAAATTATAATTACAGCAGAAATGAAGAGCAGAAAACTAACAGCATTTTCAGAAGCTCAGAAGAGAGTATGGAATTAGTTGTAACAGAAATATCTCAAGTACCTAGGGTTCCAAAACCCCCGCCTACACCATCACTTTCATTTTCATCTGTTTGGTTGAAGAATTTGCAGACGAATTTGGGAACCCATTCGAGATACTCCGCGCCAACGACAACCTTCTCCCTTGAAGAAACTCTGTGACTCATGACATCTTCTGTTCTTCATCTTCAATCTTTTTAGTTTTTGGCTTCATGACTTTTCTGAGTTTTCATTTTTTCCATTTGTTAGAGATGCAATTGGGGCTTTTTTGAGTTTTCATCCTTTAAAATTGGGGCTTTTCTGAGTTTTCTAAAATTGGGGCTTTTCTTAGTTCAGATTATATTTGGAGAGAGATGGTTTGACCGTTGGTTGCTAAGCAGTTTATCAGCTTCGACATTGGTAATTTTGCCAATGATAATTTTATGGTTTGACTGCTGGTTTACTCACAATTTCATCGGAATCCATGATGGGTTTCCTTGACCTTGTAGTCGGAATTCATGGAGGAGTGATTTAAGTCCCTTTGTATAAATGTATAAATTTATATTAATTTCTTTTAATTAAATAAAGAAGAACTTGGGAAGAGAGAGAAATAATAGGAAAATATTATTTAGTTGCCAAATCATTGCCCAGTCATTAAATATTTTTTTTATGGCTGCCACGTATGTAAATATACAATTGAATTTAACGTCCGTCCAAGAAATTGGACGGAATGACCCGATTAACAAATTTTAAAAAGTTCAATGGGCTAATTGAATATTTTAAAAGCACAGTGGCTAATTGCTTAAAATACTATAACCACAGTGGTGAAAAAGTGCTTTTTGTCGATTTCTTACCTTCAGTGGATTCACGTGGTTAGTATTAAAATATAAGATTCACGTGGTTAGTATTAATATATATATATATATATATATATATATATATATATATATAAGTTTATTTTAATCTTAAAATAAAGAGTTTATTTTAATCTTAAAATTGGATTTCATGCTAACTAATTAGAGTTGGAATTGGATTCCATGATAACTAATTGGAGTTGAAATTGGATTCCATGTTTCCTTAAATAAATGAGTTTATTTATATATGAAATAAGATTTCATATTATTCAAAATAGAGGAGTTTATTTATGAATAGGAAAGAGAATCCGTATTTCCTTATGGAATAAGATTTCATATTATTCAAAATAAAGAAGTTTATTTGTGAATAGGAAAGAAAATCCGTGTTTCCTTATATAAAGGACTTTATTTAGATATATAATAAGATTTCATATTATCCAAAATAAAGGAGTTTATTTTGACTTGAAATTGGATTCCATAATTAATTAAAATAAATGAGTTTATTTTGATTAAAGATTTTGATTAAAATAAAATAGTTTATTTTATTCAAAATTGAATAAATTAAAATAAAAGAGGTTTATTTTGATTTAAATTTGGATTAAAATAAAAGAATTTATTTTGATTCAAAATTATATTTTATGCTAACTAAATTTGCCCATTAAATTATATCAATATATATATATATATATATATTGAATGTTTATTATTCATGAGATAAATTTATTTATTGATGCATTAGTCTTATGACTGTTAAAGTTGTAGTTGAAAGATTACTTACAACTGTGGACATAGTTCGTGGTCTTATGACCCTCAGATATATATTCCATATTTTGATTCCAGTCTTTGGTTATCATTGATAGAGTACCATTCAAACTTTGATGAGCTTATTCATCAAGCGATTATTATTATCTTGTTGATTCATTGTTATATCTAGTGAGCAATTATTTTGCTCACTCTTGCATAAATATTATTATTGCAGCTAAAGTTGAGAAGGTAGATGAGCCTTCAACTAGCAAAGGAAAGGGAAACATATACAAGTGATGAAGACTTGTAATTTTCATTTATTGTTATGATGATAGACTTTTATTTAATGATGTGATGTAATAATTTTATTTCCGCACTTATATGATGTTAAGGTTAGATAACCTGGGATATTTTTTTGGATTTATTGATGTAACCCTATTTAAAGGGAGGATTTATTATTTAAATTTTATTATATTTGGGTAGATAATATGAATGAATGGATCGTGAACACCAAGTCTTATGGGAATGAAGTACCTAAATTTGGGGGTGTCACAACAACATACCTGGGATGTATGTTGTGAATCAGACAAATCTGTGTGTATTGTGTGATTGAATTTTTACTATCTTTCATATTAATTTCTAACACTGCAAAATTAATTATCCAAAAATTCAAAAAGGCCTAAGATAATTTTTAATCTGTAATAATCTATTCAACCCCCCTTTTAGATTATTCTTGGACTTTTAATTGGTATCAAAGTGGTTATCTTTAACTTGTTTGTTGAGTAAATATAGGCATACCTAAGAGTAGATCCATCTATGGCCTACAATGCTACTGGTTGCGAAGAAGGACTATCAATGACTAGATCTCCACTATTCAAAATTTATGCCAAATCACAAGGAATCAAAGTTTGTCTTGCAATAGAACGAGGTGTAAAAGTTCAATCGTAGGAGAAAAGATCGTTGAGAAAGATGTTGATGAATTCACTATTGATGTTAAAAAGGCTATGAACATTGCATCCATAGCTGAACAAGGGATGAGGAGTGCTCTCATTGAAAAAGATTACAAAAGAGTTAGCAATTGCAAGAATGCAAAAGAAATATGAGAAAAGTTTATTCTAACCTATGAAGGAACCAATCATATTAAAGAAACTAGAAAAGATGCTCTAATCCAGGAGTATGAAAATTTCAAGCTGTAAGAAGGTGAAAAAATCATTGATATGGAAACACGTTTTTCCAGAATTATTGATGAACTGGAACATCTAGGGAAGGCATATACAACAAATGAGAAAAACAAAAGAATTCTCAAAGCCCTCCCATCCATCTGGAAAATGTAGGTTATTGCTATTAAGGAAAGGCAAGACCTAACTACTTATCCTCTTGATAACCTTATTGGAAATCTTCGTGCCCACAAAGTCGACATTTTAGTCGAAAAAGCAAGATCAGATACAGACCTCAAAAAGAAAGGAATTACTTTCAAAGCTTTACTTGTAGAATAAGAATGATATGATGAAGAAGTTGTTGAACAAACTAAGAAAATTGCAAATCTGTGTTTAATGGCAAACAATGAGTCATCACCAAGATCTAAGGTAAATTTTGAACATCAATCACCTACTACTTCCTTTGTCACGCATACCTTAGATAATATAAATGAAAAACACCATAAACTACAAGAAGCATATAATTGTTTATATGAAGAAAATAAAATTATTAAAGAAGATTTTATTAAATTAAAATTTTCATTAGAAAAATTAATTAAAATTAACAAAAATCTAGAGATAGAAAATGCAAACTTGATTATATCTAATGAAAGTCTAAATGAAGGAAAACTAGAAAATAATTTATTAAAAGAAGAATTAGAAAAATTTAGAAAAATAAATAAAGATCTTGAAATATGAAATTCAACACTTGTTGTAATTAATGAAAATAATCAAATAAAAAATCAAGTGTTGAGTGAAGATATTAAAAATCTCAATCTTGAAAATTCATCTCTAAAGATAAAATTAGAAAAACAAAATGAAGATTCTTCTGTAATAGATCAAATTAATATTTTAACTAAAGAACGTGACGATTTAAATATTATAGTTCTTAAGTTCACAAAAGGGAAAGAAAACCTTGATGTCATGCTTAATCAACAAAGATGTGGATTTAACAAAGAAGGATTAGGATATATTGGAGAATTAAGTAAAAGAAAAAAATAAAGGACTCTATCATGTTTAAAGTAAAGAAAAAGAAAATCATACATCTCCATTTACTAAATGTTCTTACTGTAACAGAAATGGTCATTCTTTTCACATGTGTAATGCTCGAAATAAAAATTATAAATGAAAAATGATTTGGGTACCTAAAGGAACTTACATTGCACCAATTATTAATACAAGGAAGACTTTTATAATTATCAGAAAAATAAAAGTCAAAAATCTTATAGAAATTTTCATCAAAGTTTTTCAGGATATAAAAATAAAGTAAATCATGCATCTTATAGATCTGCTACTCATAAAATGCTCGTGTCTACTAAGATTGATTATCTTGTACCCATTTTTGTAGAGGAAAACACAAATGTTCCTTATACAAAATGAAAAACTCACCCAAAGGACCCTTCTTATTAAAGGGTACCAGTTCGTGAAATTGATAAATGTTGCAGGTATGTCTTGGAGCTGACTCTAGTAAAAATAACTGATGACATCATAGTCGGGTCTATTGATATTACTTTGCGAAATGATTTCTCTGAAAGCATGAGTAAGGATTTTGAAATGAGCATGAAGGGAGAATTAGACATCTTCCTAGGATTGCAAATGAAATTAAGTGAAAAAGATTATGACAATGCAGGTCATCCTAATTGTTCAAGTACAAGTGACACATGTCAATTTTCTCATAATTATTTATGCATTTAAATATATATGTCTATATAAATATTTTTTAATATATATATATATATATATATCTAGAAATATTTTTGAAAGAATATATTTCATATTTAATATTTAAATATATTCTTTTTAAACACACACACACACACACACACACACATATATATATATATATATGTATATATATATATAATAGATTTAAAGTGGAACGTTCATTTAAATTTCTATACATTTAACGGTAAATAATCTCCATTCGTGTATATTAATTTGGGTCAATTAGAAGTAATCACACAAATTCAAATCATGCAAGCTTCCTATCATTCGATCAAAAGACAAAGAGGCAACTAAATCTTTAAAAGACATAGAGGCAACTAAATCTTTAAAGGAATTTTTTTTTTCAGATTCTAATATTTTCTTCTGCAGGTTCTGAAGAGTAATCTATACTATTATTTTCCCCCATTTTTTATGATGACAAAGGGGGAAAAGAAAAATAATATTGGGAGAAGAAAAATAACATTATTCTTTTGCATACTATCACAAGCTATATACATGAACTGTTATATATTGTTGCATGTTAGTTTTTCAAAAATGTTAAATTTTTTTGAATGCCTAAATTGAGGGGGAGCTTTTATAAGAAAATATTTTTAATTGATTGTTATCATCAAAAAGGGGGAGATTGTTGGGTCTCTAACTTTTAGTCTTATTTTGATGATAACAATAATTAATAAATAAATTAATTAAAATGTTAGAATTCTCTCCATAGGATTTTTTTATTATAATTATTATAATTATCTTATTTACTCTGACAAAAAATATTTTCTAAATCTTATTGAATTGATTTTCTTGATACTTTAAAAGTGTTAAAGAAAATACATGTTGATCAAAATAGTGTTGAGATAACTATTTTGAGACAAAAAGTGAATTAATACGCTCATTGATTGCTAGTTTGACTTCATGTGTTGATATATGTAATGATATGGAAAATGAATGTGGTGAGATATGGAAATATTAAATTGAAACTTGGGAATTAATGCATATTAAATGTGTGTGTTTGTGTGTAACATTAAAAGCATTTAACCAATTTTGAGAATGCTGAAAATTTGAGATTGGGGAAATTTTTTTGGGACAAAGTAATTGGCCAAACAAAAAATTAAATGTGCATGTGTGTGTTTTATTAACATTAAAAGCTATATGTTTATAGCCTTTTGACCAAATTGCAAGTGTTAGAGAATTTGGAATAATTAAATGAACATGTGCTCATTAAATGAAGGTAGAATAAATTTTTGATGGGCGACAAGTTGGCAATTCGTGTGCTATAATAATTCATCTGAGCCATTCATTTTAAATTGAAGCAATCCTAGCCATTGATTTCAAAATTACCATTTTGCCCCCAACCTCAAAAATCTATAAATAGAAGGCCTTTCTTTCATTTTCAATTTGCCAATTCACTTGAAAAGAAAAACTTATTTCTCTCATACATACTCTCTCTAAGAAGCTTTCTCTGTCATCTTATCAAAGTTCTAATCATTTGAGAAGAAGAAATTGGTCTAAGCATATTGAGATAAGTTGTTTGATTTACTTTATTTGAATTATTTCTTGCTTATTTATATTTATAGATACGAATATAAATTTTTATACACAATTATATATATATATATATATATCATCTATTTATTAAATAAAAAGTTATACTTAGAAGCCGCAAGGCTACGAACATATTCCTCTTAAGTGAGGGAATCGAACCATACGATTCTTTATAGTACTAAGTGACTTTCTATTAGATATTATTTATATAAATATCATAAAATAGATCTACACTTGATAGTTCAAAACAACATTGAGATATTCACCCCTAAAAGAGTGAATCATCCGAATCGAATTTGAAAATCTAAGTGATTTATCGAAAATATTTATATAAATATCAATTGTGAAATTATAAATTCTGCCATACTTAGACGCCGAAAGGCTACGGAGATATTCCTCTTAAGTGAGGGAATCGAACCGTACGATTCCTTATAGTACTAAGTGACTTTATTTATAACCAGTCACATAATAGATAAAATATTATTATATATTATCTAAGTTAAACAAATATATTTGTTATATCAAGTATTGTTTAACTTATTTATTTATTATACTTGATATTTGTCATCACAATTATTTGATCATAAATTCATTTATTCATAAAATACTTGTTGCATAATATACAAGTTATTTAAACTTTTATATCACAAACTTAAGTGAATATATCTTCTTAAATAGAAGCATATTTGATTCAAAAGCTTAAAACAACTTATCTGCTTATTCAAAGTATTTTCACTCTAAATATAAAAGTTATTTAAACTTTTATATTTAGACTTAAAGTGACTTTTCTTTAATCCATAAAGAATAAAATTTATCTATTTGCTTATTCAAGAAGCACTTTTCACAAAAAATATAAAAGGTATTTAAACTTTTATAATAGTTTATAAATTTACATATTTGCTTACATAGAAGCATTATTTGGTATAAACACAAAAGGGTAGAATTAGTTTATTTTATGTAACTATGAGAAAGACAAGTAATTCTTCGACCAAGACCAAAGTCTTAGAGAGGTCAGCTGGGAGTTGGGTCTTTAGTGAACTAGTGAGGTCAGGAAGAGGCTATTTTTTCAAGACTAGATCATAGAATAGAACTAAACATAAAAGAAGGTACAACTACGCTTGAGGAGGGAGCTGGGAGCTTGTTGTCCAAGATAGATTAGTTGGGAATAGTTGGAAGTTTATCTATAAAACTTTGTAAAGGCTTCTCCGCCTATTGAAGGAGTTTTTATTACAGGAAGTAATAGGATCTCAAGTCTTGGAGAGGAGCTTGAGACTGAACGTAGCAGCATACCTGGGATGTATGTTGTGAACCAGACAAATCTTTGTGCATTGTGTGATTGAATTTTTACTATCTTGCATATTAATTTCTAACACTGCAAATTAATTAACCAAAAATTCAAAAAGGCCTAAGATAGTTTTTAATCTGTAATAATCTATTCAACCCCCCTTCTAGATTATTGTTGGACTTTCATCAGGCAATACTCGAGCGAGACCTTGGGTCAGTGCGTGAAGAGGTTTCGGGAAACGATTGGACAAGTGGTGGATTTGAATGACCTTCAGGCACTTGGACTATTTTAGAATGGTTTTGACATTGTAAAATCAAAAAAAGCTGGTGAAAGACTTAATGTTCAATCATCCAAAGGACTTGGCCGAAGCATTTGATCGAGCTGAAGGGTACATAACAGTTGAGGAAGCAATGACCAGTTTAAAACTGAATATAGTAGAGAAATCGAAGGATCGAGACAATAATAACAACTATAGATTTGATCAAATTAGGGGAGATTGTGTGTAAGACCCCAATTTTTATGAATAAAGATTAATTTTCTTGAAATATCTTTTTGAATATTAAGGTGTGGATTTAATATAATGTTATAATTATGGGTAATATTTATAAATTTTGCAAAGTAAGCAAGTTGGTATAAAATATTCGATTGGTCGGGGAATATTCATTTTATCAGGGAATATTCGTATGATGGCACAATCATTTGTGAACCCCACAACGGAATTATTGTCGGAGTTAGAAAATGACAGAAATATCTTTTTATAAAAATAACGGCGAAAGTTTTACCGTTAACTGTTGAAATACCCGATGATAAAAGTACAGTAATACGCGTGGTTGCATAGTAGCACACGATATTTTATGCTTACGTGAGAAGTCACCCAGTTATACTCAATTATTGCTATAGTAATTGCTACATAGTATCTCACATTATTGATTCAATTATTGTCACAATATCATATGCACAATATTTTATATTATTAAATCAATAATTGAGATGGCAAGTCATTCATATTATTATTTGCATTATTGACAATGTCTAGAAAGTTCTGTCGAGAAAAGGAATTTGGTCACCTAATTGCGTGCCAATAGGAAGAAATTCTTATCGAAAAACCCCCTCTTTCCTGGGAATGATCTGGTTGTTAGTATTGCAAGTTATATTATTGATGAATAAATGTTGTTAAAAATATAGAAGGGATTTTTATGAAGTATTTGTTGTAAGTTTGACGTATTATTTAGACCCCATTTACCCATTTTTCAAAACTGTCGATAAAAAGTTATCTCGCTTTGTTATATATATATATATATATATATATATATATATATATATATATATATACATATATTTGAAAGTCACGAGAATGGGCTTTTTTTTCAAAGTCACATATATATATATATATATATATATATATATATATATATATATATATTATAATAAGTTTTGTTTTTATGAAAAATAGAATATATTATATTTTATTATGCATAGTGTTTGTATAGTGTCTCTATAGTATTTGTATAGTAAAAATTAGAAAATTTCTGCAGAATTTTTTGCGCGTCCGTGATGCTGCAACTGTTGGTCCGTGAATTTTTTTTCTAAATAGTATCTTGCCATTCTCCTATAAATAGGATGCTTAGTTTAGAATTGTAAATCACACCAGAATTAGAGAATTCTTCTTCTATAATATTAAGTGTATTTTTTTAGAGTCTAAGGAAGCTTTGAGTGTAGAAAATAATATAAGTTATCTTCAAGAATATCCTCGTTATACCAGTCAGAAGTACTCTCTTTTTAAGGTAAGGGATATTATTTTTGTTCAGTATTCGTAAGAAATAATATTTTCTTCCATACTCTGTAATATGTGAGTAATATTATTTCGTTTCAGATTCTAAATTCTACACTCATTTTGTTAAAGTATTGCTTCTATACTCTGTGAAATTAGTAGAATATCCTTGAAATTTGCGCTTCAACTAGTATCTTTTCATGGAAATATTATTCTGAGCATTCTTGATAATTTTTGATCTTTTCATGCCGGATTACTATTCACGGGGTACTATTTCCAAAGTACTATTCATGGGGTACTATTCAATCATGTACTATTCACCTAGGGTACTATTCATGATAAAAATTGATTTCTTTTCGGTCCAAATTATTTTTGATACAATATTATTCTTGTATTTTACTCCACAAAGCAGTATCATGTTGACAATTTGGACATTATTGAATTATGGAAAATTAAATTATAAATCTTAAAAATTTATCCTTGCTCTCATTTAATTGAATTCTTATATCATTTTCATCATCCTCATGTTTATATTGTGATGAAAGTCATCTTTGGCTCGTAGTGCATAGATGGACTGTTGATTGGTATGATTATGACCAGGGATTATTGGGTATAATCATAACCTGTAATGTTACAAATGATGTGGTAAAAGTCTTCATTGGCCCATAGTGCATTGATGGACAGTTGTTGGCAAGATTATGACCATTGGTGATAACACGATTATCCTTGGCCCGTAGTGCATGTATAATTCGTAGATGTGATACTAATGAATATCCTTGGCCTGTAATGCATGGATAATTCACTGATGTGGATTATTTATTAAGCTGAGTCTCAGTGATAAAATTGATGATAAACTTTTAAATCATAGAAGATAATAGATATCATGCTCTACTCAAATCTTCTAATGGATTGCTTGTTCCGCTATAGTTAAACTTGTTGTTTATTGTAGTCTATCAGTTTAACATTTTTGAATGCTAACGATAATTTATTCTGTATTATCTTAGTCATAGTATTTCTTACTGGGCTAGTTGAGCTCACCCTTTTGCTTTCATTATTCTTTTCAGGAAATGAGAACGTAGCAGGGACTAGTCAGGAAATGGAGTGACGGTCCGAGATGGTGGCTGTAGTAGTCCTCACTATTTTATAAAATAGTGTGATAATAATTGTAATGAGGACTCTATTTGATTTTGGATATTGTCTATGAGACAATATTCGTGTCAAAACTCTCAGCTATGTTTTGTCGTATTTTACACGATATTTGTATATTTAAGTTTGTATTTAAATTCTGTACCATGTATTTGGTGACTCAAAATGGGTGATGTATACCTATTTTAGGGGCGTCACATTGTGATTGTGCCTGCAACTCAAGTCAAAGACCCAACTCCCAGTAGGTCTACTCAGGAAAAGCCAGAAGGACACCATATGACAAAAGAAGGTTGGAATCTAAGAATGAAAGAAGTCGAAGTGATCAGCAGCGTTAACCATGAGAATTCAAGTTCAGTAGCACCAATTACAGGGAAGATTGACTCCATTAATCAACAAAGCCGTGGGAATGTGACAAGTTATGAAGGAGAAAATTTTGAAATTAGAGCTGGAAGGGGAGGGAAAAAGAGACGCCTTATGTCCATAATAGTCAAACCCCCAACAATCGACCAAGGGAATGTGGAAGATCACGACCCTAATGAAAATTAAGAAACAAACTTCGCAAAGGTGGTAGAGGATGTCATGCCGAGGAATGAGGAAATGGAGATCCAATTCAAGTCAGCCAATGTTCCTGGCAAAAGAATTGGCACCTCAAGAGACAAGGAATTTGAGGCATGTTACCTATCTTAATGTTCATCTGCTAGTTAATGTATTAACTTAGTTCTGTAAAACAATAAAAAAAAGTTAAAAAATCCATCAATTAGGTCTTGTCAGTTGGAGCCTGAACTACGAAAGACCTGATCTCCCTCCAGCTACGGGAGTACGTAGGCAACCATCTGTGGTGTTGTCTAACCCTCAAAAGAAATATCTAAACTCAAACACCAACCCAAATATAAACCTAAACACCAATCCCAATATACAAATGTCTACACCCAATAAAAACCCTCAAAGTCAACAACTCATGTTGAGAGAAGACCCAGCGGTACCTCAATGTCATTCCATCAAATTTGGAACAAGTCCCAGAAAGGAAAATACATTGATACATTAAGACAGCCAATCACAGGGATAAAATAGCAATCATCCTAAGATGTAACCCTTTATCAACTCATCACTCCTGAAGTGCGAGAAAAATTAATCTCTTTTGACCTACAGAAGTACATGGGTGACCGTCGTGGCAAAGTCTATCTCATACCTGACGACCTGTTCCCTGAGATAAAAGACACAAATCAAACCTTACAGATCAAACCAAATCTAGTTGAAGCCATGACATCACAAACCAAGCTGAGCTCTGAGGTCCAATTCAGTGGAGTCTCAAGGCCTCTCGACATCAATCATCAAAGTTGAAACAATGATATAGCGATATATCAAGCATGATCATCAACAAATACAAATATAACCCAACGTGATCACAACAAATATTGACTCAATAATGAAATCTGAGTCGTGTTCTTCTTGCTAAAAAGTGTTGTAAAAGTGTCCCACACCTTCTTTGGTGAATCCTCATTCCGAACATAATCAATATAATCCTTACTGATCGATGTTAGAAGTGTAAACATATCTTTATCGCACTTGATCTTCAATTTCCTACGCATTTCAGCATTCTCCAGTCTCTTTCTGTTCTAAATCTGTGTCGAAAACAAGATCACAAGTCCTAACCTTGAAGGTAAGCTTTCATGCACAATCGCCAATACTTGTAGTTTGTGCCTATAAGTTTCTCAATACCATATTGAGTGGAACTATTGCCATTGTTATTGAAATCCATCTTAGTTGCCACGAGGCTAAGAGAAAAAATAACAAACACCTTATCTATAAAAAAAACCCTCACCTTTGGGCTCTGATACCATGTAAACAGAATTTTTTTTTTGTAGAGAATGAATACACCACTCATACACTTGAGAACTAAGAAGGAAAAAGAAATAATAAAGATGGAAACTTGTTTCTTATTTCTTGCCAACTGTTGATTACCACTTATAAATTTATAGAAAATGGAAGTCACATAAGTTACTGATCGTGCTCCTACCACTATCCATTGCTACAAAAAAAAAATAGCTAATATTAGTACTAAATTTAGTAGATATAGAATCCTAAAAGACCTAATCAACTGCATAAATTTAGATAACAAAATAACCATTATTACATCTCAACAACCAAAAGCTTGACTTATTCAAGCAAAACATACTAACAAATAAATTGCAGGACTAAAACATAAAAATAAGATAAACTAATTTATGACAAAGAGAGAATTATAGGTGATTGTTGATCATACCAATTTGAATTTGATAGATGAATGAGTTGCTATGCGATTCAACTTTTGAGGTTAGTTTATGGTAGATTTGAGAAGGTTTTAGTGGGTGTTTCTAATAATTTTATGGTTGAATCTGTATTAATCTATTATGAGCAGAAGTTTTATTCACCTGGGTTCTAAGTTGAAGAAAGTTTCTTCCACATGTATGAAGTTTTGAGAAAAAAATAGTTTATTTTCATTTTTAATTTTGTTATTTTTTTTTTGGTATTTGATCTCGACAAATCTAAACCCTTTGAATAATTTGTTTATTATTTGAAATTTTATTTAATTACAATTTGTCCTTAATATATATCAGATGAGATATTTATTATTATTAAACTCCTATGTTTTACCTTTTTGTCCCTTAATTTAATATAATTGTAAAAAATTTTTTATTAAAAATATGTATTTTAATTAATTACACTTATAGATTGACTTGTCACATCATTAATTTCTTTCTAATTGAACAAAGTAGAAAAAATTAATAGTTTAATACCTTTATTACAAAAATAAAAATGTCGATTACCAAAATAGAAAAAAGATCAACAGTTTAGGATAGTAAATTTATTTAAGCCTACAATAAATATCGAAAACGTGTGCTTAATCTAATCAAAAGTTACCTTTCTACTTGAAAATATTAGAGACATATTGTTTTAAAAATTGAAGATCCATTCATAATATTGGAAAGAAAACAAATCACATTTTCTCAAGCTCATTTTTCTTTCTTAACGTATGCGCTAGGTGTAGAAGGTCAACAAAAATAAGATTTAAGAATAATTTTATTAATATAATACCTTCTATTAAAATGACATATCGTCTAGAGTAAGAAAAAAAAAGATTAAATGTCGAGTAAAAACAATAACTTAAATGTCTAGAATTTAAATTTAATTACAAACTATGCCCATTTTTTAACTTCATTTGACTAAGAGTCCTATTATATCATGCGATAAATTTACGTCGAATTATAATTATGAAACTTATCAATATATGAGATTGATAAGAATTATAAGAGGACCCACTTATTACACATCTTTCTAAAAAAAGTATCACTAATACTTATTTATATAATTAACAATAAAAAAATTGACCTAAACATTTGTAATATATATCATTACCGTTTGATTAATATGCATTTTTACATACCCGTTTGGCAACAACTTATTTTAAAATGACTTAAAGTTAAATTTAAGTTGACTTATAAATTATTGTAAGTTGTGACTTATAAGTAAAAGCGTTCGACACCAATTTGATTTATAAGTCAAAAATTAATTTAAAACAAGTTATGAAGGTGTTCGGCTGATAATGACTTATAAGCTAAAATAAAATGTAAAAATTATTAAAAGGACATTAATAAAATGATACTACATTGATTCAATAGCAAAATAAAAAAGGGGCAAAATGGACATTATATTTGGTCAAATCAACTTATTAGGAATGACAAGTTGTTACATATTTATTTTGACTTATAAATTAAAAAATAAGACATTACCAAACACCTCAACAGTAACGAATGACTTATAAATTAATTTGATCAATTTATAAATCATTATCAAACACCCCCAAAAGTAAGACATTAGAGAAAGGTGAATGAGTAGTATTAATCACGACATGCTTCGTCACAACCTTGTTTAGTATTTAAACATGTCTTATCTTTCCCATACGTTACACAACACCAAAATATTTTCCCGTTGATTTTTCTCTTAATACATGGATCACCATTAATTTTTTCTCCCGATATCGTATTAATTTTTGGCTTAATGACATTGCTACTATGCACAATGCCTTCACTGCTAATCCCATTTCTCATAACCTGTTTCAAAAAGAGAATAAAAGAAATAAGAAAATTTATATTATTATATAAATATTTTTTGTTATATTTATAGATAGCTAGCTAGTGTATAATAAAATCTTCAAGAGGCTGGAAATAATATTCATAAAATTTTATAGAGGATACAGTCAAATGAGAGAAAAATTATTTAAAATATATAATAATTAAATTAATGCAGCCAAGCATACCTTCGTTCTTAGCGAAGAAGGTAAGAAGAATGCAAAAGAACAGAACCAGCACCAAATGTTGAATATGAGGAGAAGCCATTGATGAGGAAAGTATGAGACTATAACATTGAATAAAATGGTATTTATATAAGCAATTATAAATTCTTTGATTAGTAAATGCGTTTGATATTGTCAGATATGTTATCGGAGCAATAAATGTTGTTTATAGTATTAAATAGGCCTAAATATGAACTAATATCCTGAACATTTTAATTTTATTTTATTTTGGGAATTATCTTCTCAATTTTTTTTTAATTAGGAGATTAAACTTTTAATTTATTTTCAGTTTGGAGATTGTCTTCTCAAATTTTTTAATTAGGAGATTAAACTTATAATTTTTTTCTGATTACGTCTAATTGATTGTACCACGTCAAAAATCGATTACACGACAACGACATGTGGCTAAAAAAATACTTATGTGTAATATTGAGTCTCATTTTAATATTTATTCCATTAATTTTTTATACATGTTAACGCCTGAACATAACCAGGCTTTTGAACGGCTGATGGATTACTACGTCTACTCGGATGCAGCCAAATGTTAGATGTTCATGACTACTTTGAGAAAAGATGCACGGTAGTGGATGATGACGTTGGCCCCGAACTCAGTCTCGTCTTGGAAAGGGCTCTACGATAAGTTTCACGCTCGGTTCAGCAATAATAAGAGGGGAAAAGCCAACAGGGTCCTTAGCTCAAATCAGGTGTTCGGTCTCTAACTTTTAGTCTTATTTTGATGATAACAATAATTAGTAAATAAATTAATTAAAAGGGTAGAATCCTCTCCATAGGATTTTTTATTATAATTGTTTTAATTATCTTATTTATTTTGACCAAAAATATTTTCTAAATCTTATTAAATTGATTTTCCTGATAATTTAAAAGTGTTAAAGAAAATAAATGCTGATCAAAATAGTGCTGAGACAATTATTTTGAGACAAAAGGTGAATTAATATGCTCATTGATTGCTAGTTTGACTTCATGTGTTGATATATAGAAAATGAATGTGGTGAGATATGGAAAGATTAAATTGAGACTTGGGAATTAATGCATATTAAATGTGTGTGTGTAACCGTGCATATATATATATATATATATATATATATATATATATATATATATATATATATATATATGTATAACGTGCGTGTGTATACATATATATGTATATAAATGTGCATTAAATATGCTATATATGTGTATGTATGTGTGTGTTCATAAAGGTGTGCATTAAATGAAGAATTAAAAGCATTTGACCAATTTTGAGAATGCTGAAAATTTGAGATTAGGACACAAATTTTGGGACAAAGTAATTGGCCAGGTATAAAATTAAATGTGTATGTGTTTGTTTTATTAACATTAAAAGCTATATGTTTATAGCATTTTGACCAAATTGCATGTGTTAGAGAATTTGGAATAATTAAATGAACATGTGCTCATTAAATTAAAGTAGAAGAAATTTTTGGTGTGCGACAAGTTGGCAATCCGTGTACTACAATAATTCATCTGAGCTATTCATTTTAAATTGAAGCAATCCTAGCCATTGATTTCAAAATTACCATTTTGTCCCCAACCTCAAAAATTTATAAATAGAAAGCCTTTCTTTCATTTTCAATTTTCCAATTCACTTGAAAAGAAAAGCTTATTTCTCTCCTACATACCCTCTATCTCTAAGAAGATTTCTCTCTCTTCTTATCAAAATTCTAATTATTTGAGAAGAGAAAATTGGTCTAAGCATATTGATATAAGTTGTTTGATTTTCTTTATTTGAATTATCTCTAGCTCATTTATATTTATTGTAAGACCCCAACTTTTTATTAATAAAGATTTGATTTTTTCTAAATATTATTTTAAATAATAAGATGTGATTTGATATAATGCTATAATTATGGGTGATATATGCAAAATTTTGCAAAGTAAACAAGTTGTCATAAAATATTTGTTTGGTCTGAGAATATTCTTTTTGTCGGGGAATATTCGTACGACGACACAATCATTGGTGGACCTTAGAACGGAATTACTGTCGAATATAGAAAGCGACAAAAATAACCTTTTTATAACGGCAAAACTTTTACCGTTAATTATTAAAATATCGGTGATAAAAGTACAGTAATACGCATAGTTCCACAGTAGCACACATTATTGCACAGTATCTCTGATTATTGATTCTTACATAAGAAGTCACTCGGTTCATTTAATAATTGCCAAAGTAGTTGCTGTATAATATCTCATATTATTGATACAATTATTGTCACAATATCAGCTGCACAATATTTATATTATTAAATTAATAATTGAGATGACACAATTATTAATATTATTATTTGTATTATTGGCAATGTCTAGAAAGTTCTTTCGAGGAAAGGGGTTAGGTTATTTAATTACGCGCCAATAAGGAGAAATCCTTATCGGAAAGCCCCCTCTTTCCTAGGAATAATCTGGTTGCCAATATTATACGTCTATAATTATATTAATAAATGTTGCACAATTGAAAAGATATGAATAATTAATGGATAAATTGGTATTGTTCTATTTGATTTTGGAAAAAATATGGAATTCTTTTACAAGGAGTAGCCCCTCATTTGCCAAAACTTTCAGGAGGCGTGTCTTCCTTTCTTTTTTTGGCAGATGGATTTCCCTTCACAAAGGGATAGTTTTTGATTGGCTAAATATTTTTTTCCTTTTAATATTGATATTCCCTTAATAGAGGGGTAGCCTCTAATTGTCTAACCCATTCTTTCTTTTAATATTGGTAGTTATAATGCCCCCAAATTCAGGTACTTGAAACCCGAACTCGGTGCTTTACGATACCATTTCTATGAGCGGAATAATACTAATAATAATAACAATAATATGAATTTTAAACTTAATTTACATATATCAGAGTCTAATCCCAAGTACGCAACTTTTACTATAATTCCTTATATGATATATAATACATATCATAGTCTTAATACAGTCTAACTGTTACAAAAGATACCAATGAACATATTCTGTTTGCTTTCCTTTTTACTTGTTCTTGACTGAACCTTCGGGTTGATCATGCCTAGCTGAAAACATTTAAATTTAAAGCAAAAATGAACATTTGGGTGCCCAGCATGTAATAACAATTATAAATATATTTAGCTGAAAGAATTAAATGTTTTCTTTGTACATCACTTCTACAACGAATTAATAGTTGTAAAGTAAACTGAACCAATCATAACCATATATTATTTATGTATCAAGGTTTTTGAAACTAAGTATTGACTATATATATAGGGTAGTCGACAGACTATGAACATTGTTTTCTATTTTCAAAAAGGTTAGACAGAACTTCATCTGCAAACCGTCATAACTTACGGGCACGAGGGTGTACATCCCGTGACACCCCAAAATCCAGGTACTCCATTCCCACAGAATTTGGTGTTCACTATCCAAAACATTACATCTAACTACCCATAATCAAAGGATAAAGACATAATTTAAATAACTTAAATAATAATCTTTCTCATTAAAGGGTTACATCATCATCTCAAAATAATCCGAGGTAATCTAACCTTAAATTTATTACATCAGTTTGCGGAATACATCATAAAATAAAATAAGTCTTGTATCATAAAACATTTAAATAATTTCTCATAAGTCTTCAGCACTTAGACAATTTGCCATTTCCTTTGCTAATGGATGGCTCATCAATTTTCTCCATTTCAGCTGCAGTGTTAATTGCAAGAGTGAGCAAACAAATGCTCACTGATATAGAGAGTAGTAATGATAATAACATGAGAATGAACAATGGATGCTGAACAATAATGAACTTGCTCTATGAATCAAAAATAGAAAATAAGTTTGAACTTTAATATCTGACGGTCTTAAGACCACGAACTATGTCTAAGGTATTTAGGTATTAATACCTTAGCCTTAATAGTCATTAGACTATACAGACTCTTCTTAACGTACTTAGGGGGATCAGCCCTTTGTACCATGTATTGTGCACAAACATCTAAACGTTACACGTACCAAATCCCCTATATTAGGGTTGTTCATCTCAGTTTGAATTTAGAATTTCTGCACTAAAGAAATTTTAGTTTGGAACAAGCTTATCAGTGTTTCTAGAATTTTAGAACGCTATTCAGTTTCCATCAATAAATTTTTAATACAAGAATGTATAACTGAACAAGGCTATCAAGGTCAAAGATCAGATATCAACAATATATATAATTGGATAAACATGATAAACATGCAAAGTGCTATAATCAAAAGAATTAGAATAATCTCATTTGAATCGACGTATTAGAACAATATATGCATTGTATGATAATTAGGAAAGTTAAACTCGCTCGATGTAACGAATTAGGTTACAAGAGCTTGTACAAACATACTCAAGATAAATTAGGCTTGCTCAACTTTACAAGGAATGTTAGGAACTTGTACAATAACAATCTAGAAATGGGAACCTGCATTCAACATGAAAAGAATGAAGTTTAGAAAGCTTGATCAATGTAAAGAGTTAAGGTTTAGGAACTTGCCTTGTATGTAAGCTACACAAGTGTAAAATAATCTCCAACTACCCTACATATAACATTGAATTCGCAGCAACAATTAGTTATATGAATATTAGCTTTAGGTTTTAAACCATCATTTAGGTTATAACCCTAACCTAGCACCTAACCACGTAGGTTAACATACTTAACGAATCTGAAATCTCATTACGAGCCAACATAACTTAACCGTTCATCTCTATCTTTTGAGAACATCACATTTGGTTTCATTTTATAACTTATTTAAATAATTATTTAAAATATTCACACTTTGAATTACAACATCTTACAATCTGTTATAATAGTTCACATTATGTTTTAATATCCTTAACATGCATGCTTAACCAACATAAGTCCATTACTCACATCCTACAAACAAGCAGACTTCACTATCTCAGACCAGGGTATGGCGCAGCTGCGCCGTTTTAGTAGCCAACTTTAGCCCAACTAACATAAATTTCACCCACTAAACAATAATATTAACACGCACAAATGATATAGAACTATCACAAACATGTTTGTTAACATATTCCTCAACATAGAACAATTTAACAACCACTATACTAGTTTAATTTCTTAAATTTCTCATTTCCATATAAAAACTCAAATTTTGAATTCCTCAGACAAAAATCAACACTTAAACACAATTCTTATCCAAATTGCTTTGTTTAAATTACGTTATGCTCGTTTCTTAATGTACTAGCATAATCAAACCTCAATTTACAGTTTCACATACAATTTGCCCACTAAAATTGGTACTTTCCATGAACCATATGAAAAATTCATATACTGTAATAACTTCTACTGTTAGAACGAAAGTAGCATACAATTTCCTTGTTTAAACATAAACTTTAGCATTATATCACATATATCCACCATAATTTAGTTACACATCAACAATTTTGATAGAATTAGAATTCACAGAACATAAACAAACTTTGCCGTAAACTCATATATGTATGTACATATATATATAATACAAAGGTCAGATAAAATACCTTCAATATGCTTGATAATCCCTTACTGAACACTGAAATTGCTTAGGTTTTCTATCAACCTCTCAAGTTCTCTGTAAATCTTCTTCTCTCTCAATTCCTACGCTCTCTCTCTTTTCTCTCAAATTTGCTCTTACAGGCTTAGGAGAAAAAATAAGACGCAAAAGAAAATAAACTGATATGGCTTAACTCTCCCACGATCTCTATCAGTTAAAAAAAACAATGCGCTTTCATCCGTTAAGTTAGACCAAAGGCCACAAGGCCTTGTTTGGCCATACACCCATTCTCCCAACTAGATTATTTTTATATTATTATATTATATATTTATGTTGTGTCACACTCTAGTTTATAATAACAATAACTAATTATAATCTCATTATAATTATACTTAATAGATAATTATATATCTAATTTAATTAATAAATTAGAAACATCACTTTATTTAATTTGTTTATTTCCTTTAATATTAAACAATTCATTTAATTTAATTGTTTTCTAAAATATTAACCAATTGATTTAATTTAATTATTTCCTTAAATTAAATCCTTCAAATAAAAATCACCATTATTTAATTTAATTAACATAAATCAATTTAGTTACTAAATTAATTCACCACAATTCATTAATTATTTATTTCCTCAATAAAAAAGTTATTTAGAATATTTATTTAATTCAATAAATATTTAAATTATAATATAAATTTCTCAATCGTTACATCCTTCCCTCCTTAAAAGGATTCTGTCCCCAAAATCACAACTCGAAAAAAAAATTTATTCGTTACATTCTTTCCTCCTTAACAAGATTATGTCCCCAGAATCGCTATACAACCTGATACCAACCTGTAACACCCCCAAATCCAGGTACTCCGTTCCCACAGAATTTGGTGTTCACTATCCTAAACATTACATCTAACTACCCATAATCAAAGGATAAAGACATAATTTAAATAACTTAAACAATAATCTTTCCCATTAAAGGGTTACATCATCATCTCAAAATAATCCCAGGTAATCTAACCTTAAATTTATTACATCAGTTTGTGGAATACATCATAAAATAAAATAAGTCTTGTATCATAAAACATTTAAATAATTTCTCATAAGTCTTCAGCACTTAGACAGTTTGCCTTTTCCTTTGCTAGTGGATGGCTCATCAATTTTCTCCACTTTAGCTGCAATGTTAATTACAAGAGCGAGCAAACAAATGCTCACTGATATAGAGAGTAGTAATGATAACAACATGAGAATGAACAACGGATGCTGAACAATAATGAACTTGCTCTATGAATCAAAAATAGAAAACAAGTTCGAACTTTAATATCTGAGGATCTTAAGACCACGAACTATGTCTCAGGTATTTAGGTATTAATACCTCAACCTTAACAGTCATTAGATTATACAGACTCTTCTTAACGTACTTAGGGGGATCAGCCCTTTGTACCATGTATTGTGCACAAACATCTAAACGTTACACGTACAAAATCCCCTATGTTAGGGTTGTTCGTCTCAATTTGAATTTAGAATTTCCGCACTAAAGAAAGTTTAGTTTGGAACTAGCTTTGTAAGACCCCAACTTATTATTAAATGAAATTGAAATTCTTTTATTTATTATTTTGAAATAGTAAGGGTTGATTTGATTAATGTGGTTAGTTATGGGTAAAATGCGCAAATATTTCACATAAGCAAGTGGTTATAAAATATTCATTGTTGTCGGGAAATATTCGTTTGGTCGTGAAATATTCTTACTGTCGGGGAATATTCGTACGACGGCGTAGCCTTGTGTGGGACCCATAACGGAAAGCGATTGGATGAAGAAAACGATAAGTATGAGTTGTCTATAAATAACGACGTAGTTATTCTCAAGTATTAATACTCTTTGGAATACCGTTGGTTAAAACACACGAGATGCTTTACGGTATTGCACCAATTATTGATTTCATACGTGAAAGGCACTACTCAATAATTGTTACGATAATTCTTGTTCAATATTTTATTTTATTGATTCAATAATTGCTACGTTGATATTTTATATTATTGTTGTTTCAATAATTGTCACTGCATAGTATTTTTCATTATCAGATCAATAAATCATATTATTTGAATAATATTATTAGATAGCATTATTGGCAATGTCTAGAAAGTTACATCTAAGGAGAGGTTTAGTCACCTAATTCATGGCCAAGAAGGAGAAATCCTTATTGAAAAGCCCCCTCTTTCCTGGGAACGGCCTGGTTGTCAGTATTGTGATTCTTTAATATTATTTGTGAATAATTAATTATTGATTTATATGATAAGGAAAATATTCATTTTATGTGGATATAGATGGAGAAAATTTTTAATGTGACAATTGTTGAAAATTGATATTTTATCTTTTCTGATAAAATAATTCATTATCATATTATAATAATATAATAATGGTGATATTTTACAATGAATGTGTGATATATGAATAAATGAGGAGGAAGAGTATTTTTGTTACAAAAATTGTTTAAAACATGTTAAACATGTTTGTGGACCCATTTCTTAGCTGAAATTTGATTATAGCCTGTAAAATCGCTCATTTATGAATTTCGGTCAATTTTTGTTTGGAATTTGGAAAAACTTTCTTCTGTAAAGTTGTAGAGAATTAAATTTCCTATGGAATGGACATAAGATTTGAATTTTTCTGATAAAAGGGCTATTTATTATGAATTATTGAAGTTCTGAAGTTCCTGAATAATTAATTTTTGGAGTTTAAAATGTTTTTGTAAGAAAAATGTTTTTTACATTTGTGAGCCCCACTTGCATGTGTTAAATGATTGAAATCAACTGGTAAGGTGTGCGTAGGAATTTAATTTATGAATATTAATATTATATTAAATTTTCTACTTTGGTGTCTAATCATTTTCCTATAAATAGGGTGCTTAGGTTAGAATTAAAAATCACACCAAAAGTTAAAATTTTCTCTCTCTATATTATCGAGCGTATTCTTATGAGTATTTTGATACTTTGAGTGTTTCTATACGGTGAAAGTTCCATTCAGCACTATATCCAGTATTCCAGTCAGAAGTACTGTCTTTTTGAGGTAAGGGATATTATTTTTTTTAAAAAAATGATATTATTTCTTTCAATATCATTATGTCTGAATATGGGTAATATTTTTCTTGTGAAATTCTTGTCTTTTGGTGTCGGGGTTACTATTCACGATACAAAGACTATTCACGATACTGGTCTTATTCACGAATCATTTGACTATTCGCAAAAAATTAAAATTTCATTTTTTGTCCAAAATATCTATTATGGATACTAGCTTTGATTGTATCCATGTTTTGGTCTTCATTCTTGAATTTTACTTCACTATGCATATTTATGAAGTATTTTTGAACTTGGATTGCTTGAAGTACGAATCCTTAAAATTTGTTCTTTTGTTTCACTGGATTCGTTTCTTTAAAAATATTTTTCACCATCCTCAGTACTAAATGATGATATTACTGAATATCTTTGGCCTGTAGTGCAAAGATTAATAATTTTCTGATGAATATCTTTGGCCCGTAGTGCAAAGATGAACATGTGTTGAGATGAACATGACCAACCGATGAATATCTTTGGCCTATAGTGCAAAGATGAATATTTGATTCAAGGTGAATATTGATTGATGTTACAGGATAAAATATTGATGATGGACTTTTTAAATTCATAGATTATAGTAGATTTCATTCTCTACGAACTCATCTATGAATTATTATTTCCGCTGCAAATATTGATCTGAAACTTGTTGTCTATTATATTCTATCAGATTTTTCCCTGTTGAAGGCTAACGATAATTTGTTCTATATTATCTCAGTCATAATGTTCTTTACTGGGCTAGTTGAGCTCACCCTTTTCCTTTTTTGTTCCATTTTTCTTTTCAGGAGGCGAGAATGTAGCGAGTTCTAGTCGGGGTATGGAATGATGGTTCTAGAAAGTTGTTTTAGTAATCCTCACCATTTTTGTAAAATAATGTATCAATAATTATAATGAGGACTTATTTGAGTGTCGATATTGTCTAGAAGACAATATTTGTATTTAAACTCACAGTTTATGTGTTGTCGTATTTTGCACGACAATTGTATTAATAAAGTTGTAGTTGTTTCTGTACCATGTTATTGACGACTCAAAATGGGTGATGTATACCTATTTTGGGGGCGTCACAAGCTTATCAGTGTTTCTAAAATTTTAGAACACTATTCAGTTTCCCTCAATAAAGGTTTAATACAAGAATGTATAACTGAACAAGGCTATCAAGGTCAAAGATCAGATATTAACAATATATATAATTGAATAAACATGATAAACATGCAAAGTGCTATAATCAAAAGAATTAGAATAATCTCATTTGAATCGACGTATTAGAACAATATATGCATTGTATGATAATTAGGAAAGTTAAACTCGCTCGATGTAACGAATTAGGTTACAAGAGCTTGTACAAACATACTCAATATAAATTAGGCTTGCTCAACTTTACAAGGAATGTTAGGAACTTGTACAATAACAATATAGAAATGGGAACTTGCATTCAACATGAAAAGAATGAAGTTTAGAAAGCTTGCTCAATGTAAAGAGTTAAGCTTTAGGAACTTGCCTTGTATGTAAGCTACATAAGTGTAAAATAATCTCCAACTACCCTACATATAACATTGGATTCTCAACAACAATTAGTTATATGAATATTAGCTTTAGGGTTTAAACCATCATTTAGGTTATAACCCTAACCTAGCACCTAACCACGTAGGTTAACATACTTAACGAATCTGAAATCTCATTACGAGCCAACATAACTTAACCGTTCATCTCTAACTTTTGAGAACATCATATTTGGTTTCATTTTATAACTTCTTTAAATAATTATTTAAAATCTTCACACTTTGAATTACAACATCTTACAATATGTTATAATAGTCCACATTATGTTTTAATATCCTTAACATGCATGCTTAACCAACATAAGTCCATTACTCACATCCTACAAACAAGCAGACTTCACTATCTCAGACTAGGGTATGGCGCAGCTGCACCATACTTAAGCCTAGGATCTAAGAATAGAGCCATTTTTGGCCTTAGCAAGCCGTGGCAATACTGCTTAAGTATACTATTAAAAGTAGAGGCGACTTATGAACAGTAGACGACTTTAGCCCAACCAACACAAATTTCACCCACTAAACATTAATATTAACACGCACAAATGATATAGAACTATCACAAACATGTTTGTTAACATATTCCTCAACATAGAACAATTTAACAACCACTATACTAGTTTAATTTCTCAAATTTCTCATTTCCATATAAAAACTCAAATTTTGAATTCCTTAGACAAAAATCAACACTGTAAATACAATTCTTGTCCAAATTGCTTTGTTCAAATTATGTTATGCTCATTTCTTAATGTACTAGCATAATCAAACCTCAATTTACAGTTTCATATACAATTTGCCCACTAAAATTGGTACTTTCCATGAACTATATGAAAAATTCATATACTGTCAAAACTTCTACTGTTAGAACGAAAGTAGCATACAATTTCCTTGTTTAAACATAAACTTTAGCATTATATCACATATATCCACCATAATTTAGTTACACAACAACAATTTTGAAAGAATTTGAATTCACAGAACATAAACAAACTTTACCGTAAATTCATATATGTATGTACATATATATATATATATAATACAAAGGTCAGATAAAATACCTTCAATATGCTTGATAATCCCTTGTTAAACACTGAAATTGCTTAGGTTTTCTCTCAACCTCTCAAGTTCTTTGTAAATCTTCTTCTCTCTCAATTCCTACGCTCTCTCTCTTTTTCTCTCAAATCTGCTCTTACAGGCTTAGGAGAAAAAATAAGACACAAAAGAAAATAAACTGATATGGCTTATGTGACGCCCCCAAAACAGGTATACATCACCCATCTTGGGTCACCAGATACATGGAACATAACTCAAATACAAACTTAATTATACAACTGTCGTGCCAAATACGACAAAACATAAGCTGAGAGTTTTAACACGAATATTGTCTTCTAGACAATATTCACACTCAATGGAGTCCTCATTACATTTATTATCACAATATTTAATAGAATAGTGAGGACTACTAAAACAACCATCTGGACCGTCAATCCGTTTCCCAACTCATCCCAGCTATATTCTCATTTCCTGAAGAGAACAGTGAAACAAAGGGTGAGCTCAACTAGCCCAGTAAGAAATATTATGACTAAGATAATGCAGAATAAATTATCCTTAGCCTTCAATAGTATAACAACTGATAGAATACAATAGACAACAAGTTTAACTGCAGCGGAATAAGCAATCCATTAGAAGAGTTAAGTAGAACATAATGTCTACCATCTCTTCTAAATTAAAATTCCATCGTTAATATTTCATTCCTGTAATACTCAACAACAATTCTTTGCTATACCCAAGACAAAAAGAACTATCATCACCTGTCTTCACCTAAATCACCAAAGATTATAGTTAAAATCACAATTCATATTTATAATCATGTAAATCAACAGTTTCTCCTTAAATTAAACAATTTATTTAATCTAATTGTTTTCTTAAATATTAAGCAATTGATTTAATTTAATTATTTCCTTAAATTAAATCCTTCAAATAAAAATTACCATTATTTAATTTAATTAACAAAATCAATTTAGTAACTAAATTAATTCACCACAATTCATCAATTATTTATTTCCTCAATAAATAAGTTATTTAAAATATTTATTTAATTCAACAAATATTTAAATTAAAATACAAATTTCTCGATCGTTACATCCTTCCCTCCTTAAAAGGTTTCTGTCCCCAGAATCACAACTCGAAAAAAAATTTATTTGTTACATTCTTCCCTCCTTAACAAGATTTTGTCCCCAGAATCGCTATACAAAATCAAGCAAACAAATGAGGATAATTCTTCATCATATCGCTTTCAAGTTCCCACGTAGCTTCTTCAGCATTGTGGTTCCTCCAGATTACCTTAACAGAAGGTATCACCTTATTCCTCAGTACTTGCTCTTTTCTGTCAACAACTTGAACAGGGACTTCTTCATAAGACAAATCTTTCTCAAACTATAAGGGCTCATATTCTATTACATGCTTATAGTCAGGCTTATATGGCCTCAATACCGATACATGGAAAATATTATGAATATGCTCCAACTCCGGAGGTAAAGCTACCTCATACGCCACTTCACCAACTCGTCGAAGCACTTTGAAAGTTCCTAAAAACCTAGGGCTTAATTTCCCCTTCTTACCAAATCGAATTTTCCCCTTCCAGGGAGAAACTTTCAAGAAAACATAACTACCGACATCGAATTCCCAATTTTGTCGATGCTGATCGGCATATTTCTTTTGTCTATCTTGTGCTGCGATCAATCTTGCTCGAATAACCTTGATGATCTCGACAGTCTGTTGCACCAATTCTGGACCCAATAGCTGACAGTCACCTACCTCATCCCAGCATAACGGAGTTCTGCATTTTCTGCCGTATAACGCTTCATAAGGCGGCATGCCAATACTCACGTGATAACTGTTATTCTAAGTAAATTCCGCCAATAGTAGATGGTCATCCCAATTCCCCTTGAAATCCATGATACATGCTCTAAGCATATCTTCTAGTGTTTGGATGGTTCTCTCGCTTTATCCATCGGTCTGAGGATGGTACGTTGTGCTCATTCTCAGCTGTGTTCCCAATCACTCTTGCAATCGTTTCTAGAAATTAGATATGAAACATGGATCTCTGTCTGATACAATGGACACAGGTACTCCGTGTCTTGACACAATTTCTTTCACGTACAGCTTTGCTAACCGATCGAGGGTAAATCTAATCTTGATTGGCAATAAGTGTGCCGACTTCATCAGACGATCGACAATCACCCAAATGGCATCATAACCTTGTTGGGTCGTTGGAAGAACTACCACAAAATCCATTGTGATATGCTCCCATTTCCATTCTGGTATCTCCAACGGTTGTAACAATTCGCTTGGCCTTTGATGTTCAACTTTGACTTTCTAACACGTTAAACATTTTGTCACGCATTCAGCCACATCCCTCTTCATATTCGGCCACCAAAGATAATGTCTAAGATCCTGTTATATCTTTGTACTCCCAGGGTGAATCGAATAGCTTGAGTTGTGAGCTTCTCTCAGAATTTCCTCTTTAACCTCTGGTACTGGCGGAACCCAAATTCTCCCTTCGAATCGAAGTAACCCTTCTGAATCTATTTTGAATTTGTTTTCCTCACCTTCAGATATTCTCTATTTTATCTTTTCACAGTCTTCATCATGAAGTTGTGCATTTTTCACCTAATCCACCAACGTTGAACCATTTCCCATCTAGAATAACTTTTCATCGAATTTTTTTGTATATTTGATTTCCAACTCCATCTTAGCCATTTCTGACAATAGCTTCTCCTGAGCAGTCAACAACATCAACTTCTCCCGTCCCTTCCTACTTAAGGCATCAGCAACAACATTCGCCTTTCCAGGATGATAGAAAATCTCACAGTCATAATCTTTGATCAGCTCCAACCATCTTCTTTGTCTCATATTCAAATCTTTTTGTGTCAAGATATACTTCAGACTTTTATGGTCGGTATATATCTCACACCTCTCTCCATAAAGATAATGTCTCCAAATTTTTAGGGCAAACACCACCGCCACCAACTCTAAGTCATGAGTTGGATACCCTTTCTCGTAATCTTTCAACTGACGTGATGCATACGCAATAACTCTATCGTTCTGCATAAGCACACGGCCTAGTCCTTTATGCGATGCATCACTGTACACCACAAAATTCCCCGTATCATCAGGCAATGATAACACAGGTGCTGAACTCAACCACTTCTTCAATTCTTGAAAACTTTCCTCACACTTCTCTGTCTAAACAAACTTAACCGCCTTCCTAGTTAAATTCGTCAATGGAGTTGTGATCTTGGAAAAGTCTTGAATAAAACGCCTGTAGTAACCTGCCAATCCTAAGAAACTCCTCACTGACGGACGGTGTCTTGGTGATCCCGCTTTATTACTGACTTCAACCTTTGATGGATCTACCAAAATTCCGGCCCTTATCAATAACGTGTCCGAGAAACTGTACACGTTCTAACCAAAATTCACATTTTGAGAACTTAGTGTACAACTTCTCTTTTCTCAACGTCTCCAACGTCAATCTCAAATGTTCCATATGTTCCTCCTTGGTTTTGGAATATACCAATATATCATCAATAAACACTACCACAAATTTGTCTAAGAATGGTTTAAACACTCTGTTCATCAAGTCCATGAATGCTGCAGGTGTATTGGTTAAACCAAAAGACATAACCAGAAACTCGTAATGACCATATCGAGTTCTGAACGTTGTTTTTGGTACATCCTCTGGCCTCACCTTTAATCGATGATAACCACTTCTCAAGTCTATCTTCAAGAAATACCTCGCTCCCTTCAACTGATCGAACAGGTCATTGATTCTACATAATGGATACTTATTTTTATTGTGACCTTATTCAATTCTCGGTAATCAATGTAGAGTCGCATCGATCCGTCTTTTTTCTTGACAAACAACACCGGTGCTCCCCATGGCGAAACACTCGGCTGAATATACTTCTTGTCGAGCAATTCTTTCAATTGCACCATCAACTCTTTCATCTCTACCGGGGCCATTCTATATGGTGCTTTAGATATCGGAGCCGTTCCTGGTAGTAAGTCAATCACAAATTTGATTTGTCGATCCGGCAGAAGACCTGGCAAATCATCTAGAAATACTTCTGCAAAATCTCTTATGATCGGTATCTCTTCTAGCTTCGCACTCTTTTTCTGTGTATCAACTATGTAGGCTAAGTATCCTACACATCCTTATCTCAACAACTTCTTGGCTTGCATCACCGTCAGACAACTTGTTTGTCGAGGTGACTTGCTACCAAAGAACACAACCTTTGACGGAGTCATAAGGTTAACACATTTCCTTTTGCAATCAATTACTGCTCCGTAATTGAATAACCAATCCATTCCCAGTATAACATCAAACTCACCAAGTCTAATTGGTATCAAATCTACCATCATCTCTTGACCCTTTATGACCACTCTATAATTCTTATATATAAATCTAATAGGAATCACTTCCCTATTCGCAATCTCTATGCTTAAGGGAAATGCTAATTCTTCCTGAGGCAAATCTAAATTCTGAGCAAATTCATCGAATATAAATGAACAAGTAGCACCCGAATCAAATAGCACATAAGCATTAATACCATTAATCGGAATGATACTTGACACCACATCCTTAGACTGATAAAGATCCCTTGCGATCATATTGAAAGTCCTCGCATGAGAGTCGATTTGGTTGTCTTTGGTCTAGTGATAGTCAATGCACCAGCACCGTTGTTGTTTCCTTTTCCACCACTTGAGCTTCCCGCTGGCTTCTTAGGGCAATCACGAGCCATGTGATCTTTTGAACCACAGGTAAAGCATGCTACTTTCTTCGGACTAAAATAGTTCGGTTCAATGTATCCCTCCTGACCACAGTTGAAACACACTCTCTTAACTTTCAAACATACCCCATTATGGTTCTTCCCTCACGTCGCGTAAGCTTCAAACTTTTTCTTCTGCTGATTTCCCTGCTGCCTTCCCGTAGTCAAATTCTCTATCCACTTCCTCATTTGATTGTTACTTCCAACATTACTTCCACCAGCCTTATTTTCATTCCTATTCTAACTCTTCTTTTGTTCTCGATTGTACTTGGTCAAGGCATCGCTTCCACCTTCTGCGATAATTGCCTTTTCCAGTACAGCCGCAAATGTATTCAGCTAAAACATTGAAACCTTGCTATACAACCAGGGTTTCAATCCTTTTTCGAACCTTCTCGCATCGGTATTGACTTGATAAGTGGAAAACCTTGCCAACTCGTTAAACTTCGCAGCATATTCTAGCACCATCATCGTCCCTTGCTTCAACTCCAGAAATTGTACTTCCAAATGATTCTGAGAACTCACTAGAAAGTACATTTCAAAGAACATCTCCTTAAATTTATCCCATGCTATCACTCCTTGTCCTCCACGAACCTTATTTTCTTGCCACCAGTAGCTAGCTTCAGACTTTAACATAAACGTAGCGAACGCAATCTTCTGATCTTCGATAACTCTAGCAACGTCGAACACCTTCTCCATTTCTATGATCCAAGTTTGGGCTTCCACTGGATTCATAGACCCTTGAAACTCTGGTGGTCCAACCACTTTGAATTCTTTAAAGGTCGTGACTTGAGCTTGCGGTTGATTCACAAGTGCACCCGTCAACAGCGTTACCAACTGCTGAATCGGATTAGCGTTGGTCTCGTTATTATTATTAGTAGACCCCTCAGGAGGTGCTTGCTGACGCGGTTGTCTTCGTATAGGAGGCATTTTATGTTAAAATATATGCTTATTAGTTCCTTGCTCAACTTCTTGGGTATTTAAAGTTTAACTAAAACATTCCAAGATTAAAGCTATAACACATAACATTTCAAATAAACTCTAATATTTTATTTATTCATAAAGTTTTAGAACATACTAAAGATAACATAACCGCTATAAACATCCATTTTCCTGAACTAGACAAGTTTCAGGATTACATACTCATACTATCCCTTTATTTATCTCAAGATAAGGAATTCACAGTTTATTTACCCACATAATTAACCACATATTATTATCAATCTTATTCTATCTAGGTATATTAAGACGTCGTAAGGCTTCTCGACGTTCTTCCTCCATGATACGATATACTGTTCTACGATCCATCACGAACTATGGTGAGTCTTCAAACTGAGGTGGGTAATAAAAGACTCGATCTTGAGCCCTATCAATCGCAGAATTAAAAGCATAATCCATCTCTTTCATCTTGGCCTTTTTCACTTGGACCTTAGCCTCTACACGGTCTGCACGTTGAGTCGCCTTCATCCAAGCGTCCTCTACTCTTGCACGCTTAGCTGATTCCTCTTTGAAGTCATCTTTCAATTTCTCTATGTCAGTCTTCATCTTTTCATTTTCTGCCAACAGGTCCTCATGTTGACCCTTGGTATGAACTAGGTCCCACTCTGTATTTCCAAGGCGTGAGTCGAGTTCTTGAATCTCCGCATCCTTCTGCTCTATCGAAGCATGATGCATCTCAACCATCTCCTTCAGCTCCCCAACCTCATCCTGTAATTCTATGTTACGGTCGTACAGAGCGTCATACATCTTTGCCGATATGGAGTTTGGTGGAAACTCCTCAGGGTCCTCTTCCTCATCATCCTCCTCTATCTCCTCAGAACTATCCTCCTCGGGATCAGTCATAGGCTCATACTCCTGGATCAACTGTTCCCGCACAACATTAATATCCCGGGGTTCGTCGTCTCTAGGTACCTAAGGTATTACTTCCCTAGCTGGACTGGATCCTCCTTCGTTAGAAATCCTGATAACAAAATATTTTAAGTTTTACTTAACATTTTTCGATACTCGCGAGTACATATGTTATTAACACATAGCACATAATGTCTTTTATTATTTAGCTTCAATAGATACCTTAATCCATTTCTTAAACTCGATAAGAGTTGAACAACTCTATGTTTTTTGTTTCCTTAAAGGTTACTTCCTAAGGTTTCCCCCACCTAAGATTCATAACATAAGGCTTTGATACCAACCTGTGACACCCCCAAATCCAGGTACTCTATTCCCACAGAATTTGGTGTTCACTATCCAAAACATTACATCTAACTACCCATAATCAAAGGATAAAGACATAATTTAAATAACTTCAACAATAATCTTTCCCATTAAAGGGTTACATCATCATCTCAAAATAATCCTAGGTAATCTAACATTAAATTTATTACATCAGTTTGCGGAATACGTCATAAAATAAAATAAGTCTTGTATCATAAAACATTTAAATAATTTCTCATAAGTCTTCAACACTTAGACAGTTTTCCCTTTCCTTTGCTAGTGGATGGCTCATCAATTTTCTCCACTTTAGCTGCAGTGTTAATTGCAAGAGTGAGCAAACAAATGCTCACTGATATAGAGAGTAGTAATGGTAACAACATGAGAATGAACAACGGATGCTAAACAATAATGAACTTGCTCTATGAATCAAAAATAGAAAACAAGTTCAAACTTTAATATCTGAGGGTCTTAAGACCACGAACTATGTCTCTAGTATTTAGGTATTAATACCTCAACCTTAATGATCAAATATTATGCATGCACTCTTCTTAACGTACTTAGGGGGATCAACCCTTTGTACCATGTATTGTGCACAAACATCTAAATGTTACACGTACAAAATCCCCTATGTTAGGGTTGTTCATCTCAGTTTGAATTTAGAATTTCCGCACTAAAGAAAGTTTAGTTTGGAACTAGCTTATCAATGTTTCTAGAATTTTAGAACACTATTCAGTTTCCCTCAATAAAGGTTTAATACAAGACTGTATAATTGAACAAGGCTATCAAGGTCAAAGATCAAATATCAACAATATATATAATTGAATAAACATGATAAACATGCAAAGTGCTATAATCAAAAGAATTAGAATAATCTCATTTGAATCGACGTATTAGAACAATATATGCATTGTATGATAATTAGGAAAGTTATACTCGCTTGATGTAACGAATTAGGTTACAAGAGCTTGTACAAACATACTCAAGATAAATTAGGCTTGCTCAACTTTTACTAGGAATGTTAGGAACTTGTACAATAACATTCTAGAAATGGGAACTTGCATTCAACATGAAAAGAATGAAGTTTAGAAAGCTTGCTTAATGTAAAGAGTTAAGGTTTAGGAACTTGCCTCGTATGTAAGCTACACAAGTGTAAAATAATCTCCAACCACCTTACATATAACATTGAATTCGCAGCAATAATTAGTTATATGAATATTAGCTTTAGGGTTTAAACCATCATTTAGGTTATAACCCTAACCTAGCACCTAACCGCGTAGGTTAACATACTTAACGAATCTGAAATCTGACGTACAACATCTTACAATCTGTTATAATAGTCCACATTATGTTTTAATATCCTTAGCATGCATGCTTAACCAACATAAGTCCATTACTCACATCCTATAAACAAGCAGACTTCACTATCTCGCATCAGTAGGTAATGGCAACATGCTTGCTTATATTTAAGCACAGGACCGAGGGCAGCTTTCATTGCTTTTTGGCCTTGACACCAAAACGCAAATTGCTACTGTTTGCATGCAGATGAGAGAGAGGCGGCTTATGAACAAAGAGTCAACTTTAGCCCAACCAACACAAATTTCACCCACTAAATAAAGAATATTAACACGCACAAATGATATAGAACTATCACAAACATGTTTGTTAACATATTCCTCAACATAGAATAATTTAACAACCACTATACTAGTTTAATTTCTCAAATTTCTCATTTCCATATAAAAACTCAATTTTTGAATTCCTCAGACAAAAATCAACACTGTAAACACAATTCTTATCCAAATTGCTTTGTTCAAATTACGTTATGCTCGTTTCTTAATGTACTAGCATAATCAAACCTCAATTTACAATTTCACATACAATTTGCCCACTAAAATTGGTACTTTCCATGAACCATATGAAAAATTCATATACTGTCAAAACTTCTACTGTTAGAACGAAAGTAGCATACATTTTCCTTGTTTAAACATAAACTTTAGCATTATATCACATATATCCACCATAATTTAGTTACACAACAACAATTTTGAAAGAATTAGAATTCACAGAACATAAAGAAACTTTGCCGTAAATTGTAAATATATATATATATATATATAACAAAGGTCAAATAAAATACCTTCAATATGCTTGATAATCCCTTGCTAAACACTGAAATTGCTTAGGTTTTCTCTCAACCTCTCAAGTTCTCTGTAAATCTTCTTCTCTCTCAATTCCTACGCTCTCTCTCTTTTTCTCTCAAATCTGCTCTTACAGGCTTAGGAGAAAAAATAAGACGCAAAAGAAAATAAACTGATATGGCTAAACTCTCCCACGATCTCTATCAGTAAAAAAATAATGCGCCTTCATCCGTTAAGTTAAACCAAAGGCCACAAGGCCTTGTTTGGCCATACACCCATTCTCCCAACTAAATTATTTTTATATTATTATATTATATAGTTATGTTGTGTCACACTCTAGTTTATAATAACAATAACTAATTATAATCTCATTATAATTATACTTATACTTAATAAATAATTATATATCTAATTTAATGAATAAATTAGAAACATCACTTTATTTAATTTGTTTATTTCCTTTAATATTAAATAATTCATTTAATTTAATTGTTTTCTTAAATATTAAGTAATTGATTTAATTTAATTATATCCTTAAATTAAATCCTTCAAATAAAAATTACCATTATTTAATTTAATTAACATAAATCAATTTAGTTACTAAATTAATTCACCACAATTCATCAATTATTTATTTCCTCAATAAATAAGTTATTTATAATATTTATTTAATTCAATAAATATTTAAATTAAAATACAAATTTCTCGATCATTACACATCCCATAGACCCTGTATTTATCAATACTACATGCAAGAACGATGTTATCGTTCACTCTGTCCGCCTTGGGCGCATAAAAGTTTTCCCATGTTCGGGATGTTCATACTTAGTCGTGAGTCCAAACCAAAGTAATTTGATTGGATACAAAAAGGTTTCATCATATTCAACGATATTTCTAAATTTGTGTCTAGCTGATCAAATAGCTTAGAGGTATATATATATATATACATCAACATGTGATTAAATACACCGACTATCCAAGTGGGGACACTTGTATAACCATATATAGAAATTAACGAACAGAATATATATCTGAATTACAATATACTAACATGTTGATAAACAATGATCGGATATAGTATATATCACAATAGGGTTAATAATCTAGTACAATAATAATATAATTCTGAAACTTTCTTACTCATGTTCATTTCATAAAGAAAATGTAAAGGTAGGATACTTACCTGGTCTGCTACTTACAATACGCAACTTAGTTTTATCTTTTATACCGAAACCTATCATTAATAAGATCATTTGATCGATTAGAATAACATACTATAACACATAGCACTGTTTATTACAGTCAGCACATAACCTAATCACATTGTCACACATATTCAACAGTCATTGAATCACAAACAAACATTAATATAGTCAAAATATCTAAGTCCAGATCAATTTCTGAAATATGTCGGTGTACCGACGGCTTACCGGGTAATTATCGAGTCTAAGACTCTATATCGAAGTTCAATATCTATTTAGACTATTTAAATAATAGTCATATCATTTTTAAATGACTTACATAATTTTTAAACATTTATTATAATTTATCATGAATTTTCAAACACCGGAATCATTATTAAATGATTTAAATATTAAACAATTCTATTATCATTAATATTAAATTATTAATAAAACCATTACCAAAATATTAAGGTTATTTATAATAATTCAAAATATTTTTAAAGTACTAATATTACCCTTAAATGATTTTTAAAATATTTAAAATTATTTTTAAATAATTATCATTAATATTAAAATATTAATGTATTAGTTATCGAAATATTAAATGTCATTAATTATAACTTAAAATATTTTTAATTCATTCCTTTTAAAAGATTTTTAAATTAATAAAACTATTTTTAAATTATTTATTTAATATAATTATTAAATAAGCTTAATATCATTAATATTAAATTAATATCATTAATATTGAATTATTAATGAAATTATCCTTTAAATATTAAAAATTATATTTTATAACTTAAAATATCCTTAAACACTTTATTTTCATTTAAAATGATTTTTATAATATTAAAATCATTTTTAAACTAATTTATTTAATATAATTATTAAATAACCTTAATATCATTAATAATAATTAATTAATGAAATTTACCTTTAAATATTGAAAGTTATATTTTATAACTTCAAATATTTTTAAATACCTTATTATTATTTAAAATGATTTTTAATATAATAAAATCATTTTTAATTTATTTATTTAATTCATTTATTAAATAACTTAATTATCATTAATATTTATTTATTAATGAAATTTATCACAAAATATTAAAAGTCATGAAAAATAACTTAAAATATTTTCTTATACCATAATATAATTTTAAATGATTTTTCAAGTATTTAAATCATTTTTAACTAATTTATTTAATATTAAATTAAATAAATTAAATACCTTTAATATTTCAAAAATATTAAATATTTATGAAATGTACTTAAAATAATTTAAAACTAATTTTCAGAATTTAAAATAATATTTAATAATTTATTATGTATTTTTAGTAATTTAAAACTAATTATTCTATTTATTTAATTAATTTTCTAATTAACTGTCGCTAAAGGGCCTATAGTAATAATTTAAACTGTCGTATATAGGTGTTCTTGAGTTGCCTAGAAACTCATGTCAGAGTTCGAGGTGCTCACTTTCGATCTTCATAACTTGCAACACATGAACCATTTTTGTGATCTTAAGGTTTCATCACGTAGTCAACATGCAAGGCTAGAGATACAATACATAAAACTGATAAAATAGCAACAAAATCATAATATATATGCTGGTCAAAGTGTGCCATAAAAATTGTCTTTGAACATTTCTAGGTTTTTCAGAAATGTTCTTCGACAGATGGTCAACCCAAGTTTGACTGTGATTATCTTTCACCCTGGTCACGATCTAAGTGTTATAATGACTTTCATGTGTACTACATATACCATTCTACAACATCGAAATAATAACATAACATAACTAACTAACAGCAGCGATATCAAAGCTCTGAAAAACGTTGTCAGAGTGTTTTGGGTAATCTGGGTTACCCAGATTTTGACATGGTCATGGCTGGTCAACGGTCTTTGACCATTAATAACATGAAATTTGTGCATCATATGACCCAAATTCCAGTTCCAGACTAAAGATCTCACAACATACTACAGATCTAACACATAAAACAACACAAAGCATGAACAAAGAAGAATCTATGGTGTCTGACATTCGTTGTCAGACATCATAAAAAAAATTCCAGATTTTTGAAAATCATCAATTTGAGTTCTTAGATGTTATGGATCTGTAAGATACCAACCCAGATCATCAATTAACACCTTAATCAACATGATTAAACATAAAAATAACAAATCTATTATAGCATACTAGATCAAATTTTATTGGCTTAGGGTTTACCTTTATGCATCAATTCTTGCTTCTTGGCTTCTGTTTTTGCTATGGGTGTTAGTGGGGCTCTGTTTGGGACTGGTCTATCAATAAATTTCGTGGGATTTGAGTGGAGAGAAAATGGTTGAGTATTTTGTGCAAAATGGGCTAACAATTGATATTTCTCTCTCCAATTTCATATATATATATATATATATATATATATATATATATATATATATATTACTTGCAATGACATATGGCTGATACACTAATTAGGCTGATTTGCTGGAGATATAGGTTAGGCTAAGTCAAGATTTTAGGTCACCAACTCCTTATTTGGTTAGATTTGCAAGCAAGCTCAAATAATACAAGAGGGGTAGTAATGTCATTTGGCTTAAGAATTTAATGGCACTTTGGTCATTTGGCAACCCTTAGGGTTTAACCCTAAGGTTTAGCACAAAAATTGTAGAATTTCTAGTTAGAGTTTAAAATATAAAATTTTATTTTCTAAAAATTGTAATTTAGGTTTTCCTAATTAAATTAGGTTTCTAATTATCTTAAATTTGAAATTAAGTTTATTAGCTAACTAATTAGCATTAAGGCTTAAAATTAGCAATTAGGGTTACTAATTAAAAATTAGATTTTTTAATTATAGAAAATAGAGTTTCTAAATTTTAGGATTTCTAAATATTAATTAGGGTTTACCTAATTAATATAAAATTCTATAACACTTGACCTTAATCATAACAACACAATAACATAACAGTCTCGAACTCATAATTGAGTTTCAAATTAGGGTTTATATTTAGCTATTAGCTAATTACTGTTTAAGATTTCTAATTCAAGAAATTAGGGTTTTAAATCACTAATTAGGGTTTCTTATAATTAGGGTTTTCTGATTATCATTAATAATTATAATTATCACGATTCACATAACATAATTACTAACAGATTATAAAGTCTCATTTGACTTCAAAACTAGGGTTTTCAGTAAAATTAGGGTTTTGCATGTTACATTAAAACTATTCCACACATTAACATTACACATATACAGTACACATCTATAACACTGACAAATAATAATATAATATTATTATTTCTCATTCCTTGTTCCAAAACTAGAATTAGGGTTTGGATTCCATATCTGATTTATTTGTCATATATAACATTATTAATTAAGTTAAATAATTAGCTTAATTAATCTGAAATAAATTCATATAATAAAATAATTATTATAGTAATTCTATAATTATTTTATATTATTTAAATAATATAATAATCATATTTTCATTACAAATAATTAATAAAAATATTTCTACTATAAAATTAATTATTATAAGAATATAATTTATAATGATTGATAATTCTAAAATAAAATTATTTGTAATTATTCATGTAATAAATAAATTTTATATTCATCACATAAATACATACACATTACCTTGCATGCATTCTCACCTTTAAAATATATAATAATAATAATAATAATAAAATTATACGCAAAATTTCTGATTTAATTATATAGAAAATATCGGGTTATTACATTCACCCTCCCTTATAAAGATTTCGTTCCCGAAATCACCATTTTAAAACATATACATACAAGGGTACATATCATACACAATCATTGCAAGTAGATCTCGATCATAACTGATCGAACCGATCTTTAACTATTCAGCATAAAGCTTGTATATCTGCTTATACGGAAAATTGATTTCTAATAGAACTCAATTTCCTCCTTCAAAATAATTTATAAAATAATATATATATATATATATATATATATATATATATATATATATATAAGAAAATCATATATAAGAAAATAAAATTGATAAGAATAATACTTGAGTCAGATCCCCACGCATACTAGTATCTTGAATTCAGTCGTGTTAAAAGACGCTTGCAGTTGATTTTGTTGATTTGTTTGTTGATGTTGGTCCCGTTGTCGCCAATGTCCTGCTGCCTTTTCCCGTATTCGCATTCCTTACCTCCCTTCCCCTTCTTGGACAGTATTTCACCTTATGCTCCATTGATCCATACTTGAAACACCCACTGTACATTCTTGGATTGGGGCAGTTGGGAGAGACACATCCCTTATGCCCACACTCATAACACATAACTTTTCCCTTTATCTCCTTTCCTTGTTCCAGTCTTACTACCACTACTCCCTTTTCCGATTCTAGCTTGATTTGTCTTCCACCAAAAAATCGTCTTCCTTTTCATCACATAGGTGGCAAAAGTTGTATTTTTCCCCTCCATTACCCTCGCTATCACCAACGCGTCTACAGGGTCAGTTGATCTTCTAAATCCTGGAGATACGACCGCCTTGAAGTCTTTGACGTTTCCCGTTCGATTATTTGGCTGATTTTCTGCGGCTGGTATTCCATTTAGCATATCTTGAGCGACCATAAATGTAAAATTATGTATCGGTCTGGTTGTCCTCCAGCTTTGTTGGCAGGTTCTTCTGTCCTTTGGTTTCGCTTTCGTCTTGGCGACATTATCATAAATTATTCCTTATTAACTTACATTCTAAGCCTTATCGTATCCATTTAACATATAACGCAAAATTTCTACTCAAATAATCATGTATTCAAAATATTAAATTTTGAAAATTTGGTTTACTGTTATTAACCAGTGTTCATATAAATAATTACTATCTTCATACCAACTTATTTCATTAATCCAACATAGATCCATATTCCTAGCACTTTACATACCATAGCACATACTGCTTTAAACATTCGTTATCCCTCTGTGACTTAGAAGTCGTGATTCATTACCATAACTTATACAAAATATTACATTACACAGACATACCTATCATATACACATCCTAGAATCATACATATTCAACTAATACTAATACTACCTATTTCTTACGCTTTCACTAAGGATCAATTGCTTAGTATTCTATATATTCCCATCATCCTCAATAATCCGTTCACAACTAACTATACCTAGTTCGTCACACTTACACCACATTATGAGTTTAAGAACTCACCACAAATATATGAGTTTAAGAACTCGACATTGCCACTTATTCTTTAACTATACTTTACCTATCAGTTATACTTATCGTTTCTGGGTCCGGTACTACACTTTTCCACAATATCCATCTCATTGAGGCAGCTTTCAATGTGAGCCTCTATTTCAGCTATTGGCTTTGATATTGGCTCGGTCATGGATGTTGGCTTCTTCTTTACGATCTGAGGGTATCCTAATTCCTTTCCACCTAACCTTTACACACATAGATTATCCTGATCAATATATAATATATACACAGAGTAAATAATAATTTTATATAAGTTATCTTTTATTTGATTTGTCGATGAATTTATTCAATTCATCTCCTTTTTAAACTCTATTTGAGTTATTTGTATTTTCAACGTTTCCCTCTGTCCCAAGGTTATAGCCTAAGGTCTAACCCACCTAAGGTTTTTAACCCTAAAGCTATGATACCATGTTGTAACACCCCCAAATTCAGGTACTTAAAACCCAAACTTGATGCTTTACGATACCATTTCTATGAGCGGAATAATACTAATAATAATAACAATAATATGAATTTTAAACTTAATTTACATATATCAGAGTCTAATCCCAAGTACGCAACTTTTACTATAATTCCTTACATGATATATAATGTAAAACCCCAAATTTTACGAATAAAGATTTAATTTTCTAGAAATATTTTTTTAAATATTATGGTGTGGATTTGAGATAATGTTATAGTTGTGGGTAATATTTATAAATTTTACAAAGTATGCAAGTTGTTATATTATATTCGATTGGTCGGGGAATATTCTTTGTGTCGGGGAATATTCGTACGACGGCACAATCATTGGTGGACCCCACAACGGAATTATTATCGGATTGAGAAAACGACAAAAATATTTTAATGAAAATAACGGCGGAAGTTTTACCGTTAAAACTGTTGAACTACTCCGTAGTAAAAGTACAGTAATACGCGTGGTTGCATAGTAGCACATGATATTAATTATTGATGCTTACGTGAGAAGTCACTCAGTTTTATTCAATTATTGCTACAGTAATTGCTGCATAGTATCTCACGTTATTTGATTCAATTATTATCAATATTTTATATATTATTAAATCAAAAATTGAGACGACGAAGTTATTAATATTATTATTTGTAATATTAACAATGTCTAGAAGTTCTGTCAAGGAGAAGTTTGGTCACCTAATTGAGCTCTAATAGGGAGAAATCCTTATTGGAAAGCCCCCTCTTTCCTGGGAACGACATGGTCGATTAATATTGTAAATTATAATAATGATGATAAATGTTGTTAAATATATTGAGGTGTCTTTTTATGAAGTCATGGAAGTTTATATATATATATATTATATATAAATTCTGTTTTATTAGTATTATTAATGTAATAAAACAGAAAAGCTTTTTATATAAAACATAATACTTTTATAAAGTTATTTGTTTTATTAGACTATAAATAGAATATATTATATTATATTATGCATAGTGTTTTGTATAGTAAATTTTTTTTATATAAAATGTAATACTTTTATAAAGTTATTTGTTTTATTTGATTATAAATAGAATATATTATATTTTATTATGTATAGTATTTGCATAAGTGCTCGTAGATAGTGTTTTCAGATAGTATAATCTTTTTATATAAAACAAAATACTTTTATAAAGTTATTTATTTTATTAGATTATAAATATAATATATTATATTTTATTATGCATAGTGTTTGCATAGTGGCTGCATAGTATTTGCATAGTAAAATCTTTTTACACTACAAAAAAATGGGCCTTTAGCAACGATTTTTTGGGTAACGACATTATAAGTCGTTTCTAAAAGTATATGTTTAGCAACGAAATTTGTCCTTCATTGCAGATTGTGTCAAACTTTCACTTTGCATCACTTTTTCCAACGAAATACATAAGTCGTTGCAAAAATTCGTTGCTAATTCATTGGCGGGAAAAAATTTCGTTAGAAATTCGTTGCAAAATTTTCGGCCGCTTGATTTTCCATCATCGTGGGCAACGAAAAAAAAAATGGGGCTTTAGCAACGATTTTTCAGGCAAGTTGCTAAAAGTGTATGTTTAGCAATGAAACTTGTCCTTCGTTGCAGATTGTGTCAGGCTTTTACTTTTTGCAATGAAATTTATAGGTCGTTGCAAAATTTGGAAACAAAATTCGTTGCAAAATTTTTAACCACTTGATTTCTCCTCATCGTGGGCAACGAAAGTTTTTTTGTTGTTGTATTTTGTTGCCTAATATAGACCACATTCATTGGCAACAATTTTTATTTTCGTTGCATATTTTATACAACTTTTTGCAACGACTATTAAAATGTTGCCTTAAATTAAGATAATCCCAATAAGTATGTTTTTGTAAGACCATATTCGGTATTTGGAGAATTGTCAAAAAATATTCGTGTTTAGTATTTAAAAATTATGTCCAAATGCGAAACATATTTGTTTCCATTTTGTATTCGAATAAACAAAGTATTCAAATATCCGAATTCGAATGTCAATCACATAATAAACAATTTATTCAATTTATTTATAAAAAGTAAAAATAAAAAAATATTGACCAATTACTAACAAATCAAAACCATTTAAAATTGAAAAAATACATATCATAAATGGGAGACATATCAAATACATCATCATTCATAATTGATCATAAAAATTAATTAAAATTTACTAATATAAATTGCACATATAAGCTGTATAAATTGTGCTTATAAGTTGCCGACGTGGCTCTTTATAGATTTGAACTCGCGACCTCACATTTAGAATTTTAGTCATATGACCACTGGAGCAACATGGGTTAACTGTTAATATTTTGCAAGGATTAATATTTATATCAAAATATGACATTTCCCCCCATATATTCCATCATAATTTAACCGTCATTGCAATCTCTTTTTCTAAGCGATTATTTAACCCAAGCTTTTAAAAAAAAAGAATTTTATTTTTTTTAAATTTTTTTTGTACCAACTCCACTTTAAAAATCAGTACCAACGTTGGAATCTCTTTTTTTGTAAATTATATTTTTTTAAAAAAATTACTACTATTTTTAAAAAAAAATGAATTTAAGTTTTTTTTTTTACCAACTTTTTTTTAAGTGGCGTTAGAAAAAGTTTAAAATGGAACTCTTTCTTTAGAAAATCGAAATGGGAATATTTTTATGGAATGGAGGTAGTAACATTTTTGTTTAGTGCAGCTGAAAGAAGGCATGCGACTTCTTTGCCAAATGGCGTCAGTGAGGCAGTAAGAGAAGTCCCACAGAAACAAGCTTCTTCAAGTGGTGTTAGTTTCTCCTTAGGTACTAATTTCATTCATAATCTTGATGTTGTACATAATTTGTTAGTAATGTTTCCATTAGAATACACTGTATTATTACAATAATAATAATAATAATAATAATAATAATAATAATAATAATAATAATAATAATAATAATAATAATAATAATAATAATAATAATAATTAAAATAATACACTATATTATTACAATAATAATAATAATAATAATTAAAATAATTACAATTAAAATTTTAATTAATAATAATTAACGTTATAGATTTATAGAATTAATAATAATTAACTAACATTCATATTAATTCATTTAGATTTATAGAATAATTAACGTTATACAATTAAACAGTTTTTTTTAAAAAATAATTGTCTATATATTTATAAAACCAACAATAGATGGCATGTAAGGAACTCACTATACAGAAGTAGAAATATTATTCTACAGTTAAAATAATTTTATTATTGGGAAAAATAAGAGATATATATATATATCCTCTTTTTTATTTATTTCTTATTTATTTTTCTGAATTGGAATAACGATCTTATTAAGTTGTTGATTTAATGGAGAGCATAAATCTAAAA